>OZ024902.1:75611744-75848464 GCA_964017125.1 Flabesymbios commensalis
CAAACAATCTGTCACTGTCTAAAAACATGAAAACCCTGAACATAATAATAAACACATAATACGGCTGGGTTATTTTATTGACACTTGAATATGCAGTACATGTGATTTTCATACCCTCAGATGTACAAAAATTGTCACCTCTTGAAAATACAGAAATCGGTACAGACAGACAGACAGACAGACAGATATTTTATTGACAGAAATAAAAGTCATTACAGACTTATTTGTCATAGTAATAAGCTCTAATACACCATGTACACGGGCAGTTATCCTGGTCCAGTTTAGTCATAATTTATATGTGCAAAGAAGTGTCCGAATACCCCAGTCATTTGTTCACTTATTTACCCATTTATTTCCACCCTCCCCCCCCCCCTATGATATAGATTATCAACAAATTTCTGAAATATTATTCAATTAATTGCCATTTTTTAAATATTACATACACATTATTTTCAATGCAAGAAAATACCAAAGGCACTTTCTAAAATTACATTCTTGCACAAAGTAAATTTCAATTTGTTTTAATGATAATATATAACGATTATGTAGAAGTTTAAACAGTCTGTGATTCAAACGTACGTCATAGCACATTTTTTAACCTCCACTCGAGTCGTGACCTCAAACATGTCGAACATGAAGTTATATAATGATATTATTAAGAATGCTGCCACCAAAAACATTTAAAGGTTACAATTTTTGTTCAATTCTAGCAGTCAAATAATGTAATATGACAAAACTTATTTAACTGTTATTCTTACAACTCCGAAAACATGTAACTTGATTTACTTTATGTTACTAGCACCATATTATATGTGCATAGATTCATACAATGATTGTATAATAAGTGTTCCATGATTATAATCTCATCTGCTTGATTTGCCTACTTCATTTATCTGATATAAAAATACAAGTTAGAATGTTTAATATATTGCTGATTATATTATCGTAACTATCATTTCTCTAGATATATATCGAAAAAGAAGATAATTAAAAACAATGTATGTTTTAGAGTGTTTCTGGATCAACTATTAAAAAGAGGCTTTGACTCTGTGCGTACTTGTGATTCACGTTTCACACATGTGTTGCCATTACATATTATATTATAACTACATCTCTATATCTATCTTGAAATATTGAGGTACCATTGAATTAAATAAACCGATAATAATTTTCATAAAGTTATTGACAAAATCCGTAATTACACAATGTAGTTTACAATATACATCTAAGGATAATGGTATTACACAATCATGGTGATAGCTATAACAGCTCTTTAAAAACTAACGATCAGATAATAATTTTCTTTCATGTCAGATTATTTTTTCTTTCATTTCAGATTAACTCATTCAAATTTTATAATGTACCGTATATTTATTTATTATGAATAATATTCTGCAAAAAATTATTATGTATCGTAGTGGGGCAATAACTCTAACGCTAACTAACTCGATGCCAGACCAGTTAAGGTCATCTTAACTTTAGACTTCAGTAAATTTTTCAGACATACGTGCCACAAGGATATATTAGGCCTGCTCCTTACTTACATTTCAGGAATTTCACAACAGCAATGCAAGATCCAGACGGTATTGCCGCCTTTCGCCATCACATTTTGAGCAATGTTAGTTTCAACTCTACCAAAATTGGAAAAGAATTATAGGCCTAGCTAAAATAATGAATAGAAGGCTACAAATGAATGAAATATCTTTTGCGGAGGATACTAGTAGTTTAGACTTGTATGACAACTAAATGCCTGATAATAATCTATATATAACACCGAGTTATTAATACCTTTTAGCATCTGTGTAAATAGCTAAATATGAAAAAAATAGTGCATTTATTTTCCACTCTTCTAATTTAGTATGTAACATGACATCATTTAACATTTTGGCCTCCAGAAGTGTTACTCCGCAGTTGACGTCTTGCAATTCAGAATGATACTTATGCGCAGAATATTCCAGATTGGAATTAATTTATTAAGATTTTCTTTGATTTGACATTGAAATGATATTATAAAGCAGCCCCCATCGGGAAGGGGACCCTCAGTGTATCTGAAAAATTACACCCTCTTGATAGATTGGTTCATATTCTAACCTATCAAGCAGTTGCAGGTTATGTGTATGGGTAACGCGCAGGCTTACTACACACGCAATGAATGGATATGCCGGTATGTAATTTACTTGGGAATATATATAATAAAGCTAATCGTAGCATTTTTGGCATTATAATGATGTCGAATGATGGTAGGATTTGTTTTATTGTATCCTGATGAAAATGTTATGGTTTGTTGCTCAAAATATAATTTCAGTGATTTCATGGCAGCCATTTTGAATTTTATGTTTTACAAAAAAAAACACAAGGAAGAGAGCTCCATATCCTCTCAGATATCACCATAGGGGAACCAGCCAAGCATAATCAAAACAGAAAAAATATATATCAGCCAAACCAATGTTAGTCGCAGTTTCACTGCGATATCCGGTTGTTTTTGTTTATATTTGCATAAATATAGACCTTACAATATTTTTTTCTAAAAACAAATGACAGAATTTGCTTTCTTATACCTGAAAACATAAGAATAGACATATTATTTATGTCTCTAGCGTATGTAGTTGCAAAATTATTGGCAAAAATGTTTTTTTTATATACGTTGGTGGTCATCTTGTATTTCGCCATTTTGGACCATTTTCTCAAAATATAAAAAAATGCAATCCCTTTTTTTCTTGATCTTCATGATATTTTGAGTCAGAATCAAGTGAAAAATCAATTTTAACAGACAAAACGCACGAAAGTGTTATATGTGACATATGAGCCTACACTACACAGAGTTTGTCATTACAGACAAAGGCTATTGTGGCACTAATTACCACTGTGTATGACGATTCACCATAGAGTACATGCGCACACTGAGGATCACCATTGGCCCCAGGTACACGGGAGGCACTGGTCTAATCCCAGATGAGCAGTAGTCCAACGTCCCATACATTTAGCCGACAATAACCCGGTGTCTTCCCTTCCCCTTATTAGCTGGCTAGTGAAGCTTATTCACCCGGGTTCTGGCCCGACTTTATAGGCAGCGAGGGACCAATAGCGGCCCCATTAGCCGATGGTTTCACGGCACGAGCACAATTATTTAAACACTTGACCGCGAAAGAAGAAGCCACCCAAATGGAGAGAATCGCGGGAGGTTGATGGCCAGATTTTTAGAGGTCGTACATTTCATTAGGGGGATAACAGGTGATGCTCCGGGGGATTTCAGATCCCGATTTCCAGGCGAGTTTTCCACATAATATGTACAGTATCTGGTCTGGATCGTTAGCCGGGATCTAAGCTGCGGACTCGGCGCAAAGCAAGACAAACTGTGGCAGGTCTCTTTGCGGAGACAGCGGGAGCGCCTCCCGGAGGACCAATATCGCTAAGGCAGCAACGATTCGCTCTATTGAGAATTACGGCTTGCTTCTATCCAGCAAACACAAAACATTTGTATAACATTTGTACAATGTTGGACCAGCGTCGCAGACGTTGGGCCGACGTTGTACAAATGTTATACAAATGTTTTGTGTTGCCAGCAATTCCCAGAAAACATGATGGCCAAGCCCACCGTTGGCCCCGTGTTAGACCATCGTCTGGGACGTTGGTCTAGCGTGGAGCCGACGTCGGCCCAACTGCTGTATTTTTTGGTTTGCCTCCCGCACCGTGTGGCTGAGACCACGCAGCGCACTTTCCCGCGATTATAGATCTGCATGGCACGGTTGACCAGAGGTCATCATAATAACGACCATAGTCTGACCCTTCGATCTCTGGATCGTTCATTTGTGTAAGCACTAGGATCAATAACCTTCTCTCTGCTGGGGTGCTTCAAGCGAGGAGTCATTTTATTTCGGTTTACGGTACTTCACAATACAAATAATTATCACATTTCTTTATAAAAGCAAGGCATAGTCCCGACTTCAGTTATTCGCTTACTACTGCAATAGGCACTATGACCATAATGTTACTTATTCTCTCAACTCAACTCACTCACGGATTTCTGGATTTTTTTCTAGTAAAGGAACAATAGAGAAATCTGGCAAACGAAACACAGAAAATAGAAGATATGCAAACGGTGTTCATTTGAGTGCGATATTGGAAAATACAGCACTCGTCCAATGAATAAGGTGTGAGCCATTGGACATGTGCTGTATTTTCCCATATCGCATGAAAAATGAACAACGTTTGTATTTTCTCACACGATCAAGTCACATAAAACATAACTACCATAGATTGCAGTTCAAGCTACAGCTAGAGTGCGATATGGGCTGATACCGATATAGGCTACGTCTCATAGTGAAAATCACTGCACAGAGTGTGAGAAGAGACTAGACAGAACGTGGATCTGCTGTGTAGAATGGTGATAAAACACATGAGTTCCATTACATCAGCAATGTGGTTCTGCGTTCACTCGTCTCTAGAGATACAGCTGAGTTTGAGTAATTGAGCTCATCGCAATATCACTTGACTTGCTTAAAGAACTTAACGAAAACAATTACCGGCCATTAACATTTCATTGAAAACATTGCAGTGGGCATATTTCCAGAGAAAACAAACCACAGAGATTGTCGGTCTGATTTGGTTGTACTTTTAAACAGATGTCATTATTATGTGCACGCCTCTATATTTCACTCGTCTCTAGAGATACAGCTGAGTTTGAGTAATTGAGCTCATCGCAATATCACTTGACTTGCTTAAAAAACTTAACGAAAACAATTAACGGCCATTAACATTTCATTGAAAACATTGCAGAGGGCATATTTCCAGAGAAAACAAACCACAGAGCCTGTCGGTCTGATTTGGTTGTACTTTTAAACAGATGTCATTATTATGTGCACGCCTCTATGTTAAACTCGCCCGTTTTGCGGCAACCTTATACATTTGTTTGATACAAGCTTGTTAGCACCATTCCGCTTAAGCGATCTCACTGTTTGCCAAGCAATTGTCGCTTAAAAACCTTTCTTCCCATAATATAATTAAATCAGTTTACCCATCCCATTCTACGCAATGGGATATCTCTCATTTCGGAATCGAGATGGAAACACTGCTACAATTAAGTCTCTGACTTCAGTGTACGAATTGGCGATATTGTATTGAATTGTAAAGGTGTGCACGTTCTGTCCATGGTATAAGGTCTCACTTAACTAATATTGTTTGGTGCCAGCCTTGTGCTTCGGCACAGAGCTGTGTCCATGTTCCATTGCTGTGAATTGGCGATGCACATATCGTCGCCTCAGAGCTAAAGGATCCTATCTGCCACTCTGACGAGTGCCAGATACGATCCTTTAGCTCCGAGGCGACGATATGTTCGACATAGGCCTAATTATTATAGTAAATGTATTGTAAATAATTTACCCTTTAAGTGCTAAGTACGACTAAGTTTATAATACATTTAAACTCATTCCAGACGGAGCACGCGATATCTCGTGTTATATGAAAAAAAGACATTGTAAAAATGTCTCGTTCACAGAAACATGTATGTACTGAGAGTGCCGTCTTCAATGAGTAAATATTCCGAAGTCGGACCAACATTAAACCGACTTTGGGTGAACGTCTCATTTTTTACTGGAAAGGCCTATGTGCGGCATAGTAGCACTTGTAACAACGAAATGCAGTATGTAAACATTTATAACAACACAATTTCGACCTATATGAAAACTGACAGGTAGGCCTAGTGAATCATATCGGCGTCAAATGGTCATTAGCGATAAACTGGGCATGGTTCGAAAAAAAGATGAGATTACCAAATAAAAGGCGCGTAGTTTCGTGGCGGTCTAACATGCAGACATACACACCAGCTGCGGAACTTGTTCAAATCCGGTGTGGCATGATGGAACGAGGTGACCCTAACAGTGCCTTATACGATCCAGTGCAGCTATTGGCGAATCTGTCGCTTCCCACGCTGCAAGCTGTCAACCTGTACGGAGGAGGATGTGAGCACAGCAAGAGAAATGCCGGTACAATGAGATAACGTGATGGCCTGCTCAACCATGCCGGTGACCAGAACACTGGAACATGTCTCCAGAGCAGCAAACAACAGGACGACACCCTGCTACGTTGGAACAGCATCACACCGGACCTACGTCTACTGTTTGTGAGTGACATACACTGATTCACGCACGCTGCCTGATGGCTTGATTTGCACTTGCTTTGCAGGAAGAAAATGAGGTTACCGCGGCAGGCCTGTTACGAAGAAACCCGATTACAGACATTCCTATGCGGCGCGAGAATATCTGGATCAAGATCTAGTGTGGTGCTGTCATCCCGGCATACACCAGATGTTGATTCAATGCTGGATTGATGTTGGTCCAGCGTTTTTCTATTTGTTGTCATTTGAAGCTGAAATTCCTGATGCAATTTCCAGCTCCAAATGACGAAAAATAAAAAGATGGTTGACCAACATTAAACCAGAATTGGTTCAACATCTCATACTTGATACCATGCATGCCCCCACTTTCCCATTCATCTCATCAATTGACTTCAACGTTTTTATCGTATTACAATGTCACTTAAATGACCTTTTGTGCCGAAATGTGACATAAAGCAATGATTTACTACTACTACCATGCATGGTGCCTTGTGGCACACTACACGTGTCGCTGACCAGCTTTATGCACACACAATTTCTAACTAATCTTTGTATATATACAGGTTAGAGAATGTCGAGGGCATATGACCTATGCATGAGGACCCATTAAGATTTTTCTATGAGTCATGTACATGTTAAATCTCCTTTTAATGTCGATGTATGTAGGAGACATAGTCGTGTAGTAGATTCCCTGGGCTTTATTAGTTACGGAGCCATTACTTTGAATATCAGAGGCATATTATATAGAGCGTAGGAGGTATCCTTAAAACATCGATTTGTTCTTCATTGGAAAAAACCTATAATTCATCAATATGGGTGCATATATGCATTCAACGAGCAATTTATTCAGTTCAAGCCGTTATATACAAACTGAAGACTTTACTCAGGCTGCCCCCAACTCCAGAAGCGTTGTTCCACCTTTAAGCCATGGCTATTGTATTGCTGAACACTTGTATTGCTCAGTATATTTGCTGACCTCTCCAGGGAGACTGCGTGCCACGAATGTGATTGTCTCTGAACCTCAGAGTGCTACAGTCCCAGGAATTTCCACGTAGGCATATAGGTCTATTGCTTCAATGCTGCGTCAACGCTTGAGATTCTTACCAAACACAGGGACAACGATCGAATAATGCCCACAAATTTAAAAGTTCGTAACTTATTCAATGAAGTTGATTTTTTATTTAAATTGTCAAGACTAGGAATACTGGATTCAGATGCATGGCTTTGTCACCCCGCCAGATAACATAGATATTCCTGAAATCCACCCAGCACTGGTTCAACTCTTGGCCAGCGTCTCAGACGTTGGATCTGCATTCAACCAATTCTGGTGCAGCGATAGCTGGGTGCGGATTTTGAGGGGGTGATAGAGGATGCAGAAAGTAGTACGTTGCACAATTAGAACAATTTAACATTGATCTCTCTAGATAACGTCGCCATATTTATCATCCCATCGTGGCCACAGGTAGTTGTGTCCATTAACTAGAAACAGCTCTCACTGTCCAAGACAGGATGAGAAAAGATAGACCTGCGTCTGCTTAACATGTTCAGGTAGCCATCACCTGATTACTGATATTTCTCATTGAAAGTCTTTGCTCAGCGAGCGGGTTTCTGTGTGAAGTCATCACATCTGGGGCCGTATTCTCGTACAAGTTACGATATATCGTAGGCTTCTGATTGGTCGAGATGGCCATCTCGACCAATCAGAAGCCTACAATATATGGACCACACTTCTATTGCCTGTCTGTCTGGATGTTGACAGGTTCACGAGACCTGGTCACAATGTGGCCCACAGCTATCCGCAGGGACACGATGCCTATAATTGTTCTGGCATATAAGTATATGGCTGAGGTCTATTGGGGGTAAAACCAGGTGAAGCACTATTGATTCCTATTGCTTGTTGGTGTGGTGTGAAGGTTCGTGCACTTATCAATACGGAGATCGCCTACTGGTGTTAATCTAATTAGAGCTGATCCACTGGAGGTTTTCACCAAGGACTGGTCGGCTCTGAGCGAACGCCATACACAGGCACAACTGTGGTTCTCTGACAGGCAATTAATGTTGGCCAATCATTGCAGGTCTATAAACTCACGTGACATTCTAAAATACGCACATCCTAGGATTGTATTGCCGGGTAAGGATTATCATAATGATCTCTTACACATGCCCATATCTGTACTTCTCCTCTATGAGAGTAATCATTACAGCGCGGGAAACGATTTTAGACGTCAGAATCTGGCGTCCACAGATGCCAGATTCTCTGACATCTAAAGTCGATCCCCGCACTGAAAGAGTAAAATATTCAGCTTATGAGAATGTCAAATGTCACAATTTTAGGTTGATTGTAATTCTAGAATGACATGGCTTTTCTAATGGTACGATATAATATAGAACACATACGACCACATATTATATAATACATACATCATAGAAAATAAGAAGGTAACGATTTGTAATCAGATTTACAAGTTGTAAAAACCTTTGTATCTATGATCAACTTAGTAGTTTTCTATTATAAACTTCTCTCTTAGTGCACTGCAATTTATTGAATCTTGTTTGCGGTTGTACGAGATTTATAATCGTGCATCCTTGGTACACTGGGAGGGCGAAGCCATATTATTGCATAAAGGGACATTTCTGGAGTGGGCGCTTGACTTTCGTGCAGCCGGAATATAAACCGTCATCTGTAGTAATCCATCATTTAGTAAAGCCCCAGGCAAGCAGGTTCAGGTCTAACGACCCTGCTTGCATGTTGCATGGACATTTGTTCATAATCGAGGAACGCAAACCATGATAACGGTCAGGCTGTACATATAGATCATATTGTAACTTTATTCTTTTGCATGCAAATAAATAAATAAATAAATCATATATTAAGCCTATAATTATGCAGATATACCCGAAATCTGCATGGATCAAAACGCCCTAAAATACATGCACGTTGCGTTGCATGTACAAACACAAGTTGTTGGCCCAATGTTGGGCTGATTTTGGCCCATCGGCTACGACGCTGGCCCAAAATCAGCCCAATATCGGAACACGCCTCGTGTTTGCTGGATAGATCTAGAGCTGTAAAATGTAGCAGGGTTCTTTCCTCCTATAGAGCCACGTGCGTATACCCAAATTTTCAAATCGAAACTTCATCACTACTCTCGACTAGGTACATGTGAACACAAATTGTAGTAACCGCTTGCTGAACATTTTGTAACAGCGTGTTTGTAACAATATGAGACTATTACAATGCTTGCCATGATTACATTATATACACTATTTAGTTGCGACATAAACCAATGTAGCCACCGGTGTGGTGGTTAAAACTGCCTGCCTCGAAAGTCGGAGATCGCTGGTTTGTCCCCCGCTCTGGCATTCACATTTCAAAGAAAAAAAGAAACAAATGTTTCTTCTCCGCTCATTCTTAAAAAAAAAACAGTATTTGGGGAGCCATTTGTGTGCTTGAAATCATTTTCTGTGGGACTGTCGCAGGAAAGGCTCCATCTTGAAACCAGAGTAATCCTGAGCGATGTATGGAGCCTCTATGCTGGCATGTTCTGTCTGCCTAGATTCCCGTGACATTTAGCAACAACTAAAGCGGAAACACTCCTGTTATCCCTCCATGTACCTCCATTAACCTCCTCAGCACTGCAGTCTCCTTATAAAAATGTGTGAATGTAGCTGATAATCAGTTCTATTTGATTTAGAATTGCATGCGTTTGTGACACGGTCCTTAAACCTTACAGCGTGGGGATCGACTTTAATAGATTGGAATCTGACGTCCACAGACGTCTGAAGTCGATCCCTGTGATTGTTAACGCATTTATAATGGCCGTAGACCCATAACACTTACAAGAATTCAAATGAAGCGCAAAAAGTCATTTACGATGATTTCAAATTGATTACAAAAACTGTCTGATCTCTTGGTTTAAGCCCTATATAAAAATATTTCCGCTATAAATGTTAGTTGGGCTTGAGCTGGGACACGGTCCTCAAACGAAGAAAGGAAGTATCTGTGATTCCGTGTGCTACGTGAATCTTTCTTGGTGAAGATGGGTGTCATGTGGTATATTTTGAGGTGGAAACTCCAAGTTGAAGCGTCTGACTGCATAATCCAGCAATTAATATATTCCCGTCACCAGGGATATACCCGTGCAGAGTGGCGTGTAAACTCAGATGACGGCCATTTTCACACTTCACATCTATTTTCCTGTAGAACTAACAAACACGAGCCATTCATCCATTGCTGGATCAATGTTGGCCAGCGTCGTAGACGGTGGACCAACATTGTTCCAACAATGGATGTCTCGTGTTTGCTGAAAGAGGCGCTGTGCACTGACGTATACAGCCATGCAAAACCGAAAGGCAGTATCTGCTTACTTGAAACGCAAACAGCCACTGCCTTTAGATTTTGCATGGCAGCGTGTTCATCATTTTGGTTGCCCAGCAACATGCTCATCATTTTGTTTGCACGGCAACATGCTCATCATTTTGCAAGATCAAGCAAAATAGTGGTTTGCAAGGTTTGATGATGGTATAGTATTTAAGCGATCAGGCGCACTATTGACAAATACCTTAAATGCGTAACCTGCAGTTCCATATTATGGTTTACCGATTTCTTTTCGCAGTAACTGTACGGAATTCCGGTGAGTAATCTGCATGGGCGTATTGGATTCTACCAGGATGCATTGTTAGCATGATCAATCGTCGAATATATATATAATTTCAATCTCTTCAGTTGGTAATCGTTATTATATTCACCACGAGAACACGAACAATTTGAAATGATGTTTCATTAAGCTAAAATAGAGTGTTCAGTAGAAATATTGTTTTCTCAAGTGTATGAAAATGTCGAGTAAACAGTGCTGAACTGATCCAACCAGAACTAAAAATGGAAAAAATACTAAACCCATGTCGTATGCCGCTGGGTGGGATGTCATCCAAAGCTTTATTTGGTCCGACGAAAACGACACTCCTTAATTTGCCAATTCTCGACCAAGTTGCAATACTTGTAATGCAATTTTCAGAATGTATGTATGTATTTTCCAACTACAGCAAATGTAGTTGGATATCAGTGTAATGGTGGTTCATAACATCGCGTGAGCCGAGGCTTAGTGTCTGGCAAGACGCCCCTTGTCAGTCATTCTCCATCAGATCTTTACCAGACGTGACAGTGTTGTGGGCGAGAAGCCAGCAAGCACGCCACCCTGTATTGTGTTAATTCTGGTCCAACATTGCATAATAATTATTAAAAAAACAAGGCAATAGCTCGTTTGTCAGCTTTATTTTCTCGCATAGATGACCAACTGAATCCAGTGTCGCAATTTTACATACTCTTTATCATAAGATCACATATATTATATGAATGAATGAATAAAATTTCACTATACTGACCGAGCAAACGCCACCACTATCGTTATCACAATATAGCTTTTAAAATACTGATATTACCACGTATTATAGATCTGACTAAAACGGATTAAATAACAGGGATGACCACTTAACCCCTACAACGCCGAAATATGTTTATATAAACCATGGAGACCAAATGTTTTTTTTTCACTATGAAATCATTATAGCATTAATGTCTTAGTTAGCTCTTTCTGATTCGTTTGAATATATGTTATGGGTCTAAGGTCATTTTTAATATTTCACTCTGGGATCGATTTTTGGCGTCAGAATCTGACGTCTATGGACGTCAGATTCCAACGTCCAATGTCAATCCCTGCGTTGAAAGGGTTTAACCTATCTGTGTTCCTATCTGTGAAGGTGCAATAATGCAATGGATATTGACAAAAATAGCACATCGTGTGTTGAGTTGTTATGTAGTGCTTTAAAGCGTGGGGTCTGCAGTCATATAGTGGTGATGTGCGAATAAAAGTCGGATTGAATGAACGAATGAATGAATGAATGAATGAATGAATGAATGAATGAATGAATGAATGAATGAATGAATGAATGAATGAATGAATGAATGAATGAATGAATGAACGAACGAATGAATAAATGAATGACTGAATGAATGAATAAATGAATGAATGAATTAATTAATTATTGAATTAATGAATGACTGAATGAATGAATGAACGAATGAATGAATGAATGAATGAATGAATGAATGAATGAATGAATGAATGAATGAATGAATGAATGAATGAATGAATGAATGAATGAATGAATGAATGAATGAATGTGGCCATAGGCTACTTACAGCCTAATTTGGGTCAGGAGAACCTCCTGAGACGGTGAGATGATATGCTTATACACAGGATCGGAAATTCGGATCCTGGCTGAGATGTATTCTCCTGTGCTATTCATGATAATATGAAACCACAACGCAAAACGGCACTTTTATTAAGTAATGAGAAACGCATTGTTTTAGACTTATTGAGAAAACAAATGCAAAGTGTTTGAAAGCTGAACAAGTCAGAAGTGTTGTAACAACACATGTTAAATGATGGACCAATTTCGCAGATGTTGATCCGTCACTGATTCGGAGTTAGGCCGGCGGCCAACGTTTTGTGAGGGCCACCTTGTCGGTGGAGTGCTAACTCGGACCGCTCACGCCATGGGGTCATTCACTCTACGGACACGGAACGATTTTGTCGTGAACTATAGCAGATGAGGTCTGGTGCAATTATTATCTTGTTTTTCTCGATGCGTTTTATGATCAACATGGCATTTAGAGAGAAGACGGTTGCTTGTTTTATAGATGGAGTGCTCGCTTTTTGTAGTCTGCGCGGAAATAATTTGCGATGACATTGTCGTGAAAAAATCGTAGTCCGCTCTTGTCGCTGCTTATGTTGTGCCTTGACTCAGACGGTTGTAGATCATGGAGATAGTAGCCTACTATCTCCATGTGTAGACCAAGGTCTACAACCGACAAGGCTTGCTGAATGGAAGCACTACACACGATTAGTATACAATGTGTAGGCCTACTCACTTGCAGTCGATGCGCGTGGCTCCACCTGCTATGGAAGATGGACGGACAGGGGTTAAAAAAGGTGGACAAGCGAATAAGTCGCATGCAATATACACATTACCTTTTTGTAAAACACGAGGCGACTTTAAACAAAATCAGGATCATAAGTTGAGCGAAAGTTGACTACATTGGGCGACAACAGCCAGCCACTGTGCTTACAAACCGCCAAGGTTCTAATCCCGTATACCGTATCAGGACGGCAATGTCGTCTGGTTCTCTAAATTCTCCACGAATTTACTTGTTTCCACACATAAATAAAGCCTACATATGGTAGTTATCTTATTGAAACCAGGATCGTCTGGTGGGTGGGAAGTCCGTTGTGATTGCACTGTCTCACCTTGCAGTACTGCTCAGCAAAAAACAAACGGCATATTGGTTTTGCATGCATTCATTGTATCATTGCATGTCCTATGTACAATACCCAATCACCTCTCTCAACCCACCCAATAATAAATATATGACTTGGTAAAACATCGTGTGCACAAACGTACTTCTACGCTGTCCTAGCATTGTGCCAACGTGGGTAAACATAAACTAAACATTGGCCCGGCAGTTCAGTCAACGTCCAGCATGAGCAGTTATTTCCCAGCAAACGCGATAAATTGAGCCGATAGTGGTTCAACGCTGACCCAGCATCTGCGATGGTGGCCCAGCATTAAACGAGCATCTCTAGTGTTTGCTGGGCTTGTCCCACCATTAACAAAATGAAGCCCGTGAGATAGAGCGCGTTTCAGACGATCAGATCGGCAGATCCTATTTTCAAACTAAACAAGACGATCCATATTCTCCCATAATAGTCCTGCCATCCTGCCACAGCGTCATCTCTCAACTCATCCAATCTAGTACGCTGGTTCATAGCTGGGCCAATGTTTGTAGAATTGGACTGACGTTGTACAAGCGCAGTCTAACACACGCGTCCCCTTTTCCAAGATCAAGGCAGTAAAACAGGATTGGAGATGATGAAACACACTATCTATATTTACCCGTTATTTGTGAACACTTTCCCGAGAAATCATAATTCATTAATTAACGAAAATAACCATGCGATTGATCGAAATGCGATAAAATCGATCTACATATACTATTTAAAGGACCTCATAACATTTCATTAAATATAAAATATAATTATATCAAGTCGAAGTAACCTCCAATAGCATTGCTATACATTAAAACTACGTCGAAGTGTGAATATGATTTTTTATTATATGATCATGATATTTAATCACAAACTACATACAATGCCTTCCCAGCAAACACACAACATTTGTATAATATTTGTACAACGTCGGTCCAACGTCTTTGTATAAATGTTATACACATGTTTTGTGTTTGCTGTGAATGTATAATAGCATAACATTCAATGACCACCGGCTGCGACGCTGCATGGCCCAACAATACAAAAGACGTGGTGGGCAGTTGACTCGCAGTCCTCCATGAGTTATATTAATTATCCGATTTTCTGCAGTAACGATCATTATTATCATAATCCAGGATGAGAACTGCCTTGGGCCCAGATGCTACTTTCCATAAGCGACCCTTTCAGTCCAGGAATCGAATATCATTATGCGCAGTTAAGATGTTTCTCGTACCCGAAATGCTGCTTGAATGACAACTTCTACCGGTTTACATGAAATATTATGCTATATTTATTTGCAATATAAACCAGCAATTTTCTTTATTTCTCCAACATTTGCATATGATAATTCTGTTAGCAATCCCACAGAAATATGCATACAACAATTATCACGTTTCCGGAAAAAACAAACTAGAGTGCGATAATAGTGTGTTTATGTGAATATTGTAATGAGCTGTTTATTGTTTATTGTTTATTTGACTTCCAGTTAAAAACATGCAAAAACGGTACATTATAATTATTATTATCATTTTTAGAACATGGTATCAACTTTGGTTGACGGGAACAGGTCGAGACGACCTCTACAATGCCTTTCAACCATATAAGTGAATTAAAATTATAGAATAAAATAATATCAAGTGTTTAAAATAGCAATGTATTTGTGTACATGCTATTTAAAAATGTACATAGTATAGATTTTAAATTTTGCGATTTGTACACATAAAATAAAATAACCGACAATTGTCTGTCATCTGTTTCCCGCACCTAAATACACCGTGTAGCAAAAAAAGGACACTCTGGAAAGCGTAGAAACCTAATTAAAACCTCTAAATGCTTCAGTTGTTTATTATATAAAAGGACATACAACTAGGATATGTGTAAAGGAAAAATAGTAAAAACTTATGGCATTATTAATTTTAACATAGGACTACATACATCCCTAAAGAAAAGTAATACTATAAACCTAGAATACATCTACTGACGTCAGCTCATATAGCCGTCGCGCAGCCGAAAGATGCTGAGTAGTACCACATATGCAATATTAGACTGGAGGAGAAACAATCCCAAACTCAAGAAGTAAATCAGTTGATTAGAGATCTAAGAGCTAGCTAGGGCCAAATGGAGCACCATGGATTTAATACAAAAGCCGTGTGATTTAGATTGATATAATATACTTTATGTGACAAAATCATTAACGCCTAACCCGGTGAATTAAATTAAAAAAAAATTCACCCACTTGAAGTTGTGTCTCGTTACCGCAACCCACAACTTCAAGTGGGTGAAAATTACTCGGATTTGTTTAATTTTAGACTAAACATTGGCAAATGTTGCTGTTAAAAACTCATTTTATTCCCAAAGACAGTGATTTAGGCCAGTCTACGCTGTAATCTAGACTATCGTGCAATGCCAAAATGGAGTATCTGCTAACGTTTCATGTGATCAGTTACTGCCTCTCGGCTCGTGCAATCCTAAAATGGAGTAACTGATAACGTTTCATGTAACAGTTACATACTGCCTTTCGGCTCTGCAGAGTTCCGACCTGAAACGTCTGATAAGAAGAACAGGGAAAGCCACCTAACAAACACGAGACATTGACCCATTGTTAATTCAATGTTGGCCCACCGTTTTCGACGGCGGCTCAACTCTGCTCCGACATATGGTCAATATATCTCGTGTTTGCTGAGAAATTACAATCTGAGTCTCCCAAGACCCAGAAAACACGAGACATTGACCCGGTGCTGTTTTGATAGTGGGCCGACGTCGAAGACGGCGAGCCAACATCAAAACAACATTGGGTCAAAGTCACGTGTTAGCTGGGGACATAATGGCTGACCAATCAAGCTAAAAGCTCCGGCACAGTACAGCAGTCCGACTGATGACGGTGGGTGGATGAGCGGATACGGCGAAAACACACGAGGACTAACGTAAACGGGAGTACAACATGAATGGCTTAGAGGTAAAGTGAGCAAAGTCCGTATTTTTATCATTGTCATATAGAAGGCTTTAAAGTTAAAATCAATTAACAAAATTAAAAGTATTTCGTTTTTATTTGTTTACCTCAATGTTACGTCAACAAATATGTTGATTAATAAGTCTCGAAATTTTCTAACGAATGACTTGAATATTTCAGTGTAATTTTTCATATATATTTAATTTCCCCTGAAATAATTAAAACAAAAACGAATTTTTGACTTGGATCACTTTGGCTCTGAGCCATTCACATGGTGCACATTAATTAAGAAATGAATAATTTAAAAACGGGGTTTTAGGCCACCTTTGTGCCCATATAGGCTAAACTGGACCAGGAGAACCTCTTGAGGATGGTGAGATCAATGAGATGACACTGCCCTCGCGACACAGGATCCAAAATTCGAGCTCTGACGCCGAGTAAGCTACCTCTCGGCCACGGAGGTTTCCCACAATATTTAAACTTTACGAGTGAGCGGAGAAGAAACATTTTGTTTTTTTGAAACTTGAAGGCCAGAGTGGGGCTCGAACCCGCGATCTTCCACTTTCCAAGCAGGCAGCTTTACCCACGGCACCATGGCCCCCGCTCTAATTAATAATTTACGAATGTTTTCATACGTACATACATCGACACCTTGGTATTAGAGGGTGGTTTCTGCCACTTCGTAAAGTGGCAGAAACCACCCTCTAAAATCAAGGCGACCCCATGATCTCTGTGAAAAAATATAAATAAAATGCGATAAAACATTGAATGTCGTGGATGAGTTTGTGAGACGTGGATGAGTACTCACTGGACACACGACGTTGTTGCGACGTTGAATCAACGTCAATGACGTTGATTCAACGTCGCAACAACGTCGTGTGCCCAATGGGTATAATTTCTACTGACACGATTATCAGATTTTTAAATTCTAATTAGAAAATGTGCTTTTATCAAATCATTGTAAATCATAAAAGTAAGTACCGTTCGTTGGTATGGGTCAGCTGCAGCTATCATACCATGTACACTGGTATTTCATGAATATTTAAAGAGCGCCATATCATAACCCCGTACAGGTGCTGAGATGTTCCACAACATGTAAGGTAACTATGATTTTATAAAAATACAGGGCAGGGGCCCTAGAGTAGTGCTTAGCACCGCTGCCATTCGCGCTAGAGTTCGGGGTTCGTATCCCGATCTCTGCGGTTTGAAAGAAGCAAACATGTTTCTTCACCGTCCACTCGTAAAACTCTATTGTGGGGAGCCTCCGTGATCGAGAGGTAGCGTGCTCTCCCTCAGACCTTCAGGGTTTGAATTTCGAATCCTGTGACTGGAGGGCAGTGTCATCTCACTCATCTCACCATCCTCAAGAGGTTCTCATGACCCAATTTCCCTGCATTATAGAGGAAGAGATCATATATTTTATATTGTAAAGGCATTTGGGGTATTGGAGTAATGCAATAACGGTCAAAAAGCATTGATTGGTTTTATACCCTACAATTTTCATCACTAGGTGCCGTAAACCCCACGCACGTTGAGGCTGTTAATGTTTAGACAAATTTAATAAACAAAGTATAATAATACATGCCTATAAAAGCTATAAAAAACATTCTGACACCCTACCACTGATTGTGACGTGAAACAGCTAGCTAACACGACATAACGTATTATCACTGATTAAACCGTCAACCAACGTCAACGTCAACGAGCCTAATGTGATAAAATAGGGCAACTCTTAAACCGCTAAATTCAATCACTTACATATCCACCCACTTGAAGTTGTGATCCGCTAGTGGTGCTCATATTTGCCTAATTTGGGACAAAATATTTGCAATATGCTGATAAAATGGATTAAAAACGACGAGTATAGTCGCGCTTTGCTTATCGGTTTAGTTGACAAATCATCAATATGAACATGTTATTCAGAGATGCTTGTTTTGGTGAATGTCCAGATCGGGGCTCATCGTCTTCATGGCTTAAGCAAGCTTTGTAGCGTAGATCCAATGTGAACATAGGCTTTTTGCTGTATATATTTATTTTGTGAAATTCACGAAAATTCGCTTTAAACCTGACATATCAGTGCATTAATTCTCCGCAGTGAAAATGTCAATTAAAGCTAAAATTGTGAATATACACAAAACTTGTAGATTTACAGTATTGATGGGATTTGTGAAGATGAGGTGTTATGTACGGGGATATGTACCGTACAGGAAGATGCTAATTACAGTATGGACTTCCTGGCAGATGGGGCCTGGCAACAAGGCCTTCTTTATTGTCGGTCCCCATTGGCACCCAGACAGGCAAAGGACAGTAGACCGACGCCGGCTCAATGTTGGTCCGGCGTCTGTGACGTCCGGCCAGCATTAAGCCGGTTTGTCGTTGGTGGACCCCCCCCCCCCCCCTCGTGTCCGTGTGATCAGCGTCCCTCTGATCCGGTGGTATGCCGTGCCGAGTCCAAAGACAGTATCTGCGCGCTTTCCAAGTAAGCAGATACCGTATTTCGGCTTTGCAGAGCATCGTTACGACGGACACGAGTAATTGCGTCGGTTTCGCAACGACCTGCATCACGCAGGTCCCTAATGCCATAACGTCCGCGACGGCTGCATTCCAACGCTCAATGCTGGTTTAATGTTGGTCCGCCGTCGCAGACGGCGGGTCAACATTAAACCAAAATTGAGCGTGGGATCCGTGCCCATCCTGCTGCCAAAATGGTGCCAAAATCTGGCGTTGTCGCTGCTTGTCTCTCCGGCGACAATACATCCATAGACACGTTTGGGGGATTTCCTTCTCAGCCCTGATCCTCATGGCCATGGCGGGTCGATGGGTCCATAACGGTCTGCTCAACGCCAGCGTATATGGAGATTTTAAATGTTCCATCAAAAAAATATCCGCGTATTTGTCATGTGCATGAAGGGAGAATGATCAAATGTAATTTCACTGAAAATATTTAGAAGACCATGATAAAATTTCATCATTTGTTTAGCACGAAGTTTAATTTGTATATCTTTTTTCATGTTTTTTGCCCAGATGGTATCGTATTACAAGTCCAAAGGATTGCAGTTTTTGGTAATATATTATAGTTTTTGGTATATTTACAGTTACTGACGTAGGGTATGAATATTTAACACAAGAAGAGAGTTTTGAAACCGCCGGGATTCAGTTGCGCTGCCATAGACGGTGAGCCAACATCAAGCCAACACTGGGTGGACGCCTCCTGTCTGTTGGGTGACTAAGTACACCACTCTTTGGTGATAGCACAGCTCCACATTGGTGACGGCTTGCTGGATAAACTACATTAATTGTCAGTTAATCACATGTTATCTGTTATTAATAACAGAACCGTGGCTGCTCGCAAACATTACACATGACATTCTGACCGATCTACCCTGAGTATTAGCACGATTAACGTGTCCTAAAATATCCGGGCGAAACATTTAATTCACTTAGCCCTAATCGGAGATAACCATGTGGCTCTGCCGATAACCTGCCACCCGCCTATGTTCGCTCCCCTAGGCCATATGCCAAATGAAGTTTATCCATCAATGGCATATAGAGGTCTGCATAACCGAACATACATATAGCCTAACACTAATAATAGTTATTCTGATTTCTGTTCATTTCAGCTCTGAATACAACATAGTCTCAGCTGAGCTAATTATATATCAGCTGCCGCGATCCACAACTTCAAGTGAGTGAAAAATATTCAGTCTTAAACGTGCTCAAAATATTGTATTTAATGTGCTAATAAAAATATAAAAAACGAGTATAATCGGAACTGGTGGCTAACCAATGGGTTAATGCAAAGAGTACACGGAGATGAATTAATAGCAAACTAATTTGCTCAAAAAAGAATGGACCCATTAATCACTCATAACGCTGACAGTTCCCCATCGCCATCGGCTGTCTGTATGTGTGGAGAGGCCTTTATCCTCCTAAAACGTGCATAAAGCAGGACATCTGCGGACCCTGCCACAGGATTTGACACAGAGAAAGTGGATCCACGGATCATCCAGCGTTTGACCAACGTCCAGAGTCGTAAGGCGGATGGGGAGCAGTCCTGGTCGGGGTCAAATCCATTTCGCACAGCTTTCTACAAAAAGTAGATGGTCCCCTAATCTGAAAGGCCTTATGGGCATTAAGATTCTTACCTTTTTACAGCAAATAGTTTTTTTTTTACCGTAACGCGCTGCAAAGCCAAAAAACAGTATCTGAGAATATACTACCTTTTGGCTTTTTACGACAGTTAAGTATAAAAAAATTTCAAACGTTTTCTATTTATAGATCTATAAATCCACAAACGTGGTTTTGATAATGGAACAAAACACCAAAACCCAAGCACTATTGTATAGTCAGCCTTAAGCTGAGGATTGCCGCAATGTCCTTGCCCAGAAAGTGCTGAATGCCCCACGACTGACCTTGACTTAGCGGGCTGTTTGTAATGGGATAACAGGTACGTGCGTCCGCACTGTGACAGGAGCTGACACGAAGGCTCAAGCTGTGAAGGACAATAGGAAGCCTCAAGGATGCTGGGGGTTAAGTCTACATCGACCCCGAGAGAGCTTCAACGAGAGACAAGACTTTACCACGGACCTACCTATTTTACCGAGTCAAACTATCAAGGGGCCTGGCGGGGATAATCTGAGAAATATTAGTCAAAATGTAGGGCATTGACTATAGCAAATCGTCTCTATACACCGATCAATAATATTTACTTCGCGAAAGACGCCTCTTGGTGAGGCTTCGGGTATTCGCGTGGACCTACAACGGGACACATTCATGCAGATATAACTGTTGCGACGACCTGACCGCCCTTAACATGGATTGTTTTGTGTCAGATCCGCGTAATATACCTTTGTCCTAAATTGAAACGGTGTTTCGGAGTGAATAACAACTGAGAAGGCACATACGCAGAAGCCATGCTACCGACCTTGTGGAGTTGTGGTCTTAATGGAGGTCTCCCAAATCACCCTGTAAATTGTTTTTATATATCTTATGTTTACTTATTTTCATGGTTGAATAAACACTTCTTCTTCTTCCTCCTGCTCAAGTTTGTGCCAAATCTGCGATATTTGCATTTTTCTAAACCGACGTTGCGCCACCCGATCGAGTAAGCTAGAAAGGGTGACTGCAGGTCCATTATCTCACTACGGAACCTGTATTGATGACTTTGTCAGAAGCAGGAGTCAGCACGAAGGTCTAAGACTGCAGACACTTGAGTGTTCTCTTCAAGGCCAAAACGCTCACCCTCTTGAGTACTGTTATAAATTGATTTATTTATTCCTCTCGCTTCTCCCTTGACATTTCATCTGGGCATTCAGCTGGTCTTATTCCAATGCAAAAAATTCTACTCCACAGGTGACGCAATCATTGCATCTAGCATTTGGTATAACCAGTGTTGGTTTTGCTTTTGGGCCGGTGTTGCATACATCAAACCATCATCACTCGGTCAAAAGACGATAAGATCGCTTATTTCATATAACATAATAATTGATAAAACAAAATATTATTCGCTATATAGCAGAGGTCTACACGTAAGTTTGCGTGCTATTATATAATTATGCATAATGTTATATCAGGTCCACTACTTAATATATAGATCATGATGTTAAGGAAAACATTGTCTTGTTCCCACATTTCATGCAAAAAAGATAAATAGCATGAATACATTTGTTTCATGTGAGTTGTGACATAGAGATGAGTAATTTTTCTGGCTGACTGAAATGACAGTTAAATTTTATGGATTTGTAGCAAAGCTTCACTTATATTACAGAGGATGGTAGAGGATGCCTTTGTGGCATATATGAAAAACACAATTATAAGTGTCAAACGAATTCATGAAGTAAATTTAATCAGATTAGTATACTTGTTACGTAAAATATAGGTAGAAAATTACTAATTCCATTTAGCCCTTGGCGCTATGATATAACTTCAGATGTAATATTAAATTCAAGAGAGCACAAGAGAACACTTTTTTTCTGCGTTGTCAACTTGTTTTGTCGACACATTCCAAACGCATAAGGGGTGAATATTTTACCTGGAATCTTTATAACATCATATAGGCCTAAATTTGTATGTTATATCCACATTTTGTACCATTACAATGACGACGAACTGTTCTTTATCACAAGCCCCATTGCATAATAAGGGGAGGAAATAGAAATCTCCAGTTCCCACTGATGTAGTCTCCAATGTAACATAGCACCCAGTGCAAGTGGAACAAAACGAACATCAATTATAAAAAGCACTCCCTTGATGTGTGTACAAATGAATAGTCTAACAAGAGAACAGGCGGACATAAACGCGTAGGGACTGGCAATAACGTTCAAAGTGAACATATATCATATCTTACTGCGTAAATTATGCAGCGCTGAGTCTTCTCTGTGAGAGATTTTGGTTCATTGTTTGGCCGACGTCTGTGACGTTGGACAGATAATGATTCATCGTTGTTCCAGCTTCTCATGCACGGTGCCACAGCATTCTTTGTTCACCGAAGCCCACTTTCTGAGACTCAGATTTGGCCGCGGGTCAAACGATTGGTTAGCTTTTTATTCAAATAACCTATCAATCTGGGTCTGATAATTGGCGATCGCTGCTGCCGCCAAGTCACAAGGACTGCAAATATTAATAAAGATCGATTTTTCCCGAATATTAGCTGAACCTGCGCGGCCGTCTTTCTGCGCCATCTGCCGATCACATCAAACAACAACTCCCCTCGCAGCGAAGTGCGCATGCGTCTGCAGGCGGAAGTTATACGCAATCACGTGCACGCCCAGTTTTCACTTGAATTTATCAGATAGTGCCCTCAATTGGCCACCTTCTGAAACACTGTGCGGATGCTTGTCCGGAGCTTGGTGCTAACTGCAGCACCTATTGGCACCAGCCGGGCTGTCAAATCATAATCGCACTAATAGATCACTTGGTATGCCGCTAAACTAATTAGGTCACATGCGATCTGTGCTATTGGGGGTGGTGCACGAGCTCTGTACAAATTGTAATATCTCACGCACAATTCTGTTTTGATGCTGACAAAAAATCAACAACAATCTGATTCAGATCAACAAAAATAAGCAGCACCGCCCTGCTCCCGTACACCTCAGATAACACGGTGTGTTGACCCAGTGCTGGTTTGATGTTGGGCCAACGTCGCAGAGGGTGGTTCAACATCAAACCAGCACTGGTTCCCCATCTCTCGTACACGCATTTGAATGACCTAATTATTACAAAAGCAACGTTTCATCTTAGTCGTGTACTTAAAGTGTTTGGCCCTTTTTTGCTGCTAGTTATTGAGAGATAGTGCGGTATTATCCTATATAGTTATATAATACCACCAGTTATGGTGTATATCATACATACCAGTTATGATGTAGTATATGATTTAATAAATAATCTATGTCATGATGGTTTGTTCTGAAGTCACGTGGCTAGAAAGCATTCGCCAATTTATGAAATCGAACCCTCAGAAAAATTGATTGTGTGGGTGTTTTTTTATTTATCGTAGGCCTTTAGAATCTTTGTATATTACGTATACGTGAAGCCAAAAATCTTCAAATAAATGCTGGTTACATGATGTCACACGTCAGAATATATGAAATGGTATTCTCCTTATAATGTCAGCATGACACATCCTGTGGCTATATTGTGCCGGGGTTGACTGGGATGCCATGACAAGACCGGGAGCGTCTCCTGTGCAGTGCAAAGCCAAAAAGACCGTCCCTGCTTCTTGGCTCTGTGGAGCACAACCGTTTTACCAATGTAGATCATTAATTCTGTGCTCGACAAGTAAAAAATGTATTTTCAGAAAATGTAATATGTTATAGTGGATTGACTTATCTGTTACAACAGATTGGCGGCTTAAAAAAACTTCCATTGTACATTTTTGCTGGACACACGACGTTGAATCAACGTCAATGACGTTGATTCAACGTCACAGCAACGTCGTGTGCCCAGTGGTTTTATCGGTACAAGTCATACATATCAATACATGTCATATCAACATACAAACCTTAAAAAGAGATGTATTATTCATAATTAAAAGGATATTGCAATCAGAACAGAAACATATACAAACAAGCAGATACAAATAATATACTAACATATACATACAAAAGTATATATACTCAGCATCATGAGAAAGATATGCCTACTGAAGCAAATAAGAATTCAAGACGATACGCCATAGCCAAACTTCATCTTGGTCTCAGCAAACATGAGGACAGCCCAACAGTGGTTTCTAGAAGCATAGCTTGGCGACGACCTGCATGTACAGCGCATGTTTATGATGTTTTAAAAAACACCACATTTATATAATTATACACAGCCACTGTCAGCGATGAGCAAATGGCATACAAACTTCCTGAAACGTATTTTGTATTTAGAGTTTAAATAAATTATCATTTGGATGTGAAAATGGGAAATTGGGCATTGTTTGCACATACGTAATCACATAAATGTCTATGTTTCAGTTGATTGACTTGTCATGCTTGACAAATTTGAATAACATAAACAAATATACATGAATAGGTAGCATGAGGTGAACCTATGAAGAGTTAATAGCAGATACTCGTTCCACCCCCTCGAAGTTGTCGACCACAACAGCGATCCACAAATTAAAAGAGGTGGAGAGGGGGGGGGGGGGTAAATCAATCTGATCATGGAATCAGGATCAAAACACATCTGACTTAGCATCACTACAGCACGTCCTGATACGGCGGTGTCAAGACTTGATGTAGTAATGCTGTTCTTACTCAGTCAATGCTGAAACCCTTTACCCTCTAGCGACGCGATGCACATCCACAAATAGTGGGACATAATTTTAAAATTTTCAATGAAATTTCGAATCAAACGACTACAAAATGGCATTTGTGCCATCAATATAGTTATTTAGATATCTACTCAGCTCAGCTCTGGACCCACAGCTGAGCTGAGTAGATATATAAATAACTATTATGCAATATAGAGAGTGCATGGGTATAGGTAATGGATATCAGCATCTTAAGGCTATTTATACATGGGTTGTTGTAGGTGTGCTGGTGTATTATACATGTGTTGTGACAGCCAGAGGGGGATTTACCTTCTTGTTGCGACCACAACAGAGCATGGCGAACACAACCTCCAATAGCTTCTCCCACAGAACGTACATGAGCGTTGCTATCCTTAACTGACACCCGCGACCAGCCGCACACGGAGGCCTGACTGGCAGCAGGCCTGCAGTGTGTCCCGGCCGGGATCCACGTATCCTTAGCAGGGCCGGCCAGATGCGGGATCTGCGTGTGACAGCGCGCGCCGCCGCCCCGGACACTCCATGCTCTGTCTTCCGCGGCACGACATGACATTAATCCAAACAGGACAAATCCTCGGGAGAAGCCGACGACGAGTCGGGTATGAGTGCTCGGCGTCTCCGTCGACGCTGCTATGGCGGCGATTGAAGGCTGCAAGAGGTAACACTGCCGCTACAGAAGCAATGTGCCATCGGCTGGCTGTGACTGCAGCCGTGAACAAATCTTCCAGCACTGACTGGGATTGAACGCCGCCCTCGCACACACACAGGGAGGGACTGTATGGAGAACAACAGAGACAGGTGCCGTGGCCACGACACACGCGGATTGCCATGCAGCACAGTGAAGAACATGCAAATGCCACCCCGCCTGCTCCGGCAGCAAAGCGATCCTGGCTGGCTGCGCGGTGCTGAGACAGGCCAATGCCTGCCGGTCTGCACTGCGTCTGAGCCAGAATCTGCCCTGACTACAACCAGCGCACAAGAGACAGATCGAAGCCCCAGCATGGATCTCAGCTGCTATCATACCAGTCAATGCTGACGTGTTGGGTGTCGACACGCAGTAGGCCTATATGTATACGGGCCGATACCAAACAGCGCTCATGGAGATGTAGGCCTACAATTTAGCAAGCGTTTGTTATTTTAGCTCGTTTAAAATAATACACTTGATAAGAAGGTAAATAATTTCCCCGGCAATTTTAAATTCTTCACGAGACGTGAATTGATTGATACTTTCCTGCTGAGATTGAAAAAGTTGTTGGGGATTCGATAATGTTCTTTAATATACATGATCTGCAAGAGAAAGCAGCTCTACTAAAAGATCGGTTACGAGCAACCGGCGTATCTTTTTCACTTGCGTTCGTCTATTACTGTGATGATATATCTGCAAATCTAACACGGAAATCTCTTCGCGGGTGATAGCAAGGCTTTTATTAAAAATATTTTTTCTCAAACAATGTAATAACCATATTAAAAATGTTAAGATAAATTTAGAGGCCCATACTATTTGAAACTGGACAAATGAATAGGCAACAATTTGCTAATTATTCATGATTTGTTTGCATACAATGTTTTTTAACCTTTCAGAGTTTGACACATTGTTCATTTAATTATTGATTTGATCGCGTATTTCATTATTATATTGTTCTTTTTGCTGTACACTCTTTTCGATTTGTTTAGCTGAAGATAATAATGTGCGTTTTAGTATACCACACGTATTCGAGCATTCGTTGAAAAATCGATGGTTAAGATGTTAAACAGACATGGAATAAAATTGAATGTTATAATAATTATGAGCATAATCCAGTTACATGGCTACTAATTCTTCATGATTTGTTTGCATACATTTTTTTAACCTTACAGAATTTGACACATCAGTAATTTATATATTGATTTGAAATCGTATTTTATTTCAATATTGTTCCTTTTTTGGACACTCTTTTCAATTATTTTTCAGCTGAAGATAATAATGTGCGTTCTAGTATACCACACGTATTCGAGCATTCGTTGAAAAATCGATGGTTGAGGTGTTAAACAGACATGGAATAATATTAATTGTCATACTATTTATAAGTAAAACCCAGTTATATGCCGACTTGTAAAAATATACACGCGTTTTCCAACTAGATATCTGGTTAACGAGTTTATTTCTTTGAAACTTGAATGCCAGAGCGGGGTTGGAACCTACGATCTCCGACTTTCCAAGCCGTCAGCTTTAGCCACTACGTCAGGGCCCCAGCCCCATATCAACCCAGTCTAGCTGTATTCTACCAAAGACCAGGGGACTGTAACGTCAAAATGATGGAAATTAAGTGAATCTTCTGAACATAATCAGCAATTTAGAATGAAGGAGCTTTCCTGACCTTCAGCTTCGCAAAATTTAAAAGGGGTATTACCCCTCTCCTGGAACCGCCACCGGATCACCCAGATCGATTTTCCATTTCAGTACAGGATCGATAATGTGTACACCGCAAAGTCAGGCAGACGACCCTCCTTGATAGTATACACCGGCCCGGCGTTGGTCCAATGCCTGCCGCCGTTGGCTCAGTATTGGATCGCCTCTGAGCCCACGACACGTGATTCTTGAAATCCCCGGACAATGCGACCGACTGCCCAATAAACACGAGGCGCTTAACCAATGTTGGGCTAATTGCGGGCCAGCGTTGAAAACGCTGGCCCTATACAATGATCCAACATTGGTTCAGCACATCGTTTTTTCAGGGTGGGTCCTACGGGGGTGCAGATAACAGTTCAGCTGCTCACTTGGAGTAACGGGGCGGTGAGCCACGATAAGCGAAGGGAAGGTAGATACTGATAGAATATTGGATTGCTCTAAATGGCTGGATGCTCCATCGCTGATCCGTTATTTCACATCGGGGAATTCTGGAGATATCGCTCACACCACCGGCAGTAAAATAACACTTCTAATCTTTAGTACGTCTTTTTTAAATCCAGGTTTCCTTAACCCTTTAGCCGTTAAATTATTCAATCTGAATTTTCACCCGCTTGAAGTTGTGTCTCACTGACGCGATCCACAGCTTCAAGTGAGTGAAAATTATTCAGATTTGACAAAATGGAGGTCAACTGTTTTTAAATATTGCTGATTGGTGCCACATTTTATCTCTACCATCTTTAAAAGGTGGTACTTAATATGCTAATAAAAATGAAAATCCGAATAAATGCGGCACCGGCGGTTAAAGGGTTAACCCGCACAGTGAGTTATATTTTTCCTGAAACATAATTATACGTTTAATATTACCCTTTAATATTATTAATTTAACATTGTATCATTAAAAAATATCCCTCATCCCTGAAATAAAAACGTTTTCAAATCGTCTGGGTCGGAGTTTGAGGTAACATGTTGCAGGCAGTGTGGATATCGCCATGAATGTCATGAAATCACATAAGGAACAAACATAATAAAATGAAAATGATTCTCGTTAATTTATCCAGTAACCATTGGGCGACCTCCCTATGGCATATCAGTCACTGGATACATGGCGCTTGAAGGCAAATTTGGCGAAAATTTAGGACATAGTATAAATGTGATATGCAAAGACAACATTTTCCTACTTGAAAAGTAAGTAGTTACTGCCTATTAGATTTGCGCGGCCAAAACAGCCAAGTACGATCCACTGTTATCGCTTTACGCGAGCGAGATGGTAACAATTATCTGACTAACATTTGATCCTCCCGTGAAATTTATACGAGTCAGAAGTTAAATTGTATCTATGGGCCACGGAAATGGCAGACTATAATGTGGAACACGACCTATTCCTCATATTAACAAACCATTGTTCCTTTCTGTTAAATCCTTTTACCTGCTGGCGAAGCATGCACGAGTCACGGGTCATATACTCAAACAGAATCATTCCATCCATTGAAATAAGGAAACCTTAACCAATAAACACAAAACATTTGTATGTCTTTCATGCAATGCTGGACCAGCCTCGAAAACGTTGGGTCGACGTTGCATAAATGTTATAAAAAACATTTTGCATAAAATGTTTTAAACTGTTATATGTTTTGTGTTTGCTGGTTGACCCGTTACTCTCATCACGATGCATCAAATCATAATTTTGTTTCTGTGAATAATGACTCAATTCCCTACACCTAGGGGTTTTCATCAAATTGGTTTAAGAATAACAGTATCTGCTTTTATTTGTCACACTTCAAGTCATCTTCATCCATCGAGAATTGCGAGAGCAATTCGTGGCTTGTTGTTGATGAAGATTGCAATGGTAAATTCTGGCTTCAAAGGGTTAACCCCTTACCTGCCAGTAGCGATTACATTCGTGTTTTTTTCCTATTTTGCGTTAGGACAATACATATATTTTTTAAAGGAAAAGTACGTGAGAGCAATCAGCAGGATTTCAAAATATGAATAATTTTCTCTCATGTTTTGTGAATCGCGTCAGCAAGACACAACTTCAAGTGGATGACGTGCGGCTCAAGGCTTAAAAGCCGGGTGAAATGACTTCAGTTTGGCGAAATAATGTCACAATGACCTGCTCTGTGAATTTTCATCTAAAATTAGTTCATTCATTATCATTATTAGCAAAACTGAAGACTGTAAATGTAACAACAGAAAGCAAATAAAGCATAAGCTGTCATCGAGAGGTCTGCTACACTGACCCACCATTTAAGCGGTTATCGGGCCAACGTCTTGTGCTTTATATCATCCGAAGGGTTCTGAGAGCGTGATTTAGGCGTCGCATTTTTTGGTTCTAAGCTGCTTTTTGCCTTCCCAATTGTTTGTTAATATATGATCCTCTCGGGCCCGCTATTATTAATTATTTGTTTAAACGATTTTGCTTTTTAAGTAAATTATTTTAATTCATTGTATAAGCAGATGACTGTACATTACTCGCTAATTTCAGCAATCTCAACAAAAAATAATAAATTAAAAAATAAAGAATTAGCAGAAATAAGCACTTGGTTGAAAGTAAACAAATTATCACTTAATTCAGTTAAATCGAAAATCATGATATTCAGAAAACCACAGAAACAAATTTAATTACCAATTGTCAAAATTAATGGGATATAAATTGAATATGTTGATAATTTTAACTTTTTATGGGTGATCATAGACAAGAATCTTACTTGGAAAAAATATTTAAACAAAGTCTCAAAGAATATAGTCAGAATAATAGGTATACTCAAGAAACTAAAATTCACTCTTCTTATTAATAATAATGCAACTCCCTGATAATACCACACATTTACTTTTTCATTTTCTTATGGGGCAGCGAAAACAATTACAAAAAAGAACAGTACGAGAAATACGTAAGGAATCTCACACCGATCCGACATTTAAAGAATTGAACCTCCTAAAAATGAACGACATATATCGCCTCCAACTATTAAAATGTTACTTTAAATATGAGCTTTATTCACTCTCAAAATACTTTGATGTATTTAATTAATAGTGGGTGGAGACTTATTGTTTTAGTGCTGTATATTATTATTATTATTATTATTATTATTATTATTATTATTATTATTATTATTATCATTATTATTATTATTATTATTATTATTATTATTATTATTATTATTATTATTATTATTATTATTATTATTATTATTATTATTATTATTATTATTATTATTATTATTATTATTATTATTATTATTATTATTATTATTATTATTATTATTATTATTATTATTATTATTATTATTATTATTATTATTATTATTATTATTATTATTATTATTATTATTATTATTATTATTATTATTATTATTATTATTATTATTATTATTATTATTATTATTATTATTATTATTATTATTATTATATTATTATTATTATTATTATTATTATTATTATTATTATTATTATTATTATTATTATTATTATTATTATTATTATTATTATTATTATTATTATTATTATTATTATTATTATATTATTATTATTATTATTATTATTATTATTATTATTATTATTATTATTATTATTATTATTATTATTATTATTATTATTATTATTATTATTATTATTATTATTATTATTATTATTATTATTATTATTATCATTATTATCATCATCATCATCATCATCATCATCATCATCATCATCATCATCATCATCATCATCATCATCATCATCATCATCATCATCATCATCATCATCATCATCATCATCATCATCATCATCATCATTCATCATCATCATCATCATCATCATCATCATCATCATCATCATCATCATCATCATCATCATCATCATCATCATCATCATCATCATCATCATCATCATCATCATCATCATCATCATCATCATCATCATCATCATCATCATCATCATCATCATCATCATCATCATCATCATCATCATCATCATCATCATCATCATCATCATTATTATTATTACTATTATTATTATTAAAATAATCAGCTAATTTGCATATCCAAGATGGCAGATAAGGGTTAATTTGCATATTCAAGATCGACGTGAACCCTCCACAGCTGCCAATATTCATCCAATTCTCACGAATTTTTTTCTGAACATTCTCTGATGGATTTTCCTGCTTAAGTTCGAAAATCAGCTGATTTGCATATCCAAGATGGCAGCCATGAGCTAATTTGCATATTCAAGATCGACGTCCGACGTAAACGCTCTCCAGTCGCCAATTTTTATCCGATCTTCGCAATTTTTTTCTGACCACCCACTGATGAATTATCCTGCTTAGGTTCGAAATCAGCTAATTTGCATATCTAAGATGGCAGCCATTGGCTAATTTGCATATTCAAGATCAAAGTGAACGCTCCCTAGTCGCCAATATTTATCCGTTCTTTGCAATTTTTTTCTGACCACCCTCTGATGGATTATCCTGCTTAGGTTCGAAATCAGCTAATTTGCATATCTAGGATGGCAGCCATTGGCTAATTTGCATATTCAAGATCGAAGTGAACGCTCCCTAGTCCCCAATATTTATCTGTTCTTCGCAATTTTTTTCTGAGCACCCTCTGATGGATTATTCTATTTAATTGCGAAAGCAGCTAATTTGCATATCCAAGATGGCAGCAATGGGCTAATTTGCATATTCAAGATCGACATGAACGCTCTCCAGTCGTCAATATTCATCCGATCTTCGCGATTTTTTTTCTGAACAGCCTCTGATTGCTCATCCTGCTCGTTTTTGAAAATCAGCCAATTTGCATATCCAAGATGGCTGCCATGGCCTAATTTGCATATTGAGGATTGATGTAAATGCTCTCCAGTCGTCAATATTTATCCAATCTACGAGAACATGCTGTGATAGATTATCCCGACTGAGTTAGAAATCAGCTAATTTGCATATCTAAGATGGCCATCATGGACTTATTTGCATATTCAAGATCGACGTAAACGCTCTCCAATCGTCAATATTCATCTGATTTTCGCGATTTTTTTTCTGAACCCTCTTTGGTTGATTGTCCTGTTTGAGTTTGAAAATTTACATAAATCCAAGATGGCCGCCATGGCACTTCTGTTATATAACCCTATCGTTAGATGCATTGGCAATAAACTTTTAATTGTGGAAGGTGAAGACTTTCATATTTGCTATGCAAATATAAGATCTAGTCTTAGGCTTAATTTTAAAATCCATGCTCATAAAAGAAAAAAACATAAATTACGCATACCTGTTGTAAAACATAATTTTGCCGAAGCTTGTGTTCGATATCAATTGCAAGAAAGTGTAAATAGCATGTCACGATCAATAAGCGATAAAGTCTACACACTCATAGTTTTAACAGGCTTTCCACGTATTAAAAGATTCGAATTCAGCACACACAAATTATGTAAAAACAAGTGGATAATAAAGTATGCACTAAAATTACAAGCAAAGTTTCCTGTTTCAGATTTCAACCAAGGCTAAATCGACATATTTTCATGAACGGCTGCAATATTCTCCCATTAAAAATTTGTATGACATTTATAGATATAAATAACGCACATTTTAAGCATACACATATCTGAGTTCAGAAAACAAAGGCCATTTATGGATATGTCAAATAACTACGATTTATTATGTTGTTTTCTTCGACCATGTTGACTAGATTGTATTGTTGTTCATTTTGATTTATTTTATATTAAAAGAAAACATATTTGAGCGTATGTGGAGATAATACTATTTACTCTACTGCAATGGGTGATGTATTATTAGAACGGGGATTTAATTATCTGTTATATGTTATATTGCATGTGCTGATTGGTTAACTCATTCCAGGCAGAGCCCGATATATCTCGGGCAAGCTACTTCGACGGTACAAGACGGAGCCTCGTGTTATGTGACGTCAGAAAAAGTAAATTTCACGGAATTACATAAGGGTGTATACTGTATGCAGTAGCAATTTGAACTAGTCAATTCTGCTCTGCGGGGCCAAACGGCAGGATCTGCCCTTTGGCTTCGCACGGCAGAATCAAAGTGTATTTTACCAACTTAATTTTATATAACTAATGCGTTTATAGGGTAAATTTTATGGTAAACACATTATGTTCGCTCACTTCACATCTATAGCCTATTTGTATACTACTCATAATTTCAAAATGTTATATGTTTATACTGTATGAATGACATCATGGGTGGCCTCCATGCTAGCGACGTTATGGTCTTAATTGAGGTCTCCCAAACCACCCTGTAAAAATATTGTTTCATTAATCTTATATTTACTTTTTTCATGGTTGAAGAAACACTTTTCCTTTTTTTCTTCTTTTTCTGCCCATTCACTTGGCAAATAAGGATTCAAGGATCTGGCACAGTGACGTGCCAGAATATATAGTGTATCACGGCTTGCCGGTAGCGTTTGTTCGACCCTCGCATGACTGGTGTTGAAATATTTGAATATGTGTCGTCCAACAACAGCTGCGTGTACCAATTCCATACACTAAATCCCGTCAGGCCTTAATCCACCTCATGACGTCAGAACACTTTCGGATCCAAGACATCTATCCCAGTCGACTAAAACCGTTTAAACGTAGGCCTACCCATCAAGAACTCTGGTCATTCAAATTTTATTTATCTCTTCTTTGCCAAAATTACCCACAAAAACGTAATCCTGGAACCCAAGTTTATTTGTAAAATACATGTCAATCGTGATGACCCTCATAAGCAGCCACTCGCATCATTATACAACTAGGTATACATAGCTATAATACTCTCAGAGATTTAATGTGGTATAGTTGTGATATGACACCAAGGTCAATTCCAGGTCAAGTAAGCTGACGTTGTTAAATAAATGACTAATTTAGCAGTTTATCGTAGGATTTTGTTACTGAAAAGTACAATAAATGTCCTGGGCTGTTATTACACGGATGCGTAACAACTCAATTGCCATTCCTGGGGAACTGAGCAGCACATTGTAATGGCCCCTTTATTTATCCAAATAACATACTAATATCTGTATTGGTGAACGTTTCTAGACTAACATGAAATAAAAAAACCTAATAGTACAACTCGAGTAAAAATTATAATGTTAAGGTTTCAACATACCATTGCAATAAAAAACCCACAAAGGCAAGGTTATCTTAAAGTCAAACAATCTGACAGCTCGAGTAAACTGTATTTTGTTGCAGTTTTTATATGATTTATTTTCTAAAGAAAGTATACCGCCGACTCTGCGTTAGTATTTATTGTTGGTATGTGATGAAAGTGAAACGCCGGTTTTAAGTTGGTGTTTATGGTATGAAGATATTCCAAATTGAATTCCAAGAATTTAAAAAAAGCTATACTTGAGTTAGAGAGCACATGGCACAACAAATGGTTCGTATATCACTCCGGCCTATTCGATGCTAAATCAGATGCAACAAATGGGAAACTATACACTTCAGCGCTGAATTAAATATCACATAATTAATGGATGAATCGTTTTTGTGGACGATTGATTTAGACATAAATGGTAACTAAATGTCGCAATATGCAGAACAAGTATTGAATAGAAAATGTGCCGGCTGGGATGACACACTATCATTAAGCCAAGATTTACCAACACATAATATCAACAAACGCAAAAGGAGTCTGTTTTTACGATTGTATCTGTTTACCCTTGAAATGACCTTAGCCTGACCTCATTAAGCCGCTGTGGGAATGTGCACCTCACATATATGTGAGTTGTATTACCCCATCGTGCTTCAATTGGTTAACATACAAGTGTGGAATAATGCTGTATAATTCTCTATTTTACAGATGAAAAAAACAGCACATTATCCTGTCTACAGACCCATAGGCCTGAGTATGTATTTAAATGAGCTAGCAGCCGCTTAGTTGTCATCACGTGACCTACAATAGCGCTCCAAATTACTAATAAAATATTGTATTTAACGTTAAGCTTATACCCATTTATCACGCAGTTACGTTAGCATGTGATGTGTACTACATATCGTAGTGAAATGAATGTACTGTATGAAAATCGCATTATTGCAAACTTGAGCAAAGAAGCGTGAAAATATAGTATCGGAATTCAATCCAATCCAGCATTCAACTATCATTGGGTGAACGCCTCGTGTATACTGGATCACAACGCACTGTGACTCCACACGTACTTATTTCCCATCACTTTTTGATTTAGGTGTGCGCAGAGCCATCAAAGTGGCACTGCATACATCCACAGCTTGTCACTCATATTTACACACAGTGGTGCCTCATCCATCATCATGGTCATCGTGCGGACCAATAGCTGCGGTGGTCCGTGGATGACAGAACGCTGCCAGTGCAGGGGTCAGGCAAGGCTAAAATAATTGTTTATAGGCGTCACATTAGCAAAATTCAAAAACATTAAATTTTAACGAAATGTTGAAATGTCGCGAAGCTCTTTCTTTAAAATATTGTATTGCAAACACAATTGTAAATGTGTATTAATTTTGCAGTGGTTGTATTTTTATTTATTCTACGCTTTTCAACGATGTTTTGTTGCTGATATTGGTTCCACCCTCGGGGAATTTGCATTGAAACAATTTAAAATAACTGCCTATTTGATGCTATTTTGACTAGGATTTCTAAATGACAATATTTACTGTGATTACGTCACTGGAAACAAAGTACAAATTATTAATAAGTACTGAATCACATAAAAAAAATTATTTTGGTAAAAAAATAGTATATCTAAGTATCCCCGCACTATCGTAATGCTATATAGGCGTTTGGGGACCTTTGGAGACACATATCCAAGAAGAATATTTTAGATGGCCTTCCAAAAATCTTGTGAATGCGATATCCTGTGAATCGCTCGTTAGATCACATTCAAATTAAACAGGGTGATTCTATAGGTTATTCTGGGGGTATTTCTCCTGATCTGAATAACTTATGAGAAGAATCAATTAAAAACAAGATGACCGATGGCAGCCACCTTGACAAAAAAGTGGAAATGATGACGTGTCGGTGGTGGTCAGTTTGTTCCTATGATAATAGCTAGTTTAATTATTGCAGTTTGAAAACGTTTTTAAAAACATAAAAAGACTATATAATCATGCCCAGCTGTCGTTTCAAATACATGTTAAGCAGTGGCTCTAATACTAATAAACCACGGATAACTACATGCCCTACTCGCCTTTAACCCTTTAACCGCCAAATTAATCTATTTGAATTTTACCCACTTGAGGTTGTGTCTCGCTGACGCGATCCACAGCTTCAAGTGAGTGAAAATTATTCAGATTTGACAAAATGGAGGTCAACTCTCTTCAAATCTTGCTGGTTGATGCCACATTTTATCTTTAACATATTTTAAATGTGGTACTTAATGTGCTAATAAAAATGAAGACTTTGACTTGATAGCGCATGTGGGTTGAGTGTCACCAGGAAGGAAAATAACTGTCATGGATATGTTCTTGTACCTATGTTATCCAAGAATGAGAATCTGAATGTTGATCAGGTCAACATAGTTTTTTTTAGTTTTCGTCATTTTTGTGCATGTGGTATGGTGACGCTTACTTGTTTTACTCCTTAAGAACATTTTTCTGTGCCTCAACCTAACTCTATGACAACCGTGGTGCTTATGATTGACAGATAAATTTATTTTTGGCTTAGTCCCTTCACTATCGGAGTTGCCGTAAACAAGTAAGAGTCACCATAACACATGTACAAAAATGACGAAAACTAAAAAAGCCGCCATGTTGATCTGATCAACACTTAGATTCTCATATCAGAATGACCGGGAAAGAGTCGGATTCCAAAGATAAATTGACAATGTTCGTGATGGGAATAAACAATACATCTAGACAAGATTTCAACAATTTGGTAGGCATTGTGCCAAAGTCACATGGCTTATCCTGTAAAGGTTATGTCATGTGACCCGCGGTGGCAGGTTCAAACGATGTCATTGGAAAGGTAATTTCTGGTGGAGTACATGTATGAGGCACAAAGTGTGGTGATATTTTTGTTGTAGGCATTGATTTAATAGGAACTCGGTGTAGTACTTGACTTGACCGCCTTCCAAATTTTTCTCATTTTCATGAATGTAATTTCCAATATGTTCTCGCCTAGCTCTCGCCATCATTCTATTGTACAGATGGGCGCAAGTTGCTTCCGCCGGCAGGGCAAAATGAATAAAAATGTATAATGGAATTGTGGATAAAGACTGTCTGCAGACGGTTTTGGATTTGTGATGAGTTGTGACTTACTGATATCTGTCTATTCATATCTATTTCATCGTCTGTATGTTATCTGTTTTCTGTTTAATAAAGATAATAAAAAATATGGTTGTAACCATGGTAACAGAAGAATTTGATGAAATGTTACATGAAATAACAAAACAAGCCCTTATAAAGTATAATTACATACATAATGCACCAGAAACATGTCCATATAAAGATCATGGTTACACATCGCATTCATTAGCTCTGTTTATTTGGAACACTTCCTAGGTACGGAATGTAAGACTTTGATTTTTGCATTCAGTACAACTTTTCAGGTCGGATACAACCTTCAAACCGTTTGGCCCCGTTTGGAGATTTCTTGGACTAATACTATTATCGGTATAAAACAAAACAAACTTTAAATAGTCCGTGTTTTCTATACTCAAATAGTTTTATCAACACTATCTCATTTTCACGTGTAAGTGCATGTTATTTTCTCAAAACATTCTTTGTGTTCGAATATAAGTGTATGTACTTCTTCAGTGTATCTTCAAATATAAGGGCATGCACGTTTATCCGCGGAGAGTCGGTAATACTTACTTCGTTTTGAAATTTCAAATCAAGATTTAAAAATACAGATTTTTTATTAATCACGAACACGATAATCAGAAATCACCAATGCATATCATTTTTACATATATGATTAAAAATTGAAAACATAAATAAATGGGAAAACATGACTGTGCAACACTGATTTACAACACCTGAGACTACAATGTTGTAATTCTGCTTCCGCTACACCACACAGATTAACATTCTGGTAGTCGATATATCTTCAGGAAAAAATGTGACTGGAGACGAATGTTACGGCCCGATTAATGTCCCCCTGTCACGGAAATTGTATTATGGCCGAACGTGTAATTGCCCACAGAATTGCTGTTGCATGCTGACCGCAATTTGCCGTAGTCATAAGAGTCGCAGCAATCAGGGATGTTGAACCACCTTTGCTCTGCACTGGATCAATGTCTGAGATGCTGACCCAACATAAAAACAAGGCTGGTCCACGGTATATAGGGCCCGTATTCTCGTACAAGTTCTGATTGGTCGAGATGGCCATCTCGACCAATCAGAAGCCTACGATATATCGTAACTTGTACGAGAATACGGGGCCAGGCAGAGAATAACGTTCAGGTTGTAGCAGATGAGATTGGAGGTTTGCTGTCTGTCTGGGCCCGTATTCTCGTACAAGTTACGATATATCGTAGACTTCTCATTGGACGAGATTGCCGACGGATCGTCTGTTTCTCACACTGGCTTCACCGTGAGACGTATATCGGTATCAGCCGATGTCACACAGGCGTGTTACTCGAATGATAGTCGATGGTAATTCTGCTATTAACCCTTACAACGCTGAAGTAGTTTTGTTTAAAACTATGGCGACTAAGAAGTTTTTTTCAATTCGATATCATCATGAATATCTTAGTTAGCTCTTTCTGCTTCATTTGAATATCTATGCTACTAGTATGGGTTTACACCGTTTTAAATGTTATTTCTTTTTAGTGCGGGGGTCAACTTTAGGCGTCAGAATATGACGTCTATGAACGTCAGATTCTGACATCTAAAGTCGTTCCCCGCTCTGAAAGGGTTAATTGATCGTGTGATGAAATATAAATGTTATTAAAATGATCTCTCAAAATGATCAAGTGCTCAGTATGTAGGTCTATTTCCATTTTTATCAACCTGGAAATCTCATTGCCGTCCAGGTACCTCTGTGTGTTCCGGACACTATTTTTTACAAAATAAACGCAAACGACTAGTCATATAAACTCTACATTTTCACGAGCTGTAGATAATTGCACTATACCTATATTAAACTTAAAGTCATCCAGATTTAACTATAGATCGTGGCAAGGCATAACACGGGTGTATGCAGAGAGTGGTAGGTCTACATACGTTGTCAATATTGGACATGGAGAAACGGTGCCCCTACTGGATTTTGGGTGCACCTCGTGGTTTACGACGGGCCTCATTTTATGCTGACTTTGCACGTTTGGCCTGCAATACTGCCATACCCTATCTGGAGACTCGACTCCCAGTACTGAAGGCCCGAGACGACACATCCGCACGCCTGACATCCACAACAGAAAGGACCGCAATAGGACGTGACAAAGCCGAGTCGGCGCCGGGCCGGCGTCGCAGACGCCGATTCAGCGCTACGCTAAGTCACTCCACCGCCCCGCGGTGCTTTCTTCCCCTTTAGGGCCTTTGGCCCTTGTTACTTTTTATCAACTGCTCACAGCTAAGTGAATCAGTAGCGGGCATTATGGTTGCCGCTCGTTACCGCGGCATCCTCGGTATGTGTTCATTGGTTGGTGGCTTCAGGGAGACTTAAGGGAGGCATAACCTCAGATGATTTACCACGCGGATTGTGACCAGCCCCCAAAAGATGCATAAACCACCTTTACTTCCCAGAAAAAACGCGGATCAAAATAATCCAGGATTGTCATTCTATCAAGAATAAAACTATAGGCTATCCAGAAAATCGAAACAACTATTCCAATTTCAGAATACACAACTCGTGATTGAAGGTCATTTATAACGGATTAGTATATATTTCCTGTGTTGCTGATGGTTTCTCTGAAATCAAGAACGGTTTGTCAAATAGCGGGGCTTTGCTGAAGATCTCCATTTGTTCATATATAATTGCTGATCCAGCAGGCATTTTCAAAATGGACCAGTGCGTCAGACGTGGTTCCAACATTGAAGCCACTCTTTGTTCAGTGACATTACACAGAGGTTGAATGTTCTCGACCAACCAACCTAGCAGTCACAAGACGTTGAATCAATATTGTTTTAACGTTGGTCCACAGTCTACGACGTTGGACCAACGTGAAACCATTCATTCAACGTCGTGTGTCTGCTGGGAAACAAACGGGCTGCCCATGACCCCGTGCCTCTGGTCAACCTTGTCTCGATGCTTATACGTCAACAGCCACTGACTTGCCACCAAGCGTTAAGGCAGTGTTTGACCTTTGTACTTTGAGATTTCGGCTGAGAGATGTATTTTGCTTTACGTACCTTTACTGTGTAAACATGTTAATGGGAATAATAATTCTATGTTATACTTATGTATATTATCATATATATTTATCATACAATGTGAATCAAATATATGTTTGGGCAAGAGGGTGTGAGTCATTTGCTATTTCTTCGCCGATCTGTGAAACTATTAAACGAGGTTGGTAATCACTGAAGAAGGCTTCCAGAACTGAGATACAGAGCATCCACATGAAGTTAATTATTTTAAGATTATTAGGTTTAGACTCGGTAAATAAAAATGTTTGTTAGTTAAATTCTTTATCGATACGCTATACAATTCTCCCTAATTCTAAATCCTAATACCTTAGTCCGAGTTTGACGCAAATCACGTGTGCCAACATCAGTGCCAGAGAGCATAATAAAAGCTGTGATTTGTATGCTTGTAGCCAGTGTACGCTGAGATCAACAATTTTATGAAACATGCGAGGGAAGCCCTAGTCAAATGATAAATTCACCTATAAAGACTGGCTTTTACATCTCCACGTTGAGGCTTTATTCAAATGAAATGTAAATATGTCACTACTTTATATAGTTTTGGCATTAGCCAGGTTTAGACTATCCTCACATTCTTTACAGATTGAGCTTGGAAGACATAATAACACACCCGTAAATAATAGCATATGAACAAGATAGCAATATGTACAAGATGATTACAATGCCGTTGATGACGAAGAACAATTTTAATGCACTGTAATTATTTTATTGAGGAAAAATATGTTTTATTAAACGAAGCAAACAATTATATTAAAAATTCCAACACTATATCATCCATTTTTTAAATTTGTGATACTTTTAACTTGCCTAGAACACTATGTTATTAGGATTCTGGCGAAACATGCTCGCCTATGTTTTAATCAAATAGAAGCGTGATTTTATTTATATTATTTTATTTATTTTTTATTTAGATTTATGTACAGTGGGAACATAAATACATATATAAACACACAAATATATACATACTAAATATGATTGTGATATAATCACATTATCACTGTACTTAGCTGCCAAGAAAAGGTCGCATGCGACCTCTACTAGGCTTGACAGATAATATTTAAAAACAGTTTTGTTTGCTATACAAAATAAAATATAAGATATAGTACACACGACAAAGTATAAAATATACGACATATAGAAAGCATAAATGAAATTGTAAGTAAAAATTGAAACTACTTGAATGTATTAGACGGAAATAATATATAACATAAAATATAACAATATATCATGTATATAATACAGAAAAAGATAATATTAGATTATATATAAATGTAAAAAAATATTATGAATGTAAAACAGCTAGAATACTATGAACGACAAAAAACACAATTACATACTAAACTGCACGTGCAGCGTTCGTTGATATTAAAATTACATAAAATTGAAAAATAGAGGTCATTAACCTGTTTTTTGAAAGAAAATGCACTGCTTGTCTCACGTATATGCCGAGGCAAACGCACAAGGCGATAAAAATAGGAAACTTGGAGGGCAGTCGTTTTTACTCTAGGTAATTAAAGCAATGTACCTTTGTTAGAGGACCGTAAACTATGTAAAGATCCGACTAGTTCAATATAACTAGGAAAATCACAGTCAACATAATTATGTAAATATTTATAAAATAACACGAGATCAATAATCTCTCGGCGAAAACAAAGTGGTAAAATAGAAAGTTTTATGCATATGACATTTCAGAATAATTATTTAAAATATTTTATGTATGTACACATTTTCTATTTGCATATTATACCATTTTATTTGGACATTATATTACTTTATTTGAATACATGTTCAATTCCCTTATATTTTTTTAATTATTTTTTTTATCAGTTTTATACTTTTATATTGTATATATTGCATTATATTATGTATTTGCACACAGGCCGATGGGCCTATGCTGAGATGAAATAAACCATCTAGCTATGCATTTTCAACGTTTGTTTGTGTTCTTCTGTTGCATACCATGTATACACGTGACATGTAAGTCCAGTTGTGTCTGTCTGTCTGCCTATAGCAATGTTAATGTACAAGTTATTTAAAATAATTATTCTATGTTGATACATGAAGGTGTAAAATTAAAATTAAATAAAATGATAATATTATTGCTAACCCAGTTATGCTTGGCAATTATACGTCGTTTATAAGGATATATCCTATTTTGACAGATACATTTTCTGGGGTTTTTTTTAAATGTGAATGTTATGTATGGTTATGGAATATTATAACAAGCATGCGTGTGCAGTAGCCGAGCAGAATGTTTTTTAATAACTTTTATAGGTCATAATAAAAACAATGTTTTGTCTTTACCGGCATGGCTTTAATTTTTTTTAAAGGCAATTTTGTCACGGTAAAGAAATAACGCTAAACGGTGAAGTAGCTTTTTGGAACGTCAGATAATTTTTTCGTGACAATGAGGAAATAATCTTGTTAATTAAGTGGGTGTTTTAACCTTTTGTATACAGGTATAGTGGACCTAAACCAGATTTTCACACATTATGACCAAAGGGACAGTGAATAAACACTAAATTTATGTGTTAAAGTAAAAATTGTCTTCACTATTATAAAAGTCTTTACCGCTATAATGGTAAATACAAATCGTTATATCGCTAAAGACACACTACTTGGCACAAAACAACCATTGAACAAGATATGTGTATATTGTTGAATTCAAGATGTTGTATTTCATGCTTTAACGACAAGAATAATTTACAAGCAATATTTTATTTTTCAACCAAGGTTACTAGACACACGGTAAAGACATCATATATTGTTGTGACATTTTCTTATGTGATCTTTGTCCATAAACAAAATCTCTTTCACTTTTAGAAAAACATTGCTGACTACGTATGATAATTTATGTGATACAGCCTTTTGTTTAATACTTGTAGAAATAGGCTAATAGACCTTATGGGCTCCTGTTAACGGTAAAATATTTGTGCACTCGAAAACTTATTATTATAAATGTTTTATTTTAAAATTGAGCAAATATATTTTAGGAATATGGCCAGCTGTAATGATTTGCATCACCGCATTTGTAGGACATTAAAAAATTGCCGGCCCATTTGAAAAAAATCAGACATATTACATAAGGCCAAACTTTTTTATGATGATGCTTGTAAAAACAGTTCTTATAATACATGTACATCATGTATATGTCTGTACCTAAGTAAATGATAACAATATTCAAATACATGCAAACTTTTGCTAAAAAATGAAAATTACCCATAAACAGTGCTCCAAACTGATCAAAGGCATGTTCAGTTCTTCCCCCTGTGCATGCAGGTACATATAGTCCTGATTCCGTGTCCCTTCTGTCGCGATATTTCCGTTAACTGAAGAATGTGAGATAAAGCAATGTTTACTCATTCTCTGGTTAGACTACCGTTGATGTTATTATGATGGTGTACTTCCACAATACAAAACGCATTATGAGGCATTAACACTACATAGGTAAAATACTAGATTGACCACGTATAACCTATTATACAATCTTGATGAATTAATACAATTAACACAATCAATCTAATAAACTTGGCGACTTGCCGATGGTATGAAAGTGTGTGTTGTTAATTGCTTGATTTGCGATCATAATTGAGCAAGAAATGTTCTGACTGACACATCCGGCCTGTATAACTGACATAGCGATCTTATATTATGTACATCATTTGATATAGTTACATGCTGGTAAATAATGTAATTTTCAGGTAGCTAAAATGTGGGATGTCGACTAGAGTTAGCATAGGTTTACAGACCGAAAATTCTAGTCACTTCATAACGTTTAAGGCATTGCGTATTGATTATGTAGAATTTCAGGAATTTAGGATTATGATTATGTTTACTGCCATGCAACGCTAAATGTAGTAATTAACTGCTTACTTTTTCAAGAAACAATTGCCGTCTTTTGGCAATAACTCTTACAGCGCGGGGATCAGCTTTAGTCGTCAGAATCTGACGTCTACAGACGTCAGATTCTGACGTCTAAAGTCGATCACCGCACTGTAAGAAATATTTCTACTGGCCATACACCCATAACATAGGTATTCAATTAAAGCAGAAAGAGCTAACTAAGACAATAATGGTGATTTCAAATTGAAAAAAACCTATTTGGTTGCGATATTTTTTACAAATTAATTCAGCGCTTTAAGGGTTAAAGAAGGCGGGGGCCCTAGGGTGGTGGTTAGCACCACTGCCTTTCACGCCAGAGTTCGGGGTTCGGTTCCCGGTCTCGGCGGTTTGAAAGAAACAAAAAATGTTTCTTCCCCATCCACGTGTGAAAGTCAGTATTGTGGGGAGCCTCCGTGACCAAGAGGTAGCGTGCTCGGCCTCAGACCGCCAGGGCTCGAATTTCGAATCCTGTGTCTGGAGGACAGTGTCATCTCAATCATCTCACCATCCTCAGGAGGTTCTCCTGGCCCAGTTTAGCCTATATGTGCACAAAGGTGGCCTAAAGCCCGATTCATTCATTAAGGGTTAAAGAGCATCGTAACTAGTCTGAAGGCCCTATCATTTTGTGCTGAGTAAAAGTGGACTTTAGCTATTCGATGCGCGTTCTATGGCGGCCGTACAGCCCTGTGGCAGCAGAGATTACTGTCTTTATGGTTAACCCTACAAACCTGGCAAATGGTCATCGTCAGCAAATCTGGAATCGTACGAGCGATGCAAAATCGGAATGGTAAGGAAATTTTTGTGTTATCACAGTCGTATTCTGAACAATTTCCTATCACGAAAAAGATGAATGTTTTGCTATCAAGACGCGCACCTAAAATAGACCAGAATAGTCCTAGATGTGCAGAGCACGCAGAAAGTGGAGAGGGCTCTCTTACGAGATGAGAACTTAGGATGATCCTTTAAACAGACATACGCCAAATTACCCAGACCATCGGGATACGACGTGAACATACTCTATTCAGTATAAAGCCGAAATGAGGTGATAAAAAGGAACTACATCATTCAACTGGGTGTAGATTCAGCGGCTATGCGGCTACTAACACTCACCAGCTGAATAAACTTACCCTTTAACCGCCGGTGCCGCATATATTCGGGTTTTCATTTTTTATCAGCACACTGAGTACCACCTTTTAAACATGTTAAAGATAAAATGTGACATCAATCAGCAATATTTGAAAACAGTTGACCTCCATATTGTCAAATCTGAATAATTTTCACTCACTTGAAGTTAAGGATCGCGTCAGCGAGACACAACTTCAAGTGAATGAAAAATTTAAATTGAATAATTTGGCGGTTAAAGGGTTAACATTAGTTATCGTATAAGTAAGGGCCTGTTACACCTTGGCGATCAACGTTAACGATCGCATAACGGGTGGATGTATTTTTTAAATTGTAAATGCTGGCGATGGATGAAATTTGTAAGATCCAGAACGATTGCTAGCCGTCATCAGCGCACTCAGAAGTGCACGGGTAGCGTTAGACTGAAGAACGCACATTATACAATGGGTACTTTAACTTTGATTATATTGCCAGCGGCCATCAGCAACTATCAGCGCGTGAGTAACGCATGCATAGCGCATGTTTAACGCACTAGACGACCCGGGAACGACTGACAACGCATGGCAGCGCTTGTACGACGTACGACAACGCGATCACGTGCTTATGCCTATAACAACACAGCGTGTGATTGTAGTAATGTACTTAGCAGTATATCTTGTGTCTCGACAGAAGTTTGACTTAATAAAGGCGAAATTCCTGTATTTCTTATTTTGGACATGCATGTCGGAAATAAGAGATCGGGAATCTCGTCTTTAAACTGGTAAATACGCAACACACAAATTAAACTTACACAATTCTAGTCTAAGGACATGTTCACATCATATGGCCATAATAAAAAGCGAAAATAAAAATACTGATTTTTTTATGATGCTGTCTCCTTTCAATACATGCACGTGTCAAAACTCCCCTGTCTTATAATGACAGAAGCTGGCATAATGCCTGCAAAGGCAAAATACAGTATCTCTTTACTTGTCAAGTAAGCATATATGTCTTTTGCCTTTGCACGGTGGTTAACATATTAAAAGTATATTCTGTTGATATTGAATATATTGCTGGTGGTGCCAGATCTGGAGGAGGAGAGTAGATGATGCACCTCAAGGACCCAATATTTATACAGATACACCAGCGTGTTTAAAATGTACGTTCCGAGGGCGTCATACATTGTATAACGGTCATCAATTATTATCCTGTCCTGAAAACTATATAATTTATTTTTTAACATTTTGTATATTCAAATTTTAGGGAACAAACAAAAATTACAGTGGATATCCATAATTTCAAAATATTTATAAAACATGAATTGCTTTGTAAAGTTGAAGTTATTAAATAAACGATAAATAATACAATATTTAAAGAACTCTTTTCATTAAGCATGATTGTGTATTATATAATATGGTGTGTATGTTTTTATTGTCTATACTAATAGATCTACATGTACATCTTATGTGTTTGCATCGACAATATTCATCAACTGTAAGTCATGATGTATGTATGTATAAATAATTATTCTTGTCTACTACTTGAAACAAAATTTAAAAATAAAGATAAACGATATATTAACAATGATGTTTAGATATTGTCTCAGGATATCGTATAAAATTACACATACATTTTGTTTCATTTGAGAACAAACATTTGCAAATCTTGATGTTTAAACACATATTTCATACTCAATAAATGTAGTTTACAATTTAACCTGCTAATAAAACATATAAAAACGCCTATTGTCGAGCTTAGCGGGGTAAGGTATTCCATACTATGCTGAAGAGTGTATACGGCACTACACACATCTATTTACCCATTCATACTGTGACTTTCTTCTAATACCGTTAGACATACGTTATTATGTCGGAGTGCCTAATTGGCGGCCACCGCCTGTAAGTTTGGACCATCAGATTGGTGTATTACGTTTGGACAGGCTAATTTATGTTTTTAACAGCGCACTCATCAAAAATCAGAAGTCCAGAGCTAGATATTCAAATGACGTGGATGCCGTGTGGCAACCTTGCTAGAAAATGTGAAAATGTTGTGACCAATAGGAAGTATATAGGCATATACCTGCGGAGCGCAGATGACAACCTTGGCAATAATTCACTCTACAGCTGGACCCATATCTGGGACGTTAAAATCGTACTAATAATAATTGAAAGTCGGCAAGGAGCGTACAGGTAAACATTGGTACAAACTGTGAATCCAACATAAAAGCTAGAACTTTGGCTGAGCGTTGCCCAACGTCTAAATTCTAGATCTAGGGAAGTTTGCCAACAGAAGCCATAATAAAAAATAATATAAGTCTTACTACATAAACACTCGCTTCTGTATCTAATTTAAAGACAAATATCATGGTAAAATTGCGATCCTAAATTCAAATATTTTCTCCCAAGCCTCTCAATGATTCACAATTGCTACTTTCAATTATAAATGATGTAATAATTCTGGGTAATTCTAAAACAATTCAACTTAATTTACCGGTGGATTTATTATTGAAATGTATATATGTAATTGTCAAAATTACAATAGGCTAAAGTTGTTTGAATATTAAAAATATACCAAACTGGCGTATGCTTATGTACCACAAAATGAACTGCTCACCATCTTATGATCTTCTAGATTCGCCTTATGGACATCACCGGGTCAACACAGTCTGGCTGGCTGGGTCGTTTGCCATGGCACTGTCTGATAGACTTGGTGGTGAAGCAGGACTTCATTAACTGCTCTTTCCTGTACAGCACCCTAGAAGCGCCACAGCCAAGTCCTCGCTGAAGAATGGACAGATATGAGCTCACAAACGACTGGCATGCCAATCCGTCCACCCACTCTGAAACGTCATTCAGGATCTTGCCCATTGTTGGTTGACAGCAAGGCCAAGGTTGGCCCTGCTCTCAACCAAAGATGGGCCAATGTATCATGCCAGCTGAGGCCGGAGTCCATCATCCGCGGTTGTAGCCACGGATCACAGCCGTGCACCGGGATCTCAACAGGTCAGACAAAATCTGGATCCTGATGCAATCTTCTGGATCTTTTAGATTCTATAATGATTGCTCTCATCCCAGAGGACAGGGGAAGTAGGGATGCGGTGAAACTCGTCAGGACCTTTAGCAGGTCTGGAGACCGTCCACCTATCATTCTGGGCGTTATCAACATTATCAATCTTGTCATAATGTATGCACGTGCACAATATTTATTTTGTACAAACTCCATACTATAATGTGTATATTAGTGTGTGTAACAGTAGATCTATACTGTCATGCAAAGTAAAGCATTAACATTAATAATGTTTATCTATTTTTTTATTATAATATAATGAGCTAGGTCCTACCTCCGTAGCCGAGAGATAACGAGCTGTGTCTGCGGGTTTTAATCCTCCGTCTGGCGACAGGACCCGATTTCATAATTATTCATCGCTTTATCTTACCCGGTCTATTCTGAATTTGGAGAGCAGTGTTCGTGTACACAAAAAGCACTTCTGGTCAATTCATTCATCTTCGGCATGCAAAAAGATTTTTAACAGTAATTATAATCTTGTGTAGCCTAGCTATATAGTGTATAAACTCGCAAAGGGACATTCTAATTCGACGTCTGTGTTTAATATGTTTGTGACGCGCGTACTTCAAATGAGCCACGCGGTATAGCAATGCACTTTGTCCAAATCTGGAATGCTACACATAAATAGAGGATGTTTTTACTTATCATAATCAGTCAATCAATCAATTCGGTAACTTCTATAGCGCCTAAATCCTCAGAGATACGAGCTCGAAGCGCAGAATAAGTCGTCAACTGGGCGTCGGAACTCCGAAGAATTAGGGGGGGGGGGGATCGAAAAGAAAAGTTTTCATCGTTTTTAAATAAGGTGACTATACTCGCAGTTCTCAAATTAACCGGCAGTGAATTCCAGGTGGAGGGAGCTGCAACTGCAAAAGCCTTTGACCCCCATTTTGTTCGATAACGTGGAACAGTTAACATATTTGTGTTGGAGGATCTAAGCAGTCTCAAATTTTGAAGTGGGACTAACTAATTAAAGAGATAGGTCACTATGTAGGTTGGTGAAAAACCAAGGCTTTAAAAGTGACGGTACAGAGTTTAAAACGTATGCGTTATTTTAGTGGTAGCCGACGGAGAAAATTTAAGAGAGGCTTAGATCTGCTAAAACGAGACCCTTTACAGACTACATGTGCCAGACAATCTTGTACCCGCTGCAATATTGCAATGTCTCTATCGGGAAGATTGTACAAAAGGGAATTGCAATAGTAACTAGTAACTTGAGCACATGCAACAGATTTTGCAGCTTCTGGGCTAAGGTATTTCCCAATACGCCGAACGTCACGAATGTGATAGAAGCATATTTTGCAAGTCTGAGAGATTTGTCTTTTGAAGTTAAAATCACAATCAAAAATTAATCCCAAATTTCTAACGAATGCTTTAGGAAGTGTGTCATGGTCAAGTAATAATATAGGGAATAGATCTTTGAACTTTTCTCTTTGTTTTTGAGAACCGATGATGATAAACTCGGTTTTACTTGGATTTAGCTTTTGCTTCGAATTTGTCATCCAAGTGAAAACATCACTAGCACAGGATTTTAAATCAGTTAGGGATTCCAAAGCTTCAAATATATAAATTTTATAGATATATAAATTTGTGTGTCTTCGGCATAGAGATAATGTTCGACATCATTCTGACGATGACCTGACTGAGGGGAACAGTATATAAGGTAAAAGGTATAGGTCCAAGGACAGAGCCCTGGGGTACATCAAAATATATATAAACCGCATCAGATATATAATCCTGAATTTTTACCTGTTGACATCGGTCGCTCAAGTACGATGTAAACCAGTCAAGAGCTGTACCAGAAATTCTATACCACGATGAGTATGACAAGCGATTGATTAGCGTGAGGTCGTCAATTGTGTCAAAAAGCAGCAGATAGGTCAAGGACTGCTGTCACTCTGCCCTTCTCCATATTGCGTAAAATATCGTTTTCGACCTTTAATAGAGATGATTCAGTGGAGTCGAATTTCTTGTATGCTGATTGCAAATTATTAGACATCAAATTTGCTTCTATGTGGAAAAGTAGGCGAGATGTGACCACTTTTTCCAATAAGAATACATTTGATCAATTTAATTATCTGAAGTCTAATGTTATGTTATGCACATATCATTAGGGGCGGACCGGTGTTGGGGGGGGGACTATGACCTTTTCCCCCAAAAAAGATTGATAGGGAAATCACAGAAAAACAGGTTTGCTTTTGATCCATATCCTTTTGGTTTGTTATATACGTTTACAGCCTTTGCGATTTTGAAAAAGAGATATGCCATTATGTTTTCGAGAAAAAAGGGGGTTAACCCTTTAACCGCCAAATTATTCAAATCTGAATTTTCACCCACTTGAAGTTTTGTCTCGCTGACGCGATCCATAACTTCAGGTGAGTGAAAATTATTCAGATTTGACAAAATGAAGGTCAACTGTTTCAAACATTGCTGATTGATGTCACATTTTATCTTTAACATGTTTAAAGGGTGGTACTTAATGTGCTATTAAAAAATGAAAAACTGAATATATGCGGCACCGGCGGTCAAAGGGGGTAAACTCTTATTAGCCCTTAGCCAGATCATCTGCTCCGAGTGATGTATATTTTAATCCTCGGACAAAAGTCACCTCTTTGACAGGCTGCCTGTTGATGAAGTTCAGTGGGTGTGGACAGTATCTCAACATCCCGAGAGACATCATAATTACGTCAGATTTTGAATCATTAAATTATTTTATAACTATAATTAATTAAAATATAACAGCGTTTATTGGAAAATAAAAGTTGAATAATAATAGGCCTACATTTCCAATATTATACATGACGCCCATATTAATTCAATGCAAAAGCAATTGCAATCACCAGGTGAATTGCATTTGAAAAGCTTCGATGTAATTGAGAATGACACAATTTTGCATACGTTTATATGGAGGTGGCAACAATGGAAGGTGAATTACAAAATTTGATATCGGTGATTTCATAAAGATAACAATAACGACATTGACTTAATAAAATAACACCTGCACGGCAATACATATCCCAGGTTATTGGAGTCAAATTTCGGACGATGATATTTACAAATATCCAGAGAAACTGAATTTAATTAAATTGAATGCATTGCTGACCTGCGACTGAGATCGGTGATCAAATAAAGAGGGAATTGCAATTTAGAATTGGCATTCAACCATAAAGGTAATCCTGCGGAAGGCATCTAAATGAGGGCGAGCTTGGGAGCAGACGGGTGCAGTTTGGCGGGAAATGAGCTTCAGGTCGTCTGCTCCATTGAGGCAACGCATGCGTGGAGTGACATGGCAGACAGACTGTCGAGGGCATAACGTGTCCCTTGTACACAGACAGCGGCGGCTTATCTCAGAGGTGGGTCGCTGTATAGCAGCAGCCAGCTTCATGATTCTCATGGTGACATTAATAATATCACGTCATGAAACACCTCGGCCCATTCCACAGGAGGATCAGCTAGGAAATGAAATGAATCGGGCTTTAGGCCACCTTTGTGCACATATAGGCTAAACTGGGCCAGGAGAACCTCCTGAGGCTGGTGAGATGATTGAGATGACACTGTTTTCCAGACACAGGATTCGAAATTCGAGCCCTGGCGGTCTGAGGCCGAGCACGCTACCTCTCGGTCACGGAGGCTCCCCACAATACTGACTTTCACACGTGGATGGGGAAGAAACATTTTTGTTTCTTTCAAACCGCCGAGACCGGGAACCGAACCCCGGACTCTGGCGTGAAAGGCAGCGGTGCTAACTACTACCCTAGGGCCCCCGCCCAGGATCAGCTAGGACAGTCCGCGTGATTTCAGCACCATTTGCGGATGTCCTGTTCCATGGAGTTACGAGGCCATAGAATCAGAGTAGTTACACGTGTGGGTTGTACAAGATGAACAATTTTAAGCCCTACGTGTCCTTTCTATTGTTTAGACTTGGTAAGAACTACATATTTATGCCTCACCAGTCCGATAAAACCTCTAGCTTACTTTGGAATTAACAACATTGGGTCACAATATCTGGTGTCTGAAAAGTTTAAATAATTTTATTTCTTACCTTAATTGCATGGTCACAAAATAGGTTGGAAGATATATGGTTGTACAACGGTCCGTTTAATTTTATTTCCAGACCATAATCTCTGGAACAATTTTGTCACACAATAAATTCATCTGGGAAAAGTAATATTTTGGTTTATTTTTGATGGAAATGAATGGGGGTTCAGGTCACCTTTGAGCACATGTAGGCTAAACTGGGCCAGGAGAACCTCCTGAGAATTGTGAGATGAATGAGATGACACTGATGAGGTCACGGGGGCTCCCCACAATATTGAATCTTTACCAGTGAGCGGGGAAGAAACATTTTGTTTCTTTGAAACTTAAATGCCATAGTGGGGTTTGAGCCCGTGATCTCCGACTTTCCAAGGCAGCTTTAACCACTGCACCAGGGGCCCCGCCCTTTTGATGGAGTAGGCCTAATATGTCGTGATTTTGACATTCACTTTGTATGCGGGAAGATCTCCAAAACTACTTGATGAATTGCTGTATTGCAAATTAGAGTTTAGCGAGCTCGAAAGTTCCTAGATGTGTCTTGTCATGCAATTATATGTAGGTTTAGTTGACCAGGCGCATTGGCTTAATATATATCGTAATCTGAAGCATGAGGGTAATTAAACTTGGTCTGTTGAACGCGCAAATTCATCTTTTGGCTATTACCTACCACCTAATAAACTCCTCATACAACAGCATATTAGCAGACAGACACCTCTTATTACTACGACATTTGTCTTAATTTGACCTTTAACATGTTTGATATAAATGCTCCCCACTGAGAATATTTGTTTCCCACATATTATTTGTTTCTGTTTTTATGCAGTTGCACCACATGGTAGCACAATCTTGTTCGTGGTGGTTGGATTTTGTCAAATACCAGAGGCCTACTTACCACCTTCCCAGTGAACAACAAGTTTTCAGAGGTTGTCAGCCCGGTCAGTGTACACAAAAACTAGATTCATGCAAAGACGAGGGGCCAACATGAACAGCATGGGGTCAACCTTTTTCGTTTGTCGTGCAACAATGGAATTACCTGATAACGTCACAGAATGATCTATTTTAAGAATGTTTAACGCCTGCATAAAACATATAAATGATACGAATGTAAGATGTAAAAAATAATTCACACAATAGTCCATAATATATTGTGCTTTTTCTTTTATGCAGCAAATTGAAATATTTACAAGTATATAACATTCGTTCGAATATAAAATATGGGAGTTTAGAAACTTGTTAAAAACATTCAAAATTAAATATACGTTACATGTAGATTCGGTATTACAAGAGAAAAACATCGCGGGGCTTCCAAATAGTCGAATACATTTCAGGTTGACAGCACAAATAATAATTAAACAGATTATCGCTTTAATGCGCTGATGTAAATCAAATTAAATTAAATTTGTAATCTATTGGTTTAATTTTCAAAAAGTTAATTGCGGCGTAGATCACCATTTAGACTGTGAGATGAACCACATGTCTCAGCCCAAAACGTTTGAGTATTGTTTCTAACTCAGAATTTCATGTTGATTCTGAAAATCCTTTTCTTTAATGCCACGTTGCGTTTTCTCAGAAAATAGCATTTTCTGATTTTTTTGCGTGTTTTTATACAAAATTATTAAAATCGCTACAGATACAAATGGTATTCATTTGAGTGCGATAGCGTTTGTATTTTATAATAGACTGGTTTTTAGGTTTTATGTCACATATGACATAACTGCTATACATTACAGCTCAAAATACAGTATTTATATACGACTCAAGTGAAAACCACTGCGGATACTGAGATAACTTCCTGTATGTCCAGAAATCTCAATCAAAGATTTTAATCCAAATATTTTAATTATAATTGAAACATATGTATGGATTTAAATTAATGACTGCTTAAAATGACCGCCATTTTAGATTTTACCCCTAATCGAGGATTTACCCAAGGATAATTCGGGTGGGGATTTATGTGCGTTGTACATAGCCGCACCCAAATAATGTTGAAGAACCGTTGTTAACATTGTTGTCCACTGAATATATAGTCAAGGAGCATCTCAAATTCTGTGCGATTTTAATGAAGAAAGTAAGCCACTTATTTAAACGTCTTCTGCATATCCCAAACAATCAGAAAATGCTTGTTGAAACTCTGGGAATACGCTCAAATTTTTTTTGAGAGCGTTTGAAAAAACAACAACAAATATAACATTTTGCGTACGTTTGAGAAAAACCACATATAAATCACTGTAATTTTATGTCACTTGTGTGATTCAATATATATATATATACTCCATAACACAACCTAGGTAAGCAACCTTGCAAATAATTTGCAAAAAATGCACAGAAAGCGATAATCCAAGATGGCCGCCACAAATATCTTGTGTATATAACTTTTGGACAGTTTGTTCAAACATAATATGTGACACATCGTTTCTAATAGTTTTCTGCATGCCAATTCCATTTCTGGCAACATTTCGTTGATTTAAGCCATATTTAGCTTGTTTATTTTAAATGCAAGTTTCAATTTAATAAATAAAAAAATCAGAAACCAAAATATATTGTGTAAATAACGTATAGCTATTATTGATATTGAGTGTGGGCGCAAAATAAAAGAGTTGATTCGATTGCACAACACTAAAACAATGTTGAAATGTTGTGCGTAGGAGACATAGCTACATGTAACTCATATGAGCGGTCCGGGGATAGAGAGTTTCACATTTGATAAAACGTTGTATTGGACACTGGAGCCTATCCGACTCGAAGGTAGATGAGTGATAAAGGCCAAGGTGTTTCAGCATTCAATTGCTGATTGACAAAAATGTGGTATATGTCTTTATGCCCAGAGAGGCAGACCATAGGGGGGGGGGGGGGTGAAGAGAATTATCAGTGACCCTCCATGCCTAATCACCAACCAAAATCACGTCACCAGCCGTATATCACTCATTTTTACTTGGAGACACATTATTTCTTTGATGCATTGCAATTACTGAGCAAATATGAAGATAATAAGAGATATTGGAATCGATGCAATGATAGATACAATCAAACGAATTATTATAAGAACAAGGTTATGAAGTTGAAAACATCATTATAATCTGATCTGTGAAATATATCAAACTGAAAACATGTGAGGATGTTATAGATTTGCTCTGAATGAAACACATTTCTGCTGGTCACTTCATTTTTGTGTGATAGGGAACAACGAAATAAAATCAGAGATGATAGTGTACCATCAATGCAGGAGTGGGAAGTATGTTCTCCATCAGCAGTTAACAGCCAGATTCAACAGACTGCAGAAGAAGCTGTTGAATGGTAGGATAACAACATCGTATGTGTGAACTGTGATAAGACACATGAGCTTCTTGTGTTTCTGTGGCATATCCCTCCGGATATCCCAACTATAACAATCAAAGAGAAAACTATGGAGAGAGTTACATCTACCAAGTCGCTGGGTGTGATAATAAGCAATGACTTGGTGTGGAGTCCACACATAACGATGATCCATGGTAAGGCAGCACAAAGACTATGTCCTTTGAAACGAGCAGGTGTGGAATGCATCTATATCGTAAGGATATACGTGTCACATGTCTTCTCACTCTTGGAGTATGCCTGCCAAGTGCGGCACATAGGCCTCACTGTTTTAGATTTAGACAAGCTGGAAGAGATTCAGAAGAGGGCGAATAGCATTCCCAGAGCTATCCTACGAATGCGCCGTCAACCGTGCCAACATCAATACCATACACACCCGACGTGAAGAGCTGTATCGACATTCCTTCAGGGGTATATTGTCCCCCCCACACAAACTGCATCATCTATTGCCTTCTCACGTGTGTTGTCTCATAATTTCAAGAACAAAACTAAATTCTCAGCACTCAGAGCAGGAAGTTCTAAGAGATAACTGGTCCAGTGGCAATAACTGAATGAAACTAACTTTGTTTTCAATTGTTTATATTACAATCATATATAATTTATAACACTTTTATACAGCTTATGTTTATATTAATACATAAAACATTTTAGTGTTGACTATTTTTACTATTTATTGCCTGCCATATAATTTAACTTTCAGTTGCCAATAATGTTATTATTATTATTAATATTGTCATTTTAAACATAGATGTGTAGGAAATAACCCCTTCACCAATTGCTCATTATTCAATGGCGATGATACGTACCATGCGGACGTCTGTTTGCAAAATTTACTCTTATGAGCGTACTTAAAGTTTATACCAACAATTATATCTGTTTGATCTGACTTACCAAAATAAAAATACAAATGTGGATGCAATATATATGCTATTCGTTGGAAATCGTTTCATACAAACAATATTTTCCAATCAATAGAAAACGCAGTATATATATATGACGTTATATAAGATACCTGTGGACATATTAATGAGTTCAGCGAGTAGAGCTCTCGGGTCGGTTATAGCAAAGTTTAAAACTTTTAAAGACGTAGGTTTTGACACTTTTAATAAAAAAAATCATTCTATGGTAGTACCAATCACAGATTCCTGTCTCAGCGTCCGGGGTTATGGGAATTTCACAAAAACAGCTAATATTCAGAATAAAGCAATTAGCTATTTCTTAAGCGTGCACATCAAAGCTCCATTAGTAGGTTTTTAGGGAGAAGTGAATTGGATAACACCAAGGTATAGAAGGCATTTGTGTAAAATCAGATTTTTGAACAGGTTGATACAAAATGGATAATACAAGGTTAACAAAAAGGGTATTGAAAGAGTTACTATCAATCACCTGCCGATCCATGAAATTGACGCTCACATTGGGCTTTTATGGAGGATATGGTGGATATTTCGGCATTTTAAAAAATGAGATCCATATCAGAGGCTGCTATAAAATCATTTTTACAAATTACTAAACTAGGAGAGCTTAAGTTAACTTTCCTTAAGCTACTGCCGCCAACAGAAGATGCATTTCGTTAACATGTAAAGTTCCAAAGTATATTGAATGATTGTAAAAGTGCATCTACTAATAATAGGCCTCACTTTGTACAACAAACGAGACTGTTTGTGCTACATTGGATGTCTCTGCACGAGACAAAGAGACCATGTACGCTATTTCAAATCAGATTCTTTGGATGGTAGTGGTGAATCAGGCACCGGATAATCTAAGTGGGATCTGCGTTGTGTTCTTTTTCATATTAGTCAATTCAATGCATTGTTTAGATCACTTATTTCTGTAATACTAGTCAAATTTAGTTTATTTTTTTGCTTAATCGCAACATTCCCCCCAAGCCAGTGTGTTGCTGACCCAGTTTAGTCTCTATGTGCACAAAATGTTCCATTCATTTGTTTTGCTATCAAACATATATATAGTTTCAGAGAGTAATGTTATCATGAGAATAATATTGCTGCTCATTACTTTCAACAGCTGAATGAATTTGTAGTATGGTGTTTTGATGTTACACGTTTACGTGTTTATAAAAATGTTTAATACATGAGAAACAAGCAAAGTGTAGATTCTTGAACTCGCAAGTTTTAATGTGTATACGTAGGCCTAGAAACGTGAATATAGACGACTCTGAAAGCGATCTGTTCATAGCACCACTGTCAATTTTGGTATGTTATTATCCGTCAGGTGATCAGATAATTGTAAATAATTCTTTACCAGGCATTGAATTTTAGATGATAATCACTTTTAGGAAACAAAATGTAAGTTTTGATATTGGTCATAATGATAATTAACAAGACTTATGTATTGACCAATATAATTATTGTTGCCTTGAAAATATTACACACTATAGTGTATTTTTTTTATTTTGAAAGAGCGACGTTTGTCCACAATGTTTTCATTATTAATTATTTTCATGATATCAACATTGACAAATCAGTGGTTTTGTTGGTGTATCTAAGACAAGTCGTTTTTAGTTGAATACTTTTATTACAAATAGCTCAATATATACTTTTTAATCAGTTTATATTTGCTGACGATTTGATTTCTATGCCTAATTGATTTAAACACAATAAAATCAACATTAAATTGTTTTGATTTTGCTGTTACTCATCCTTCAAAGAAATACAACAATAACACTATTTCTAGAAATATAGTGGGTCATTTAAAAAATATTCTAATGTTAAATAAATAACACTTTTGCGTACCGTGTATTACTAAAATATCAGAGATATATGTCAGATAATCATTGTGGGCAAAAAATATCGTTGAAGTATTGTAGATCAACCACTCTCTCGGTACATGGTAGACCGGTTCCTTTTAAATTAATTTTGACATTGACCTTTAATTTAACAACGTAAATATGCTCACAAGCAATGAAATAGTTCCAGAAAAGGACTTGGCATGCAGAAAACTCATGGAAACCATATGTCGCATATGCTATTCAAAGAAAAAGTTAAAAAGTTTTATGTATGATATCGTTATGGCGGCCATCTTAAATATTTGCCGTTGGTGCATTTCCTGCAAAACATTTCCGAGTTTGCATATGTATATTCAAATCATACTGATGTATGCTCACCAAAAATAACACTAGACGTTATTTGGAAAGTAATTTGATATTTACATATGTTTTCTGTGAAATTTGTTTCTGATATTGGCCGAAAAAGTGCTAAAAGACACGATAAAACATATACGCATATTTCTCGGCTCAGAGCAAATTGCCAGACTGCCAACATGTTTTTTATTGTTCATTAGGGTGTCCTGAACACATTGATATGGGTGGCTTTCTTTCTTCATGAAAATCGCACAGGATCCTAAATTTGTACAACATGCACCCTGACTAATATTGGGATTTGTGCACTTTAAAAAAATGCAGAATATTAACAATTAGGTATAATTTGACATTGACCTAGAAAATGACCCCAGCAAGACCAATGGAATACAAGCCCGATTTTAGTGCAAGAAGACATTACATGCGGATCTATGTCGATTACTTTCCAAATTATAGTGATTCAAATTGATTAATGGTTCAAATGGTGGCCGTTTTGGATTTTACCCCCAAACAGTTTTTTTTCCAAAGAGGATTCGGGTGGGGTTTCATAGATGTTTCACATAGCCCCACAAACTCCGTTGAAAAACCTTAGTCAAATAAAAATATTTATTGCCCAGAAAAGATACAGAAGGAGACTTCTGTTTTAATGGTTCGATCACGGTTCAGTTTTGAATCAGCATGTTGTCTAGTGTTAGCTGGCCGCTCATCAGATTCATCACCTTGTGATAATTAAAGTTTGTATTGTATCGCCATCATTATTCTTTTAATTTCAGGTTTCATCTTGTGGTGTTGTAGCTTGTTTTACATGAATACAATTTATTTACGCAAATATGAAACAATGTGGAACAGCAACTTGTGCTCCTACTGAAACAGATAAATAAACTAGATTTAGGTATCGTACGTAGGCTCATTTTGATGTTGACACGGCCCGGGGTTTATGCTTGGCACCGCTTGGAGTTCATGTGATGTTCATGCGATTTATAGAAAACTTTTTTGTGGGCAATACCAATCCGAGAGAGGCTATAACGATGCTCAATTAAATAGCTTGAATTTAACTAAACTCACAAACGAGTTAATAGTTATTTTCAAATTATTTTCACCTGATCTTGATATGGCCTTTATAGGCTTGCTGATATATCTATTGAAACAGGCTTATTCAATTTTCGGTGCGTAGCTCTTGCTTTCGTTGCCATAATAGTCTCGAAGCAGATTCTAAAAAGTTAATGACTGAGGTGTTTTTAGTACAAGCTGTCAACATGGCCATTTTACCTAATTTGAATCTACTGAATCCGAATATCAATCTTGGCACACCCAAATTTGGATCTTAAGGGCCGAAAATCAGCATTGACATATATGTTATATGATGTTTCCGTTTATAAACAGTATATTGAAAGTTTAAAAATAATTAAATTTCACTGGGGTTGTTGATAGCTGCATTTAGCGCCGAAACGTTGATTGAACGTTGATTTTCGGCCCTAAAGTCCAAATTCGAGTTTGCCAACATTGATATTCGGATTCAGTAGATGCAAACTAGGTAAAATAGCCATGTTGGCAGCTTGTACTAAAAAACGCTCTTTGCTCTCTTATTAAAGGACTTTTCCAAATTTGCTTCTAGTCTATAATTTTTAGGGGACATTTTCTCAAAATAACTATGTTTATGTATTTTATTTTATTTTATCTTCAAAATATATGCAGAATGTATGCAGAATTTATGCAAAATAAAATAGTAGGCCTAAACTTTGTTGTTTCGGACAGGGGATTTTATCATTTGTTTGCATTATATTTGTTATTATTATGTTCTTATTATTAAAAATCCATCAGACACAAAGTTTCGAAACATCGGATCAGTTACCTACATATTAGGTGCAATAGGTATATTTAAATTTAATTTTATTTGCAGCAGATACACACAAACATACAGACGTATGTCATAAAAATACATATGTACATGTGTAATTATACAACGGGGTTAGCTATGTGAAATCACATAAAATATACATAATATATACACTTAAGACCAAGCTTGCGTTGATACATTCAGAGAAGATACTTTGAAAATAAGCATGATAACTAATTAAAACATTAAACAGAAGAGGGACGTGGCGCAATGGTTAGAGCATGGCGATTTGCCAATTCCGCTGCAGAGGGAGAAAGCGAGTTGCCTGGTCATGTGCTTGGGAGATCTGTTTGGTTGATGTCCTTCCATACTGCAGCCATGTCCATCAACAAGCTGATTTGTTGGTAACTCCTGCATCAGATAAACATGATATTTTTAATCATCAATAACATAATTTCAATTTTGTCTGATAATCTATTTTTTTATTTTATAATTCAACATAATTGGTTGACCTACCTAACAAATATGTGCAACTGTATCAATGCATCTGTGGCATTCTGTCATGGCCCAGATTTCCCCTGACCTGTGGCTGAATCGTGGCTGTGCCTAGCCTCCACATGCTTACAATTTACATACATACAATAACACATAAAAATACCGTGCAAGCACTCAAACACCCCTCGAAGTGACTAAAAATGTCCACAAATATGCTACAACTGCTTCCAATACATTATGCCAATAATAGAAAGTCAATGATAAAATCAAGATGGCCGCAATAGCCTCGGCTTGGATCGCACATGAAAACGGACAATGACTCGCAGACCCCAAAAACCTATATATGCCAGTTTTCAAGGCATGCTATCTACCGAGAGTACGAGCAATAAGCTATTTTATTATTATTATTATTATTATTATTATTATTATTATTATTATTATTATTATTATTATTATTATCATTATTATTATTATTATTATTATTATTATTATTATTATTATTATTATTATTATTATTATTATTATTATTATTATTATTATTATTATTATTATTATTATTATTATTATTATTATTATTATTATTATTATTATTATTATTATTATTATTATTATTATTATTATTATTATTATTATTATTATTATTATTATTATTAATATTATTATTATTATTATTACACTGAAAATAAGAACGATTTATTGAAATACATAAAACCAAAATGACCGCCGTAGCCTTTTTTTGCTCTCACATGAAAACGACGGCAAATAAAATATGGAGAAAAAAAATATTGCCAGGTGGCGGCCATCGTGATTATCGGTGGAAAGCTGAAAAACAAATCAGGTCATCACCATACTCATGAGTAAATTCACGTCAAAAAATTTGAGAGATCCAATGATTATTTTTTAAGTTAAAGCGTTAACAATAATTTTTTTGAATCTTAGACCTATGACCTTGACCTTGGGTAAAACAATTGCCTTGAGGGGTTGAATGTTTGTATGAATTATGAGTTCAATCTGTTGCATACTGTTGTTGTAGTAGCCAAAAGGTTGCATACGGCGGCGGAGCCGGCGGAGGCGGATACGCACGAAGAGGACGACAAAACCACTTTGGACCCAACGGTCCGAAGGATAAGACCGACAAAAACAACACTTTAATGTAGCAGGCCATCTGCTTAATTTGTATTTTTTTTAATTTGTGCTTTCTTTTCCCTATTTTTAGAACACTGCTTGTCCTCTGACTTTTTAGAACACTGTTTGTCCTCTGACTCAAGACTCGGAAAACACATCAAGCAGACACATGCAGAAAGCAAAAACGAAATTGAAAAACAACCTAATTTCCTGTTGGAAAAATATAAATAAATAAATACATTGAGTAGTTTTTCTATGACCAATCTAATATAACGACCTAAATTATGTTTACTTACCAGAAGGACACATTATCAGTTAGTCAGAACTAAAAGGGTGTAAGCGCCACTTCACAAAGTGGCAGATACACCCTTTCGCATCGAAAGCGACGATAAACAGTAATTCCCGGGCACGTCGGCGATATTGCTTATTGATTCGAAGAAATTCAACCTAGTTTTGTTGCATTTAATTACCAGTAATTGTTTCTCCTCAAGCATATCAGCAGGAGCAGATTCAGCTAAAATCAATTGTCTCCAGAAACAGCCACTTAACCCTCACAACGCTAAAATATTTGTTCTATGGAGACCAAAGGGATTTTTTAATTTGAAATCATCATAAATGTCTTCGTCAGCTCATTTGAATACTTATGTTATGTGTCTACGGCCACTATACATTTTTAATTCTTTTATTGTGGGGATCGTCTTCATACGTCAAAATCTCACGTCTGTAGACGTCATATCCTGACGTCTAAAGACGGTCCCCGCGCGGAAAGGGTCAAATCCGATTCTATAATGAAAGATTCAGGTAGTTCTGAATACTTCTTAAAGCCATCATTGGCGCGCCTTTCTTGTTTATGATGTGATTTGGTGTGAAATCCCCACCAGCAGAATTGATTACTAATAGCCGTCACAGTTAGTGGATAACAATGGAAGTGATTAGCTACTCTTAATTAGAACACTTGCCATCAGTAAGGCGAATATCTGCAACTACCCAGCGAACTCGAAACGTTGACACGATGCAGGTTTGATGTTAGGCCAGCGTCGCGGACGGTGGACCAACATTAAACAGATATTGTGTCAGCGTGTCGTGCTTACTAGGTACCTACTGGAGATGATTGGATCCCATCAAGGCAAACAAGAGATGTTGAGCGAGTATTATATTATATCACCGTCTCCGACGTCGGCCCAACATTAAGCCAGCATTGGCTCGAAGTTTCAGGTTTGCTGCAGGCCAAACTATTATGTATTTTTAACCTGTACAATGGCATCCACATGGCGAACGTTTTATTTTAAGTAAACCAATACTTCTGGTTTCTGGCAGCGCTGAGATTGGCAGGATTTTTTGTTGATACCGTCTGCGTTCATGGTGCGCCGCATCCTGTCAGTATGTCCACTAGTCGTTAAACTGGCCCTCTCCTTTGCTTCGTTGTCTTATGGCCATGCCCAGATCCTGCTAACAACAACCCATCACTCTCAATGGCTGCATACACCAGAACTTGTATTTCAACAATCTCTAATCTAGAATTTTGTTCAGGCTCTAGAAAACATGATTTCCTTTGAATTCACCTGGACAGAATATTGCATTCAACATCAAATAGGTGACGATTCCCAATCTGATGTTCATTGAAACCTCGATGCAGCCGACAGTGAACAATGGGTTCAGTGAATGGGCGGGGCTTGCTTCGTTGATGGCCCAATTTGCAGCCACTGGCATGGCTGTGGCATCCCGATAAAACGCACAGTGCCCTATAAAATGTCTCTTCTAAACCACGTACAATTCTCTGTCCGTGCCTGTCACACCGTCGTATGTGGTCCCCAATCTCACGAGCAGAAAGATAACAACGCCGGTATTAACCCGTTAACGACCGGTCCCGATTAGGTTTTTTTATGTTGATCTTGACTTCAAACTACACGATTTCAAAATATTTCATCTCTATTTTGTAAAATTTGAATAATTTTTAGCCATGTGCACTTGAAGCTGTGGATCGCGTTAGCGAGACACCACTTCAAGTGGGTGAAAATTCCAGTTAAACAAAGCGATGGCTTGACACTTGTTCCAACAGAGCCCACCCACATGAATTCATACACACAATGTTTGTTAACCAGTGTTAACCTGTTAACATGCATGTTTGTTTAATAGCAGATTGCAGTGGGAATTTATTTCAACCTCGTGGGTGTTATCCACCACGCATGCGCGTATTAATGCAAGCTGTGTACATTTGCAGATGATTACAAACGGGCTGATTATGGCTGTACCTGTAAACATTGCCCTGATATATCATGGATTCTGTCGTAAGCCTTGGTTTGACAGACGATGTCAAAGCCCAATTGAAGGCACCTTTATATTATATGTCATAATTTAATTTTCACATTCGTTTTCACCTTAATATGAATATGTTTGGCTCCTAGTCAGGTAAAAATTCTACAAAATAAAATTCTTGTAGGCATTTTGGGGTAAAAGTGTTTTTGAACTTTTATTAACCAAATTTGGTTCTCCTGAATTAAAAAAAAATATGTGTATTAAATCTTCAAACCCCAAAATCGCAAATTAAAATAACCACAGTTTTTATGTAAAAATACAAGGCCTAAGCTTTTGGTGTTTAAATGGGCATATACAGTCATATTATATTAATACATTAATCAAGTTTAAGGTATAAAAGGATATTTCTAAGTAACCCTTTTGTTACTAAAAGCTAAATTTATATTTAACACTAATTTTATTATTTTAATAGAGTAGGACCCTACTATTTTAGAATATTCACAATTCACATGTGTAATAAATTATTATCAATGTTGTAGGTTGCAGACTTTTATACAAATTATCTGACACAACCCCAGAATCGGTGTAAAAATATGCGGAAGCAACATCGTTTTAAGTACAAAGTTAAAACCAGCACAACACTGAGATGTTATCTGGAAAAAGTTTTAACTCAGAGAGAATAATGGTATTGTACGTGCCTTAGATAAAAAATAAATTACATTTTGTAATCAGGGTGGTGATTCGTGCTCAGAAATCCTGCGCAGAAATATGTTGCGCCACCACAGATGTTGAAATACATGTATGACACTTTATCACAGCAATATACAGAAAAATGTTAGAATCTTATGCGTGATACCACCAATCACAGTACAATTCAATGTGCTCCAGAATGTGCACATAGTAAAGTTTGCAAATACGTTTTAGGTCACGGTTTGTCTTCTCTTCTAATATCGGACATAAAATCTAGTCTATGTCTAACCTTTTTCAAACGATTCCAAACGGTATTTTATAGGCCACACAATGGCTATTATTGAACACTGCAAGTATATTTGGGTATTGTGTATAGAAACGATTATTATCCAGCTTAGATTCAACCCATGTAATTTAAATGTGTATTGGTGAGGCAGGTAGCCAGCTACACACATCAAGAGCTTGAATATAAAGCTACCGTACTTGTAAACTATTTGTATCCATAGCTCTTTTGCTAGTCATGTCTTCAAAATGTGCAATTGACACAATTAAAAGTTAAAGGAAGGTCATGCGCTTCAAAGGCAATTTGTTTATGAAATAATATTGATATTTATTTTACATATTTAGGAGTTTAGCCTTCAAATCACAAAAATCAAAACTTGCTTGGTAGTTGGACAAGTGTTAAATACAACATCATCTTTATTAAACCATATCCCAATATACAATTATCGCATAGATATGGGAAATATTGCAATGGTAATTGAAAACCATTTGACAAATTCATGTTCATCTTTCACCTGACACGAACTCGTGAGATCAGCATTCTTTCCAATATGAAGATGTTCTTAAATTATAATGTTAGTGACCGTGGTGATGATGTGATTAGGCGCAGTAGAATGATTTTCAATGTGCTCACCATGCAGTATAAAACTTTGAGGATATAGAATAGCCTATCGTGTAAACTTACAGCGTGTGAGCAGCGAATTATGATGACCACCAACCTTAAGCTCATGAACGGTAAACCACATTAAAAAATGGCGATTGACGTATTTTTTGCGATACATGTAAGCATAAAATATCGCCTTTATCAGCATTGTTTTGCTTTATTCATCCGGATGAGCATACATTTTTCAATTGTATTCATCGCGTGAACCGTCAAGTAACATGCCCATCGGGTATAGCAGTGAAGAGTTGATTACAACATTATAAGCAGAATTGTTTTGTTATCTCTAATAATAATTTTGCTGGCGTTACCGTTGTTCTCTGGATCTACTATAAAGCCAATAATCTGGTAAGTTGAGTCATGACCAAAAATATAAAGGAATTTCGTGGCTGAAATTGTATCCTTATAGGTATTACTGTGCAATGTGTAAGGCTATACCTGATAAAAGCACCGCAGTTGTATCACTTCGATAAATCTCAAACATATATAGGTATATAGACCTACATACTTTAATGCAAAGTGAAAGGATTTTGTAAAATGACTTTGTCATAGAGCCTGGAGTAATGTGAGTTTGTGTGTCTGAATGTTCTGTGCTTACGCCCCAAGGAAACGTATACTTTAGTGTAATAAATATATATGCGACTTATATGTTTAAATAGTAATTATTAGTAGTTGTAACCCCGGCTTCACACGCGGAGCAATAGCTCATCAATGAAATCGAATTAAAAAATGTTATCACATGATTATACTAGATTCACGAAGCAAAGGATTGAAACGTTTAATATGTCATGAGGTTTTAAGACAAGGCAATAGTTCTCAATTAATTTTACAATTTCAATAGCATACTTGTCAGTGGCTATGCATTATTTCAACGACAACATCATATAGCCATAATGTAGATTTTAATTATTATTATTTTTAGGCCCAATTTGTTTGTTTGCTAGTTTCAGGGGTTAAAGGGTTAAATAAAGTATATATGCAAGTACAATTTTTAAATCATTATATTTAAGTCACTTTGATAACTATATCCAGACATTTTTATCACAAAATGCATCTTTGAACAGAAAACAAAATATATAACATTATTATTATTAGTTTCTGGGACTAAAGAGTTAAAATATTTTTAAATTGAAATATAGTATCTTAATTTGCTATGCTCAAATGGTCTTATGAGTGTTAATGGCATATTTGTGATTTGTGACAATACCAATGGTAGATTTTATCTGTAAATGAGCTAATTTCATGGACTATTTTGATTTGGAATTTTAGGGATTAAATGGTCAAAATCGAGCTTGGAAAACTCATTTTTGAGATCAGCACATTCAACGTTACAACGGGTTTCAAAACACTTTTACCCCAAAATGCCCTCGGCTTTTTTAGAGAACATATTCCCCAATTTCGACCAGACTATCCCAGATTATTTGCCATAAATATAATTGTACAAGGTATAATTGATTTTAAACAAAACTATTATTCAAATTCCCTACATTTGAAAACTATACAATCAGAATTTTTTTCAGTTTATTGTAGTTATAGTTGTGTGTTATTTTCAAAAAATCTTTACAATTTAGCACCAAGGCTATGCTTAGGCTAGATTTAGTGCTAAAAAATGTAGATCAAAACATATCGTTTTTTCAGTGTTTAAGACTATGACATGAGTCGTTCAGGTCCATTAACAGGTACGGGTCCAGCCGTTTATAAATGGCCGCCCATTTAAAAACGACCGTTCGTTTATAAGCACTCGCAGAGCACTTCTGCGAGTGTTTATAAACACCCAGGCGATTATAAACGTTCTGCCAATATGACTGGTTAATCGTACATTTTATTCCATAATATCAGGTATTTTCTCTTAATTATACCAGATTTGGTATAATACATAAATTGACACAACACATCACTACTTAGTAATGCACTTGGGAAATACGATGGTTTAATTTGTTTAATCGCCAGAAAAAGGTATGGAAAAACTAGTTTCTGGTTTTCTGAGCACTGACCCAACCTCCTGAAAGTGTCATTGCTAAGAAATGTATACATTTCCGGTACAGTCTGTTAATACTACTAAGTGATGACCAACTTGTATGCGTAATTAGCATTTTCTATGCGCCAATTTTTTTGTACACATGATTTAGTTGCCAAAACAAGAGCTAAAATCGAAGATTTCCGACATTCATCTCACTTCCTCGGTGATTTATACAGCCGGAAGTGCGTCGCGTCGACCGTTTAGAAACGACTGGACCCGCACCTGATTAATTGTCAGTAGTTTATGCAGTCTAAAATGCAAGCCCCATGTGACATCAATTAGCAATATTTGTAAACATTTGATTTTGTCAAATCTGAATAATTTTCACTCACTTGAAGTTGTGGATCGCGTCAGCGAGACACAACTTTATGTGGGTGAAAATTCAGATTAAACAATTTGGCGGTTGAAGGGTTAATCATTGATATTTCATTTCGGTATCCAGTCGAAAGCAGATGTATAATAAAGGTTTCCACACTCAGCGTCGGGGTTTAATTGCCAATACAATCCGTAAATTGGCCAATAACGTCGGCGATTCGCATTAGCGTGCAATAATTACATTACAATATAGTTTTGGTCTAATAACATGTGATCAACTGTGCTGTATGAGATCCAGAACACTATACCCTCCGCATTGGTTATAATATTCAAATCAGCTGCCTGGTACGACGCATTTTAATATTTGTCTCTAGTGGGTATCCAGGATGAACTGGTGGCGCTTAAATTTGTAATTTTGCCATCTGTTATTATTAATGCTGATTCTTCTGTTTAATACATGGTGGAAGTTTTGACTCATATAAGGCAATATATCGTATTCTAGAATATAATAATAAATTTTGAATTTGGATACAACATAGAATGCAAAATATGGATATTGATACCCGTATTTCTCAGACTATTCTATAATTATACTATCATTTGATGCTCAAATGCAAAGTATGACGCTCGAGCTGAATACAATTTGGGTCATGATGCATTTTGCTTGTTAATTCAATAGTACATGTACACATATCGGTATTGATGCGAACAAACATAGCGCATCATTCTGTTAATCAAATTCAGTTAGACAACAGCATAGATATCAATTAAATCGGCTCGTCGTTTTATTAATAACGCTGAATTAACACAAATTAAACTAAATTTAATTGGTATTTTATTTCGACAGGGATCATTAAATCCTCCATTAATCTGGCTCAGCACACATGCCATAACTATTGTGTATAATCATGTGAGATTGCAAGCTCCTGAGCTGAAATGTACTCGAAATTTTTAAATGTACATTACCGACTGTTTTCAACATATTTATGTTTACAACAGGCGGTAATATGACAATATTATTGGCATATTCTTCTTAGTGGTCATATTTGTTTGTGAGGCTATTTAAGGAGTGGTTTTGTATGTGGTCAAGTATACTGTACATACAAACATAGTGAGTCGCTGAAGTACGTTCGATGCTGTCTATAGTCTCCAGAGCAAATGATAATTTTCTATTACTGAATATCTGTATTGATGTAACATTTTACCATGAATCTTTAATTTAACATTACTTAATATTTCACAATTCAAAACTTAGGAAACGTCGGTTACTCGAAATACATTCCACGGCCTCTTTAATAACCCTTGTGTGATAATAAATTTAATTTTTAAATTGAATTGAAATTAATAATTGTTATTCATTATTTTCTTATGTTTAAAATAAGAAAATAATGAATAAATGTTAAATTAAAGATTCATGGTGAAATGTTACATCGATTTAAATGTCTATGTTTGTGGATAGCTAATGCTGAGCATACTTAAGGGCTAGGGCTTGGACAACATTTATCTTTAGCATGCTTGGATGAATAAAACCACTTTTAATTAATATTTGTGCAAAGTAAGCAGATCTATTTTTGCAGATTATATTCGTTATCATTTACATAAACAAGTTTCATATTGATAAAAAATACTTTTAAGATTAAGATGTTCTCTGTGGTATAGCATGTATATAGCCCTTAATTTTTGATAAAAACAAAGATCAGAGATGATTTATGCATTTATTCGCCATACAAAGTACACGTGAATACATTTAGTTCAATAAGCAAATAGTACAATATGACAGGTTAGCTGAAAGCAGGCAATATATATAATTTAAAAATATGTTTTAACGATGTGTTTGACAGAAAATGATTATCACAACATTTGAGGTTAAGTAATATATTTGCTCCTGTATTAAATTTTAGTCAAATTAAAATAATGTCATGCTTCCTTATATAATATGCACAATGATCTGCAAAAGAAAAAACAGTTCGAACAATAACAATTATATTATATAAGCTGCCCTATATTATCCGGTTCAAATGTAAATTTTTAATAATAAAGATTATTACCCGATAATAATGGTGTATTATTTTAAAAGAGTTATACGCTTGATTATTCTATGGTTACACAGATAGTGTATTTAACCCTTTCAGTGCGGGGACGGTCTTGAGACGTCAGAATCTGATGTGTACGAGCGTCAGATTTTGGCGTCTAAAGGCGGTCCCCGCGCTGAAAGACTAACATATATCTAATGACCGTAGACCCATAACTTACATGAGGTATTCAAAAGAAGCAGAAAGAGCTATTAAACATTTATGATGATTTCAAAATGAAAAAAAAACTCTTTGGTCTCCATGGCTTATACAAAAAAAATCAGAGTTGTAATAATCGGTTAATTATTATAGTAAAGGTTATTACCCAGGGCGAATTTTACAGTGACTTACACGGATAACGCAGGTGCTAATACGTAAGCAACACGGGAGGCAGGAATATCACTGATTGTTTGAATACGCCAGCGACACGCAGTGCAGAAAAGGTACAACACTGCCACACAGTGCAGAGAAGGTACAACCCTATACCACCAGTACAGCAGTCATTCACCAGAGGACTCTCTTATCTCAATTATTCACACATCAGGCCCCGGCTTCACCAACTGCCTGAGGGCCACTCACATTAATTGTAAGCCCACTGATTGGCCGAGACTAGATCACATGTTGATATTTAATTCGACATTTTGTCGGTGGGGGAAATAGAGGCATTCCCCCTTGTATAAATGATTCTTTAACTTTAGAATATTTAGTTTACTTGTTGCATATTTTACTCTGAGAGTCTACTGATATTATTTCCATACAAATTAAATAATTTCTCAAAATACTCTCATCGAATAAATAGAGATTAATTCTAGCAGACATAAAAAAATTAATATTGACAAATTGCATTATTGATAAACTGGCATGTTTATTTCACATAGAGCGCTAACTTATGGCATTCAACAATTTGGGTGATGTGACGTGAATATCACTTTTTCATGTTTATTTTAATTTACCTCTTACGAACTGCGACATAAAAAAATTGTCTTGATAAATCGTTCTGATCCGAGGGGGGGGGGGGTGGCTTTTTAATCACGGCTTTTGTTCTCTAAATACAAACAAATAAATGGTTAAATTGGTGTTAGAATAAATATTGTTGGACCTCACACTACTGGGAAAAAAGAATGAGATTCATTAACTGGCTGTCAAACGTCCCCACGTCAGGGACTAGCTATCTAGCATTTGTAGTATCTCTCGGGCATTGTCAGTGATGATAGTCTGATGGTGTAGTGATACATGTCAAGCTGAATGAATGAAAATAACTGTGTCGCTGAGTGTGACCTTTTGTGTGCTAGAATACATATAATAATATCAGCTGACCACACCAGCTAAATTCTGCACTTTTTAAAAATGATGAATCCTTACCCACTGGGCACATGACGTTGTTGTGACGTTGAATCAACGTTATTGACGTTGATTTAACGTCGCAACAACGTCGTGTGCCCAGTGGACAGCTTTAATGTTTATGGTAGAATAATTACAAATGTGTATTGTTTTTTAGCCAAATGAGCTTTTTATTTCAATTATATTCGTTACACGAAACGACAATATTTGTATTGCCGGCATACAGTGAAAAGTGATTAGACATTTCACAGGATATTTTTTCACCGGTAATCACGACTATGATTGTTTTCAATCTGTTTTATCAGTGGGCTAAATGACAGTTATTGAGAATGAAAGGAGTGTTTAACCCTTTAACCGCCGGTGCCGCATATATTCGAATTTTTATTTTTTATTAGCACATTAAGTACCACCTTTTAAACATGTTAAAGATAAAAAGTGACATCAATCAGCAATATTTGAAAACAAACCTCCGTTTTGTCAAATCTGAATAATTTTCGCTCACTTGAAGTTGTGGATCGCGTCAGCGAGACACAATTTCAAGTGGGTGAAAATTCAGATTGAATAGTTTCGCGGTTAAGAGGTTAAACACCAAGATCTGCAAATATCTGGTCGCAAATTAAATAAATATTCAAATAGAGTAGCGTAACGGGTAAATGGCTAAGAAGTTGCGAAAAACATTAACTATTGCTGTGGGGCACTAAATATTGGATAAGTGTGGAATTATTAAAATACATCACTATTAATAAATGATATCTATACATCTTCTGGTTCAGTCATGTACTAGACCCTTATCATCCTATAAGAAAATATTAATTGTGAATCACAGTATCGGATGCGTTTTTGGATGGAAGTAAATAAAAAACACACACTATACGCTCGCCAATAAATGATCTAGCATATACAGTGTTCTAAACAATTCAAATTCCCGGAGGGAGCCATATGCCGATTATGGTAAACTTTGCTATATTAAATGAATTCACACGATAAGAGTAGAACATAGAATCAATTTATGGCTTCTATTCTATCGCACAATGTACAGCATACGCCGTGAAACAATATGAAATCTATAAAAAATATTTGATGCATAATAAATAAATTAAACAAATGTGACAGCAACCATAATATCGGAACACATGATAAATGAGGAAAATCGTCACCATTATTTCGACATTTATGCTTGACGAGGCTTCACTTTAATTGTATAGATTTATTGGTTATTTTCATTTATTGTAGACCATGTAATACAAACAATGTTGTTTTACTCCCATGGGTAACGGGCATACTTTTATATTAAGTAGATACTACCTTTTGGCTTGATCCTAATTGTAATGGCACAAAACGCTGCATATTATGATTGGCAGATGGCGCCGATAAAAGTATTCGTGAAACAACATGTAAAAATGCTGGTGTTGTACACAACATTCTAATCTGTGAAAATCTTGCTCCATGCGTGAAAACATTTGATATTTTGGATTTTGACTGCATTATTTCTGATATCCACTACCCCGTTAATGCTGCTTGTAATCTAGTACTGAAAAAAGAAGACGATCTGTCAAACATACACGATCTGAACATGTGATTAAGGGCACACGGAAATCAGATTCTGTAGCTTCATTGCTGTGTGTATCTGAGTGTATCAGAAGAATGTATTGAATTGATTTTACACACCATATATAGAGCAGAAGCAGAGGGGAATAGTACATATCAGATTTAGTGAGTAAAGTTTCAAATGATCTATGTAAGGTACTGAAGCAATCTTCTACTGCCTCTGGACTATCACATAAACTAAGGTGAAGTTGGTGCTAAGAAACCTAGGCAACGTGCTTTACCTCACAAACCATGTTATAAAACAGCGTGTGAGGAAACACGTCGCATATTATGTTAAAACATAAAAAATAAATATAGGTGATCAGAAATACAACAAATATTAGCGAAGTTAGAGTATATTATAGTAAACGATACAAACAAAACTGTAAATACAGCTTTCCGTGAATATAAAAAAAAGCCACAAATAAACTACGAACATCACAATCTAAAAATATTGGAAACTATTGGAACATAATCCAAGGAAAAGCAAGGAAAAGCAAAACAGGTAACTCCTGCTCCTGATCCATATCTAACTAAACCTTTTGCAGTCCAATAAATTTCAAAAGCTATCAAAAAGCTAAAAAGTCACAAATACATATTCCGAATTGATCGAATTAGCAGTTATTTCTTCAAACATTTACCAAATAAATTAATGCCAATATATGCAAAATTAGACAGACAGACAGACAGACAGACAGACAGACAGACAGACAGACAGACAGACAGACAGACAGACAGACAGACAGACAGACAGACGGACGGACGGACGGACAGACAGACAGACAGCCAGCCAGACAGACAGACAGACAGACAGACAGACAGACAGACGGACAGACAGACAGACAGACAGCCAGCCAGACAGACAGACAGACAGACAGACAGACAGACAGACAGACAGACAGACAGACAGACAGACAGACAGACAGACAGACAGACAGACAGACAGACAGACAGACAGACAGACAGACAGACAGACAGACAGACAGACAGACAGACAGACAGACAGACAGACAGACAGACAGACAGACAGACAGACAGACAGACAGACAGACAGACAGACAGACAGACAGACAGACAGACAGACAGACAGACAGACAGACAGACAGACAGACAGACAGACAGACAGACAGACAGACAGACAGACAGACAGACAGACAGACAGACAGACAGACAGACAGACAGACAGACAGACAGACAGACAGACAGACAGACAGACAGACAGACAGACAGACAGACAGACAGACAGACAGACAGACAGACAGACAGACAGACAGACAGACAGACAGACAGACAGCCAGACAGACAGACAGACAGACAGACAGACAGTCAGACAGACAGACAGACAGACAGACAGACAGACAGACAGACAGACAGACAGACAGACAGACAGACAGACAGACAGACAGACAGACAGACAGACAGACAGACAGACAGACAGACAGACAGACAGACAGACAGACAGACAGACAGACAGACAGACAGACAGACAGACAGACAGACAGACAGACAGACAGACAGACAGACAGACAGACAGACAGACAGACAGACAGACAGACAGACAGACAGACAGACAGACAGACAGACAGACAGACAGACAGACAGACAGACAGACAGACAGACAGACAGACAGACAGACAGACAGACAGACAGACAGACAGACAGACAGACAGACAGACAGACAGACAGACAGACAGACAGACAGACAGACAGACAGACAGACAGACAGACAGACAGACAGACAGACAGACAGACAGACAGACAGACAGACAGACAGACAGACAGACAGACAGACAGACAGACAGACAGACAGACAGACAGACAGACAGACAGACAGACAGACAGACAGACAGACAGACAGACAGACAGACAGACAGACAGACAGACAGACAGACAGACAGACAGACAGACAGACAGACAGACAGACAGACAGACAGACAGACAGACAGACAGACAGACAGACAGACAGAAAATTACAAACATGATGATTAATAATGAAACTGTGAAAATGCAGGATATCTCCATTAAGATTGAACCAATCGCTGACATGGAGACCACCTTGTAATGTACATATTATTATTACATAAACACATATTACATACAATATCAACAACAATGACAATGATATAAAACAATTTTAAAACTATAGTTTACATATAATACATGTGTAAATGAATAGACGTACTTTAAATTATATTGTGGAATAATTTATGGAAACATAAAAATCACACTTATTATAAATGATACCTACTTTTGTAAATATAATGAAGGCGTTTCATACATACATACTATTCCCTGCTACAGATATAACAAATTTCAAGATGACAATTTTCGGGATAGATTTTTAACCTATGGCTTTTAATATAAGGAACATATCCGTTAAAGCTGTGTGTGTACACTTTTTCAAGGATATTTGATGGAGTACTGTTTGCAATTTTGGTAATTTCATAAGGACGGCCTTTTTCTGAGAAATTCATGCCTGAGTTGAATCTGTCTAACATTATTTCCAAAATGAGTATAAGAATTAAGAGTTTCTGCTCCGGTAACTGTGTTTAAATATATAAAGTATTCTGGAAGGTTGTTATTCATAAGTTTATCGTGAAATTTTAGAATATTCAACGCAAACACATCTTTGAATTTAAGAGAACGTATTTTTTTAAATAGAGGATCGGTGTGTGAAGAATATCTCGCCCTATGAATTATTTTAATAGCTTTTTTCTGTAATTTAGTGATGCGTTTATGTTCATAACCCCATGCTAGTGTACAATAATTAAGGTGTGATAAAGTTAATAAATTATATAAAGTCACCAGTATATTTTGGGGTACAACGAATTTTAGTCTATTTATAAATCCAATAGCTTTTGATATTTTTCCTGCTGATTTCTGTACATGAGGTTTCCAGTTGAAATTTTTCTTTATTAATAGAACTAAAAAATTGACACTGGTTTAACACTGGTTATCTCAGTATTATCTATTTTGAGGACGGGAATCGCTACCCTTTTGGGAGTTTGTAATATAGCATGAATTTTGACTTATGGATGTTAAGAGAGAGACGAATTGCATTCAGCCAGATGTTAATTTTATTTATATCTGAATTTATTTTATTTTCTAAGTTTTTTCTTGTTTTAGCAGAAAAATCTTCCAAATTAGCAGTCAAAGTGGTGTCGTCGGCATAAATTATAGCATAAAGAATTGAGCTGGCCTTATAAATATCGTTGACATATATAACAAATAGTAATGGGCCCAGAATCGAGCCCTGGGGAGCACCTGTTTTTATTTCGCACATTTCAGATTTTACATTATTCAATTCTACATACTGCTTTCTGTTGCTTAAGTAATTTTTTACCAATTTCAGGGCACAGCCTTTAATACCGTAATGTTTTAGTTTTTGGGTGAGAATAGTGTTGTCGAGAGTATCAAAGGCTTTGGAAAGGTCTAAAAATATGGAAAATGGGACTTTATCGTTATCAAGGTTATTGGAAATGTGGTCTATCAGTTCAAGGGCTGCATATTCAGTCGAGTGATTCTCACAGAAGCCATATTGACTTTTATAAAGTAAGTTGTGCTCCTCTAGATATTGTGTTAATTGGATAAGCATTACTTTTTCAAATATTTTTGATAAACTATAAAGAAGAGATATTGGGCGATAATTTTCAGCTAATATGGAATCACCTTTTTTATATATGGGAATGACTTTGGCAATGTTTAGTCTATCTGGAAATATTCTACTGCTTAATGTCTGATTAACAATAGTGGAATTGGATCATGTTTAACAAGTTTTAAAAGTTTGGCGTTAATACCATCAGGTCCACTACTATTCTTAGCTGATATATCATCGATAATTTTAGCAATGACAGATTTAGAAACTAAAGAAAACTTAAAGCGATAATTGGCTGAATTGTCTGAAAAATCTGAGTACGACACATTGGAGTTGTAAGTAGCAGTGATTTGTTGAGATAATATATGACCCATGTTTGCGAAATAAATGTTGAAATGGTCTGCTAATTTGTTTTTATCTTTAATTATATCTCCATTTATATTTAGATTAACAGGCGAAGCACTAGTATTATTTTTTTATTTAATATATCCTTGATAGTTCCCCAAATTTTCTTAATATTGAACTTATATTGATTAAAAACGTTATTATAGTACACTTTCTTCGCTGACGAAATGCTCCGTTTTAATATCCTGTTAAACGTATGTAAATTAGTTTTTAATGTATTGTAAACTTTGGTCCCTACGCGACACTATTTAAAAGATCGCTAAAGCTTTTCTCTACAAGTTATGGACTTAATTATACCTTTGGTTAGGTCTATCCATGGGCTCTTTTTGTGTTTCTTTTTATCAAATTTGACTTGTTTTATTGGAATGCATAGAAATTTAGCTTTTAAAAGAACTTGATCGAGATTATTATACCCAATGTTAGGGTCCGACATGTGGGCGTGTTGCAATAGATCAGATAAGTTAGCTTTATTGATTTCTTCTTTAAATTTAGCTAGAGCTGCGGGAGAAATAGTCTGCTGAGTAAATAGTGTTTCTCGTTATGCTAGGCTTTACATTAGGAAGCGAAATAAAACAAGGGAAATGGTCCGACATCCCACTGGTAAGTATAGATGCAGATTTCTGACAGGTTGTAGTAGAAAGTTTACAAAAAATGTTATCAATGCGATTTCCTCCCATTGTAGAGAGTCGTTGGGAAGTTAACATCCTACTTTGTAAAGGTATAATCCTGACGATTGGGCTATAAGTATTATAAGGTTCATTTACAAAATAAAGGAAATGTTACTGATTCTCTAGGCTCTATCATAGGGTAGACTTTTAAAAAGTTAGACTTAAAGTCACAGAAAGCAAAAAGCCAAAATGGCCGCCAGGCGCACCTGGAAAATCCGTGATTGCTCATTACTAATAAAGAAATACACCTAGAAGATGTATTTTGGTATATACACCTTGGTCTTTAGGCATGAGGAATTAAAAAAAAAAAAAAAAAAAAACGCAAAGCAATACAATGTACAGAATTACAAGGTGCCTGCCACACTAACATTAAAAATCTATGTCTGCTCATAACTTTTTTCAAAATGCACCTAGAAGATTTATTCTGGTGTCTATACATAGGTTTTTAGGTATGAGGAATTAGAAAAAAATAAAAATAAAAAACCTCAAAGCAATGCAATGTACAGAATATCAAGATGGCCGCTATGCTAACATGAAAAGGCTATGTCAGCCCATAACTTGTTTTAAAAATTCACCTTGAAGATTCATTCTGCAATCAATTCCTCCTTCAGTCAGAAAACTTTGCAGCTGCACTGTTAAGTGTGATACCAGTCGCTGTTCTTGTAAAGCGAGAGGACAGAAATGTGTTACGTTATGTCATAAGAAGCAAAATGATTGTCAAATTAATTAGTATAACTTACATAATTTACATAATTACATGTAGGGCTTCCGCCAGGGGGTGAGAGGGGTCCGAACACCCCTCCCCCCAATTCAGCCTCAAAGGGGGGATATCCCCCCTTGTTGGCAAAGAAAATAAAAAATATATTCCATATTTTCCTGTCATTTCAGTTGAAATAGGCTATTTTTAGCACTAAAATTTAAATATCGATTTTTTCTCCTGTGGGAGGACCCCCGGAACCCCACCCATTTTAGCCCCCCTTCCTCTCAAACATTCCTGACGGAAACCCTGACTAGTAGTAATATTAGTTTCATTCTCACACCATTGTAAACACAACAGTGCTGAGAAAGACACTTGTGATTTATATATATTTGCAATTCCCAAGTGGAATTTTTTATTTATTTTATTATTCAGATGCTATTATTTCAACAAATGATCATTGCTCATTTTCTCAGGTCATGCTTCCTGAATACTGACATAACAAAGTTGTGTTTTTTCTTTATGTGTAATATGCATTTATTTTACTTTGTTATATATTATATTAAGTTTTCAAGTAAAATGTGTAATCTAGTCAGAATGCTAATTCAGTTCTTAATCATAGCCTAAAGTACTTTTAAACTAACCTTCTTATTACCATGGTCTTATAATTGTTATCTCGTTTTTTATTCAAAGATGTGATAGTTGTGTACATATAATTCTCAAAAGTAGAAAAGCAATTCTTATGCTGTTATTGCAACAAATATATTAAAAGTATTTTTAAATACATGTACAATGTTGTATTGATTCAGACAGGGTTAATAGCATAGTGTGCTGTGCCATATGGTTTACTTTGATTTACTGCTATTTTTATTATTTACATGTGTCAGGGATACTAGTTTTTTTTCAGTTTTCACTATAGTCATCTAATTTGCCAAACTACTTATTGTTATATTTGTGATTTTTTACTACATTTTTGGGCTAAATATTTTTTGTTGTGTAAACTATACATGTCAACTTGTAGTGTTAAGGATGACTTTGATCCAATGCAAAATTGGTGGAACAATCATGAAACCATCTGAGTAGACGTATTCAAATACTAATAAAGTTGGTGGATTTAGGTGATGATTATATTTGATTGCTGCAAATTCAGTTGAAATTAATATGATTTTGAGATGATATGCTTTTGTTTGAATTCCTCACAGCTAACAACCTGGGAGTAGACATCGAAATAATATTCTACGCGAACTTCTTTTAAAGCTATGAGCAGACATATAGCTCTCATATTAGCATGGCGGCCATCTTGGATTTCTAAACATTTTCTCGTGTTGAAGTCTTTGATTTTGATTTTATTGAATTTTTCCTACCTAAGGACTTATGTGTAGACACCAGAATGAATCTTCCAGGTTAATTTTTAAAACAAATGATGAGCAGACATAGATTTTTTTATGTTAGCGTGGCGGCCATCTTGTATTTCTGTACATTGTATTGCTTTGCGTTTTTTATGTTTTTAAATTTTTCATAACTAAAAACCTATGTGTAGATACCAGAATGAATCGTCTAGATGACTTTTTAAAAAGTTATGAGCAGACATAGATTTATTATCTTGGATTTCTGTGCATTGTATTGCTTTGAGATTTTTTATTTTAATTTTTTGGAATTTCTCATACCTAAAACCAAGGTGTAGACACCAAAATGAATCACTTAGGTTAATTTCTTTGAATGTTATGAGCAATCATGGATTTTCCAGGATTTTCGAAGCGGCCATTTTGGATTTGTGCTTCCTGTGACTTAAGGTCTAACTTTTTAAAAGTCTACCCTGGTTATTTTCGTAGCCACATGACCCCAGTACATGAATGGAGAGTTAAACGCTGTGCCTCTTTCATTGTATACGGGTCTGTGACAGAGCCAGGAGTATGATCCAAATAACCAATTAACCATAGAGGTATAATTTTTACGCTCAGCTGCGTCGGCAAGTTATTCACAAGTTGTCTGAACGATATATTATCAAACTTCGTTGCCGACAATTCCACCATAGTCCACATATTTTGTTTTGAAAACTTGGCTGATATTTATCTCAGCAAACGTAAACGATTATACTGTTGTTTTGTAGATTATCAAAAGACATTTGATAGTATAAAGATAATCAAATTAAGCAAACTGTTATCCTCTTGGCTATCAGGGGGGGGGGGGGGGGTAAACGTAATTGATAACCTCTACAGTAAGGCAAAATCATGTGTGAATGTCAGTGCTTTGTACGGCTGGTGTTCGACAAGGGGGGAATTGATCTTCATCGCTTTTCACTCTCTACACAGCTGATCTTCACAAATTCATATCACGATCTTGCAAATGTTCGGAACAAATCCAGGAGATGGACAAGCTTGTGCAAGATCTAACACGGGATCTATTGTCTTACCTAAAATTAAATATTTTGATGTACACTGATGATACGTATTATTGACCCCTGAAGACCTACACAAAATATTTGGATACTCTGAATATAGAGTATCCAATGTATTTAAAAATTACCACTAGTAGGACTAAAATATCGGGTTTTTTGCAAGTGAAATTTGAAGTAGTCATATATAGTTATCTGGGTGTCTCGTTTAATTTAATAGCAAAATGTAATGTTGTAAAATAAACTCTTTATCAAAAGGCTTGTAGGGCAATGTTGAAACGAAATAAATTTTTATCTCAACTTCCAGATATTGCATTGAATTTATTTGACACCCTGGTAAAACCTGTTGTGTTATATGGAGTTGAAGTGTGAGGAGGAGCGAATTGTAAATAAATGGAAACTAAGATTTTGTAAATATTTTCTACATGATAATAAATCTACATACTCCAATATGGTATGTGGAAAGTTGGATGAAACGCCGCGTCTTATAGCTATTAAATGTAAAATGGTCATTGATTTGGCAAATAAAGGAAAATAAGCTGTCTAAAATGATCTACTATCTCATATATAAAGCTAACGTTTTGTGACTTGTTTCATTCTTTGATAGAATATGCATCATCTTGGATTAGTTCGGTTAAAATATAGGGGACCTACTTGATAGTGCTGGATTATCCGTGATCTAGACGAATCAATCCTTACCTGACTCACTGGGTCATCTCAATCAAATTCGTTTTAAGGCTGCATGACCAATTTATATAAAAAGGGAATGAAGGCATAATACAAAGTGGGTGTACCGTATAATTAAAGATACTTTTGGTTTTGAGAAATATCTGATTGAAGTACCTTTAAATAATATAAACTTAATGACAAAATTTCGGTGCCGCAATGACTGTTTACCAGTCGAAGCCGGTTGTCGAGTTTAAACTACGGTGATGAAAACCACTATATGTAATTCTGCTGTCCTCATTTAGAGAAGAGCGTGAAAAGTATATCAAAATAAATTTTGGAAATGATTAACTTTCAACATGATTAATTACATATTTCCCGGACTCTTGTATAAATCATGAAAATTTCAAATATTATAATAATATGCATTGTAATGTATTGTATGGCACCAGAGCATAATAGTCCAGCCTTGAATAGTTATACATTGATTTATTTTGTTGTGCCAATCCGCCAATAAAGGATTATACACTAAACTGAAATCTCAGTCCCATCCTGCTCATAAGATTCCCACAGTACTAAATTATTGTCATTACTTTTTCACGATTTTTTTGTGATACAGTAATAATACAAAACAAAAGACGATTAAGATGTTTGTATGGTTTACTAATGAATATTATCTCCATTACAATTACAAAGTCCTTTCAATGATACATGAATGTGCCAGCCATTGGCGTGCTACATGTTTCATATCGGTCAAATCCGCAATACCATGACAATGCCAAGTTATAAATAAGTTGTATACAGAGTCACCTGGTGACTACAATTCATTGTTCAACACTAACCGGGTGAGTTCAATTCAATTATTATTATTATAATTTTATTATAATGTGACAGAGTATACGGTTCATATCGTCATAAACTATTAAAAGTGCAGATACATGTATTATAATGACAACAATCTGATATAATACTGACATTTTATGTTTAAAGGCTTTTCGATATATATCGATTTTTATACACATTAAATACTATTGCAAACTATTTCAAATGCAGTGATATAAAATTTGGTCTGAATGACCATCACGAGTAAGCTTAAATTAACAAAGAGTACGGCATGAAGTAAAATGCCTCAGCTTGAGCTACAGCAGCTTCAGAGACACCGCTCAGAGAACCCAGTCCTGACGTACCAGGAGGCGTGTTCTGAGATGATCCTAAAAAGACGATTAACCCTTACAACGCTAAAATATGTTTTGGAGAAAAAAGGTTTTTCATTCAATTTGAAATCCTCATAAATGTCTCAGTCAGCTCTTTCCGATTCGATACCTATGTTATGGGTCTAAGGTCATTATAAATGTCTTATTTCTTTCAGTGCATGGACCGTCTTTATACGGCACAATCTGACGTCTACAGACTAAGATTCTGATGTATAAAGACGGAACCTGCACTGTAAGGGTTAGGTACATCTTTGCATTCATCATTGGCATTAGCACCATTAGCTGAAAACTGAACTTTACAAAGCATGGGTCGCGTATAAATATATTCAATGAAAAGCATATTGATCGGTTTCAAGAAAATATACCATTACAAAGTGGTGACCACTTTGTACACATATTCTATGAAAAAGGATGCATCATGCACCTGCTTTGAAGTAAGAGTAATAATGTCGCGTAATGTGCAAACATAAGTTTTAATTAAATGAATCGAAACGAATGTTAGTACGTTGTGCAAAGTAACAATAACATAATACTTTGATGACCGGGTAATCTAATTAAACGTACACACTCTAACTTCCAATAAAAAAATCGCGAAATTAGTCCCAGGCGAGTTTAGCGTCCATAAAATTGAGCGAGCACAGGTTGACATAGACTCACAATTAAATGGGACGCGAATAAAATAGGGTTTACGTGTTTATAGCACTTGATGCAAAATGATGTTTGTTTGGTGTATGTGATATGATGTTGATATATTCCCACATATAATAAATGGTGAGTGGATTTTAAAAATAAATATATCATTATTGATGATGAGATCGCCGGCTATTGGCTAAAATAGCAATATTAACCAATAAACGAATTGAGATCTGATAGTTTGAACTAATGTAGCTGATCAATCGTACACAAGTGTACGGCCACATCCGGAAACATGAACACGTTGTATGTTGCGAAATATTTGGAAGTTGCCACATTGGCAAGCTGTATAGTTCAGATAGCTGGGACTGAGCAGCCCATCCATGGGTTAGCAGGTTCCACAGCGACCATGAGCACCGGTGGACGCTGGTTCAGTGGGGAACAAACGATATCGGTCAACCTTCAACAAAGCCGGTCCACACTGACTTTCATTTTCTGAAGGCACCAACAACTTGAACTGCAAAATCAGACAGAGAAACAAAAGTTATTAATCAATCTCCGGTAACATTTTAAGCACGATTATTATTTGAATATGATCGGTGGTGATTGCAAGTGATTGTCACTATGAGAGTAAATGTGAGTGAGTGTCACTATGGACATGAATGGCACAATGAGAAGGAATGTTACTATGAGGTTGAATGCTATTATGGGGTTGAATGTCACTATGGGGTGAATGTCACTATGAGGTTGAATGTCACTATGGGGTTGGATGTCACTATGGAGATGAATGTCACAATGAGGGGGAATGTCACTATGAGGTTGAATGTCACTATGGGGTTGGATGTCACTATGGAGATGAATGTCACAATGAGGGGGAATGTCACTATGAGGTTGAATGTCACTATGAGGTTGAATGATAATATGGGGTTGAATACTAGTATGGGGTTGAATGTCACTATGGGGTTGAATGTCACTATGAAGTTGAATTTCACTATGAGTTTGAATGTCACTATGAGGTTGAATGTCACTATGAGGTTAAATGTCACTATGAGGTTGAATGTCACTATGAGGTTGAATGTCACTATGAGGTTGAATGTTGATATGCGGTTGATTGTCACTATGAGGTAGAATTTCACTATGAATGTGAATGTCACTATGAATGTGAATGTCACTATGAGGTGAGTGTCACTATGTCATTTATTAAAGGTTGTAAACATAGCCCCCCTATGCTGTTTTCTTGAATAATATGAGGACCGCATAACAGAATACAGGTATTATGCCTATTTTATGCGGTGCTCATATTATCATATAGAGATATAAAAACCGCACATTATAAATCTGAATACAGGGTGTGCTATCGCATTACTTACATCATAAAAATATAGTAGCCCAAAAAGTAGCCCCCGCGACCCTTAATATCTCGCCATGCACTCCTTCTATGGACCTCCTTTACTTGACACTGCTCACCGATTAAGTAGATGAGTTGTATGCAGAGTGATCACCTACTAATGTATTGTTATCATCACCTGGTGATTGTAATAATTTGTGTATCAATATACTAATAGTTTTGAATCACAGATAAATTTAATACTATATAATAACAGCATAATTTTCTGATTGGATGACTACTTATTTCCAAAGTGAATTTGCTAGTAAGTATTTGGATAGAGCCGCAAACACAGCGGCCTCAAATGAAAAAAATACGCTGTTTCTTGCTTTTTTCAGGACACGAATCTGGCGAGACATCGCGTTGGTTAAGCGAACACACTATTTGATCAATTCCAAAACATACCAGCGCGACGGCGTAGGCGAGCGCGATGGGCAACGCGATACAATTTCAAAACTGTAACATTTTTGACGCGCGCCTGTTTTCGCGTTCGTGTGTGGACAGTCACGCGATTTTCACGTCTGTCGTCGCGTCACTCGTCGCGCTGGTGTGTTTTAAACGTCAGATTCTGAGGATCCCCGCACTGAGAAGGTAAACATATTTGTAATGGCCGTGGACCCGTAACATAGGTATTCAAAGGAATCAGAAAGACATTTATGATGCTTTCAAATTAAGAACCACTCTTTGATCGGCATGATTTATAGAAACATATTTCAGTGTTGCGATGGCTAATATTGCAGACGTCTAGCGTTAGATTATCTTGTCAGCAGAATGTGCACTGGATCAGTCAATCAATTCAGTGATCATTTAGTTCATGGTTTTGCTGTGAGACAAATTCTTTGAGACTTTTGTAACATTTTCGTGTGATAATTGTATTCAAATTTATAAGACCTTGCAAAGAGTACAAAATTATTGAAAATCATATGTTTCATAAAAATTGTCAGAATATTCTTTTTGCTATTCTCTTATATGCGAGTACCTTTAACCCTTTAGCCGCCAAATGATTCAATTGTAATTTTCAGCAGAATGTGCTGACGCGATCCACAACTTCAAGTGAGTGAAAATTATTCAAATTTGAGAAAATGGAGGTCAACTGTTTTCAAATCTGATGTCAGGTTTTATCGGCAACATGTTTAAAAGCTGATATGCCGTGTGCTGATAAAAACTGTAGAAAACAGATATAATCGGTACCGGCGGTTAAAAGCTGAATCAGTTATTCAACATTGTATCACTTGCAGCGGTTACCTTGAGAGAAGGGTCGACCAGCTCTTTCACCTTCTGTTCCAGCAGACGATGAAAGTGTGGATGATAACGATACAGACTGCCTTCCACTGCAACTGTCATATTCGCCTTCTGCATTCTGTTCAGAATGGTGGCCACGCCTGCGAACACACATTTTGACACAATGTTTGGACGTCTTTTTATCTTTTCTGTGCTGTGACCTTTATAAGTCACTGATATTAGACATACACAACAAAAGTGTAGAGTGTGATCTTTACACTCCGGCATTGGTCTAGCCCCAGCTGATACACAGTTACTGATGCTTATTAGAGCTACAGGCATTGTTTTGAAAACAGTTATACGTCAGACGATCCCCGCACTAAACTAATTAAAAAATATATTTAATGGTCGCAGAGCCATAACATACATGTAGGGTTAAAGAACACATTTTTTGCCCACTCTATATAAAATAAGATTTGTTGTTATTTTACCTGCTGCGGCGAGGTAGGCTGCCCTTCTGGACACTAGTGAACTGATATACCACAAGCTGGCACAGTCCTCTTCTGTATACCCTACTATGCCAAGATTGGTCAACACAGCCTCCACGTTTCTGAAATTACCGTCCGCTGTATCTCTGGCGACCAGAAAGAAAAATCAAATGTTCAAAATGTTATAACAAACTTCATTTTCTAATATAATTTTTAAAAATGGTTTGTTTAGAAGTTGTAAGTTGCCATCTGATGACTAGCTTAGTACATTTAGGGTATCACAAAACTATGCTATTAGTCGATAACATATTGTTCTGTACATATGTCCTGTACATTATAGTAAATATAATAACATCAAACTTTTTAAAGGGAGCAACGCTTTTATGCGTTATGCGTCATATGCACCCTTAACTTATTTTGATTAGTTTTTAAGTGATTTTCACAGTCACTTTGTGAGGTTGATTTATCAATGTTAATAATTGAAACCATTTTAGTATTTAGAAATAGATCCATTTTCTAATATAAGTAATTGGTTTAAAAATGTAAAAACAATTATTTTCTAATCAAAATAAATCCTTTTCTAACATTCATAATTATGTTCCTAATATAAAAACATTCTAATAATGAATACATTTTTTTCCATTGGTAGGAATTAATTTTCTAGTATTACAAAACGGTTTTTTTTAATAAGATTAGAATAAACTGTTAATATTCAAAAATAATTTATTGATATTAGAAAATCACTTTTTTAATATAAGAACAATATTTCTTAGTATCAGAAAAACAATCCCTAATAATCATGATAATCATGATTATATTATCCCAGTCTCTTATTTTATTTAAACACTTGCACACTTTTGTCAAACAAAAATATAAATATGTTTAATATTACGAAACATCGACTTTGTCATACATGTTGTAGCTCACAGTTTCGTGGTTTCTGAGGTGCCAGTCCATTAATCATGCGATATTAAATGTCAGTAATAGTGATCGTTCTAGAATTTGACATTCAGAAGTGATTTCTACATGCTAATTGTAGTCTGCTGTTTGAGAAGAGCATCATAACGCGATCGGGGTACTAATATATGTGTGTGTGATGGGCCGAGTCCGAAGTTCTCAGCCTCGTTCGCATGTCAGCTAGCCCAGCTGAGCAGTAGCTGATTTGGCACAGTGCATAAATAATCTGTTCTCTAACTCTAACTAAGTTTCGAAGTGTTCGCATGCCAATAAAACACTAGTTTGCATAATATGGAACCTTATGGTATCATGATTCTTAACCTATTAATTGCTTCAAACTGTTCGGAATTTGGAATGTACATTAAAGCCTAGCTTGCACCGAATAGAAATATCATCTAAATCACTCACTCACTCACTCACTCACTCACTCACTCACTCACTCACTCACTCACTCACTCACTCACTCACTCACTCACTCACTCACTCACTCACTCACTCACTCACTCACTCACTCACTCACTCACTCACTCACTCACTCACTCACTCACTCACTCACTCACTCACTCACTCACTCACTCACTCACTCACTCACTCACTCACTCACTCACTCACTCACTCACTCACTCACTCACTCACTCACTCACTCACTCACTCACTCACTCACTCACTCACTCACTCACTCACTCACTCCCTCCCTCCCTCCCTCACTCACTCACTCACTCACTCACTCACTCACTCACTCACTCACTCACTCACTCACTCACTCACTCACTCACTCACTCACTCACTCACTCACTAATGTCTATGTTACAGAGCATAATACATCCCGTGATGGTAGATCACACTAACAGTTCGAGGAGCCATGTTAAATGGGCATAGTCCAACTGTGACTAAGTTCACAAGGACTCACCAAGTGCTTTTTAAGTAGTCGTGGCGAGATGATCAACAGAAATATGACCTCTTTGAGATAAACAATAACATTTGCAACGTCAAAAAAACTATTAAAATACAATTTTATGTGGTCCAGAAAATTTATTGATTTAGTCAACTTGTCATCCTTCAACACCGTGTTGATGTCTGGATAACCTATTTTTACTTCTCTAAATACAAGTTGTTTACCTTTCTATTTGTGACATGTTTTCTGCGTGCAATGCATCTTTAACCATCAGCGCTTGTAGATTGCTTGGTGATACATTCCGGAATACGTAGCCTTCTTTCACACTTTTCATCAATAAAAGCCTAGTAATTTCTGCTATGTACATTCCTGATATCATTTTCTCGTAGCTAGAAAAAATCAAACCATTCATGACAAAATATATTCCCGATGGATTCGCTTTCGATGTGCTCTTTCGTCTATTTCCGATTAGATCATTTATTTTTATTTGCCATTCAATGTTCTCCGCAATGCGCATAGCCTCATAATTTTAGCTATACACTTTTCTGATATCATTTTCTTGTGACCGAGCGTTAATAATATGTTTCTCTGATTATTTTTTCATAAAAAAATAACCGGCCATATCGACCAATCCCGAGCCTTTTACGAGAATACGACCCCTGAGCGTTACTAAAAATGTATGGTTGCATACTGACAGCATTCTGAACATGGTATGGTGGCCGTCCTAAAATATTTGCTTGTGCTCGAAACAAGGTGCATTCGAATTTGGAAATTCTGTGAAACGCAGTAACGTCACCAGAAACCCTTCGGAATGGCTACTCGGTGAAAACAATGTATATATATAAGTGGGCCATACTTCATTGTTTTAGATTGCTAGATGAAAACATCGCAGGTCAAGGCTATTGAATTCCACAGAAGATTTAACGGCACAGAATTGTGCACACTGTTCACTCACTGTAATACACTCGAAACGTTTGTTGTAAATTCATCTCGATGAATAGCACCAAATATTGACTACATTTCTTATCGTTCAAGATAGAATTATGAAGATATACAACAAAAATATCAAAAACATTTTGCTCCAAAGTACGTGGGAAAGTTATTTACATCTGTTGGCCTCTATTGATGGAGTTTTTGTCCAGGATCAAGTCCACCTCAGTCCTTACGTCATCTAGACAGCCGTCTTCACCAAAGGCTCCCCACTCCGTGTTCACCACAACCTGCAAGACCAAAAACAACAAGAATTAACCATTAAAGCGCTACCCGCGACTATACTCGTTTAAAATCTGTTTTATTAGCAGATTAAAGATTCTGTTTAAAGTCTGTTTTATTAGCAGATTAAAGATTCGAAATGTTTGGTCTGAAATTATATTGACGTTGTGGAGAGACACAACTTCAAGTGGGTGAAAAATGAACCCTTTCACCGCTGAATCACAACGTCATAAAATGCCTGAGCGCTGAATTAATTATTTTTTTAATTAAAAACAGTAAATATATTACTGATAAAGGCGACATCCGATGTCTGCCGTGTGGTCGCCTTTCGCCGCCACCCGCGGTGAAATGGCTAAATAAGATAACGAGAAAAAGGTTAATCCTTCTAGAGGAGCGGCAAATCTCCAGAAGAGCTCTATTTCTTGGGTTTTTTTTTACAACTTCAGGCCATATAAAACGTCAAATATGTCAAAGATATTGACTTCGCAACATTTTTAAACCTACAACGACAATAAAATTGGTCGAAACATACCCATTCACAAAATCTAAGAATCATTTTGGTACCTTTTTTAATGCCTATGACATGACTCAGTCCGTCATTCTGGACAATTTGGTAGGTGAATGGGTAAATTTGACCATATTAAGGCCCTGACATGAATTTAGGTGATTTTCAAAATTTATCGATTGGGTTATATTGCATACCCTCTCTTGGAAATGCTCAGTTCTGAAGTTATGCACAAGGCTACACACAAAACGGATTGCAGCTCCTGAACCCTAAGATTATGCACTAACAGAAAATCGAGGCTAGACAATATTTATTTTTGTGTAAAAAAACACCTGTCTTTTGGAGATTTGCCGCTCCTCTATTGTGCTGCTAAGGGCCTTGTATATACGGTTTCAAGCCGTCGTCACACGAAATACAATGTCACTGAACTTGTCGAGTTAGTTTGTGGTACTTGATCACTTAATCAAATAATTCAATATGCGAGGTGTCTATGTTTTATACAAGGAGGGATGTCTCGTTAACAATTCCAGCTTCAAATAATGCAACAATAAAATGTAAATAAAATGCAACTGAGTGAAAAAAAATTAATAACTAAATGGGTGTAAATATATATTATGTGTATGTGGACCTACTTGTGTCGGAAGCTGAGCTTCGTCTCCTTGCCACTTCTCCACTGCTTCTAGTTTCTCAACGTAGCAAGCGTTTGTACCAGTACCTTTGGAAATTAACAGCAACTAATCGTTTGTGACAAAAATATATATCAATTTATTGCAAGGTTTAATAATTTTAAGAAATGTGATGATTACTATTTATCAATATTTTGATGATATTGGAAAATAAATTACGGGTTGCATTGTCGACTAGAAACTAATCATAAAGTATTTGTCATATAAAAATATAAGGAAACATATTATGCATTAAGATTAATTTGACATCGTCACGTTTGTTCCAAATACTGCGTAGTATAATTATGTCAACGTTATGGCATGCGCACGGATTATAGGCCCTATATAATTATGTATTGCTGATTAGATGACTTCTTTGAATTTGTATCCTAAATAGTGCATCATAAGCCTAAATTACCAGCGAGAGGATCCACTTTAGACGTCAGAATCTTGCACCCAGCGACGTCAGATTCTAACGTCTAAAGTCGATCCCCGCGCTGAAAGAGTGAACTATTTATTATGGCTGTAGATACATAACATAGGTATTCAAATGAAGCGGAAATAGTTAACTAAGACATTTATGGTGATTTCAAAGTGAATATAACCTTTTGGTCTCCATGGTTTATACAAAAATATATTTCAGCACTTTTACCCTTTAACCGCCAAATTATTCAATTTGAATTTTCACCCACTTGAAGTTGTGTCTCGCTGACGCGATCCACAACTTCAAGTGAGTGAAAATTATTCAGATTTGACAAAATGGAGATCAACTGTTTTCAAATATCGCTGATTGATGTCACATTTTATCTTTAACATGTCTATAAGGTGGTACTTAATGTGCTAATAAAAATAGAAACCCGAAGATTTGCGGCACCGGCGGTTAAAAGGTTAAATTAAGCAATCTGTGGGTTTGTTAATCCAGAAGTTGGCAAGTATGAATGAAATGGAATGAATCGGGCTTTAGGCCACTTTAAAGTGCGTAGTAAGATGGCCATTCTCACCTATGATAACAGCCACGGCACAGTCATTGTCTAGAGCAGCTGTAGCCATCAGGGTGCTCACGGTGTCGTTAAGAATAGCCTCGCATTTCACGTGTTGTATATCCTACAAAATATGATTTATGTATCCTGCTTTGCAATGCCAAGAGGCAGTAGCTTCTTTCAAATAAACAGCTGCTGCATTTTGGCTTTGCAGTAGGCCCTATTCGTGAGTTGGTGACATGATTTAATATTTTGTTCATCGGCGTAAGTATTATTTTATAATAAATAACAAGATGGTTGCTACCCCATATGCTAATTAATCATGAGGAGTTTGAATAATAAAGCATACTCATAGTCGTATGATCGTGTACACAATTATGATTGATGAAACAGTGACAGCATAATAATATTGGGAACTCTTGCAACATGTAGTCATGCAAATTCAAGCACAAGGCGTCGTGTCACATACTTCTCTTCTGTCGATGGCTTCCTGCAAAAGTTTCACAAAGTCTTCTCCTACGTGGCCACACTGTACACCCTTTGTCCAGCGCACAAGGTTACCATTAGCTAAATGTTGTTGGCTGAACGGGTATGAGAGAATAAATCTGAGAGGAATAATCTGCTGTTCGACATTCTGAGCTTGTAGAAAATTGGCCAGACATTCTGCCATGTAGTCAAACAGCTGTGAACACAGTGCAAAATGTGATATGATGTGAATATTTTTATAAGTGGGCGTTTTATGTTAAAGTGTGAGCATTATGTCTGAAACGGAGACTCAGATGAATTGTCATGTACCCGAGACGCTATTAGGGAATATTCAGTTTATTTCTAATTCTTTTAAACAAAGAATCCCAATCGTGCATAATATGTCTAGTTTGCTCAGTTTAACAAGTTTATTCTGATACATTCTGTTCTCATCAGAGACAAACAGTACATAATATGCAAACACACACAAAACTATTTACATAATAATGATATCATGCAATAGAAAGGAAAAGTCAAGTAAATACACACATAATTTTCATACAGTACTTGCACACGTAGCAGCTCGCTCGCCCTTAATTTTTAACTCGACGAGTTGTTTTCATTTTTTAATAAAGACTACTGTTCGGACATCTTGCGTCTTGGCCAATCACCGTCAAACACAATATGTTCCGGTTAATTCTGAACCCGAGATATATCCTCGAGCTCAGCCATTTTTGATTTCTTGTACGTTCAACTTTTCAACTGGCAAGATCAGAATAAACCTATATACTTTAAATTGTGTTGTAAATTCATTTTGACTGCAAACCCTTCACATACATACATTTAAATAATAAGTAATTTACCGTTAATATCTACATACTTTTTAGATCCTTAATATAAAGATGAAATGACTTGAAATTTGAAAACACTGAAGCGTTGCATACAAAAACTTGTAAACATTGTTTTGTGAAGTTGCACATACAAATTGACATTGTATGACACATTGATATTCTTCACTGCACATTACAGTTACTAAATAGTTTTAAAGATCTTTTCATATGCCTTTCAGTAATCAAATTCATGTATAATAAGTACATGTATATTACCTGCATGCCAATGCCGGTTCGTGCTTCTGAACTAATGGTGAAATCTCTGCCCTTTATATCAGCTCCATCTTCTTTCAGACTAATTAGATGAACACGAAGATGGGATCCTCCAAAGTGCAAGGCTAGCATCTTGTCCTGTCCTGCAACATGTAGTATCGTCATGGCATGTACATACCCTTAACAATTTAAAAATCAACCCCTTATATTAGATTTCAAAGGGGCAATAAACATTATCAATGTATCGTTTGTGAAAGTGAGAACTAGTTTGACTCATCTCTTTCGACAATCAGTTGGTAAATCTGTGTACGTGTTCTATTCCATCAATTGGAACATTTTCAACTTAAATGAATACAAAATATATCACGATTTTAAACCTGGAGTGCTTTTATGAATTGTTTCGTTACTTTGGCAATCAGGGATCTAATTACAGTACCTCTTATTTTAATAAGTGGCTGATACGGCCCTCTGGTATTACATGTAAAACGTCGATTTACAGTGTATGAACCAAGAGATGTTATACTTTGCCCATGCGCGTATGGACTGAGAAAATGGCTCAAGAAATTGACAATTAAGTATATTGAGCTGCAAGCCAAAATACATTCTAATTATGTTTACTTTCCAGTAAGCAGATATTTCATTCTGGCTTTGCACGTAGAATATCACTAATTACCTGCAGGATTTCCATCAGGTAGATCATGAACACATGTTGGAAGCATCTGTACATAAGCTTGCTGATGTGATTTTGTAAGACCTTTGTCCATCTCTTGCTCCAGCAGATGGCTGATACCCTCGCACCTTCTTTGTGACAACTGGTATTCCTCCATCATTTTCAACACCTGAAAGCCATTTTCAGATTTATTACTGCATAGATAGAATATATATGTGGTTTATTATTAACAGTTGGCACGTTTATTTTCACTAAACATTTTAAGGTATCATTATTCCTATTGAGCGATCAAACGCACCCCTTCAGGCAAACGACCAGTCAATGGAGCAAATGTAGGTGACATAATTCTGAAGGACGATTCTGAAACAGAGGTAAGGAATGATAATCTTTATAATCTAATCAGAAAATGCTGCAATATTTATACAAATAATGAGAGAGTAATTGAATGAGGTCTGTGTAAAAGGAGGGGTTAAGTCACACGTTGTGCATCTTTTTTTTGCATTACCAGCATATATTATGTAAGTACATGTAGGTCTATTTTACTCCCGTTATTTGGTTCTATGCAACATTGTCACGCCATGAAGTAAACAGCTATGAAATATTGTGGATATGTTGTAGTTTATTTTTATCAACAGGAAGCACACAATGTGTTTAAATGTAGATAAACAACGTTTATTGATACAATTAATAAAGACATTCACGACACATACCTTTATTTGCTGCGATAATAGTAGTACATGCTTCTGTCAGGATCAGTTGTGGTACCCGGGGAGTGAGCATTGCAGAATTATGTGCAGAGCTAGGTTTGGTGATTACTCCTGATTCCTTTTTACGCGATATGGCTTCTGCTAAATAAAATATAGATTTTTTCAATTTAATTACAATTTTAATAACCCTTAAAATGCTACGTTCGAAAAACATTTTTTTTACTACCGCAACCCACAACTTCAAGAGGGTATATTTGTTTAATTTTGACGTTGAATCACTCATTTCATTTCCAATAACTGTGATTTAACCTGCTGATAAAACAGATTGAAAACAACATAGACGTCGCGCTTAGCAGTTTAAAGATTAAAGTATGGCATTCTTTAGTACTAGACCCCCAGCCTAAAACTGGCCTAACAAGTGCCTGAAATAGTCTTTCTATCGTAGTGCGTGATTCATCAGTCTCACCGTGGCTCAGTTTGGAAGCTCCTTTATTAGCTGATTAATATTTAATTATCTCCGACCTATTTTTGAACGATATTTACAGCGAGCCGGAAATAATAAGAGGTCATGTCAACTAGAGGGAATTCCCGCTGGTAAATGGAGACCAGTTTATGGCCTTTTTCAGGGCAGTGTCGTCGAGGCTACCCACATCAGAGCCTCACTTTCACTGTGGACAACAGGGGACGGATGCTCACCGGAATATACCTGTCACAACTGAATTTCTTGTGTGAAATAATAATTTTATCGAGTAACAAAATAAAGGCCACCCTTGTGCACATATAGGCTAAACTGTGCCAGGAGAGCCTCCTGAGAATGGTGAGATGATTGAGATGACACTATCCTCCAGACACAGGACTCGAAATTCGAGCCCTGACGGTCTGAGGCCGAGCACGCTAGCTCTCGGTCACAGAGGCTCCCACAATACTTTCACACGTGGATGGGGACGAAACATTTAATGGATTGTTTCTTGGCCCGAGGCACACCTCTGGTAAATAAAAGTTCCAAACAAACCCGTTCATTACTTTGAAAGTGACTCTGCGGACAGACAAACAGACAATAAAAACCAACACGACCAAAAACATAACCTCCTTTGGTGTAGGTAATAACATATACTAAATGCCTACTAAACAGTTTTTTGTTGATCAATAGAGGCCGGTAGACACAGATCTGTTCTACCATTCAAAGCCAAGCGGCAGTGGCCGCTTACTTTTCAAGTAAGCTGGTACTGCCTTTTTGCTTTCAGAGCAGCATAACTCTATAACTGTACCGTTGAGTTGTGTTTCCTCACAAGTCTTCCTCGCCAGTAGCTGGTAGGCCAGGGTGATGTACCTGTCCAGTGTCATATCGATGGCGGCAGTGTAGCTGGAATCGGGTGAGTGGCCAGCTCTAATGGCATCCGTGGCCACAGCTTCACCCATTTTCTCTTGCAAAGAGCCGTCAAGGCAGTCCAACCAAAACTTGGTGAGTTCCACAAGAGAGCGGAAATTGAGCACAACGGTGATGCTGCCTTCACGAACCTGTACCACGTCAGCATAGGGCGTTAACAGATCCATAATAGTCTTTTTCATATATTCGTGAAAGTGAATAGTTTGTATGACTGGGCTTCCACTTGCTGGATGTACGTACACTTCTTTAATGTGCATCTCCATCACTGAAACACCACATTGCTTGTTAGGTTATTATAACATTACATGAATCATATAGTGAGCTACGCTATTTTTGCATATTTTCACGATTTATTCCGTTTTACATTTTACAGATGAACTGCTTATTCCCCCCCACTCACCTCCTATGGTATCACAATATTTGACGTAAAGTTCTCTCCTCCTTCGTTCTGCAGAAAATAAAATAGTGAGCATTTTACCCTGTGTTTCGCAGACTAGTATAGATATGTTATTTGTCAGATGTACATATTGATATTACCTTGCTCGGCAGCATCCTTCACCATTTGCGCTATATTGGGCCAGTCTCTGTTCAGGATCTCCACCATCACATTAAATGTTCTTGTGTCCTTATGTTGAGTCAATAGATAGAGTACGTATGCCAGACGCCCTTCTCTGGTGGAATGAAGCAATAACTATATAATTATTGTAGATGATACATGTCTCACACATAATGACTAACATCTCGATTTGAAAAACAAAACATAATCTTTTATCATGCTATACCTGGAAAATGTACGGTCCAGGACCTCTCTATTCTGTGGCTCCAGTACGCCTTCTTGTATAAGCTCATCTGCCCAGTCTTTCACGTCCACATGATCTCTCAGCTCCCAATAACTTAACAACAAGGCTGCTTTCTGACCTCGACTCATGAATGTTCCTCTGTTATTCTCTGTCTTAATCTGTTTTTCGCGATCTGTGAACAGTATTAGGAATGCCATAATACATGATTCAAAACTAGCGAGTAGGAAGAAAAGTAATGTTACCACCATAACAATATTTTAAATTATATGATTATGAGGACATGTGTTCTGATAGGTAAGCCCATTCCATATAAACAAGTGATCTGTAACATGACATATTGTGTGGCGTGGATGGGTGAACGATGGGGAATAAAATATGGCTCGACATACGACCATGATTATCAACACGTTTACAATATCACTTACAATATTGTGGAGGTCTGTCGTGCCATATATTTCGTCTATCACACTATACCACACTGAATATCATGGATGTTTGCTGTGTCATTAAAAAATATTATACCCCGTATCACACCACGTTTATTGTCGTATTTTGTTTGGTGTGCCATATTTTTTGTATTGCACACAAGGCCGCACACTATAGCCATACCATGGTACTTTTATTGTTGGCCTTCCGCAGATGCCAGCAGCCCGCGACTCCGCCTTGGGCTGCTGGCATCTGCGTCGGGTAATAAAAATGCCGATCGCCCTAAAAAATCATTCTATTGTTATATTACCTTTATAGTCGTCCAGCCACCTCTGCAGCTGGTATCCAAGAGGTTCCTGAGACTCCTGTACGGCACTGATGAAATTCTGAAAGGCAGTATCGTCTTTACTGTCCAGGCGTAACAGTAGACGCCGGTTTGCATCATGTTTACTTGTCTCTTGTGCCATGTACCTCTCCTCCTCCTCATTTATCACTCTCTTCTGGTACAACCGACTAAATGTTCCTATGTCTGGCTGCAACTCATCCACTAATGTTTTCCATTTTTTTCGAATCAGCCGTTTGTGAGGAGGTTCACCTAAACGTATAATTTCACATTTTTCTGATTTTTGGTAGCTATGCTTGATTCATACATGTTTGTTATATGGTACAGACATTAAATGAAAACAATCGAATTAATACTCACTTGCATTTTCGTGCTGATCCCGCAGGAGTGATTCTAAAGAAAGAATGAATACAGTATTTTACTCTGAAGAAGTCTTTCACTTAAAATAAGTGTTTATTGCTGATATGATATTAACTTCTACCACAATCAAATTATATAAACGTTCAATGAAGATCTTGTTGTTTCATAAAACTCCATGTCATGCACCATAAACAGTACCTTTTAAATATTGGCAAGTACCAATTCTATGCATGTGAGCTCATTTGTCTAAAAAAAATGTCTTAACATCGATGCCACATACCTTGGTGAACGCTTTTTTGTTTAAAATTTATATTTTCTGTAAGTGGTCCTACCTTGAGCTGTATATTCCCATGCCTGTAGACTCTTTCTCAGGCTTGGATCCAGAGAAATTTTAAACTTCTTGTAAGCGACTTCGCCTTTCTGTAGCACAATACTTATCACATAATCCGCTTTGTCTTTGCGCTTGCGCAAAGCTCCTAGTTTGATTAGGTCTTGATCAGAAATTATGTTATAGAATTCTAGTTCTTTTATCATGTGGGAGACGTCCATTTCTTCTAGAAATAGATTCCTCATGATTTCTATGGCTTTGGAATGCACCTCCGTCATCGCACCTGCAAGTTTAATACATATACATCAGACATTTGAGCCCTATCAGAATCCGCCTCGGGATCAAATGTTACTGATAGGACTCAAATTAACGTATTGCCCGACCAAACATACGCTTTTACTATTATTAACAAGTAGGATTTTCTACTTATACATTCAATAAAAAATACAATATAATTATGTCCACGCAGACGTTATGCTGACTTTATGATGATAATAAATTACCAATCATTACTGCAGAAAGCTAAATTATACAATCATTAAAAAATATGTAAATTTAGGTAAAGTCCAATGATATATATTATTGTGTTTGACCTGATACATTGCACTTCTCCCAGCTGACAATATCCTGATAGATCTGCGGGTTACACTTTTGTAAAATATCCTTAAGTTTTCCACATGTTTCTGTCCCTTTCTCTAGCACAAGGGTAATAATTGTTTCAGCCTTGGATTTTCTTGCTCTTCGCGAGCTGACCAGCAGCTGATCCTCTTCTGAAAGTATCCCAGCCTGTGCTAGGGCTGTCATTGTGGAGTTAGCATCCAGCTCTTCAGCTAACTCATCCTGATGATCACGTAATACTTCATATATTATATCCTCTTCCTCGTCTGTTACAAATAGAAAATGTTTAAAACATGAAAAGTATGTTCTATTGAATTAGTTTCATAAACACCGGCACATGAAATATAAAAACAACAAAAATAAGTGTTGACCATTATGTTGTACACTAAAGATATATCGGAGTGTAGTACTTATCTCGATTCAAAAACCAGAACTTTTAAAAACAAAACTACTCTGAACTTGCCCGAATCGGAAGCAGTACAAGTATGGCGATATATTTGGTGGTGTACCTGGTGGATTTAGGGAAGGTTTAGGATACATGTCCATACAGGGAGCATGTTGAACTCTGGTGGCTTAGGGAAAGGCTTAGGCGACATGTGCATCACACATGTTCAACCGGTATATTGTTTGTGTCAAGCAAATTGATAGCGTACGCAGTCTATAAAGTTGGAACTCGATGAAAAAATACATCTATACTACTTGGCGCCAGGATAAATCGAGCTTCACACCACTATTGGGGAGTCCATGCATAAAAGCTAAATTATTAACCCAGAGGACAATGGAAAGACAAACTATGACACTATTCTCCCGACACAGGACACCAACCCTGACGATTAATTTAAGCTATTTCTCAGTAACGGAAGTAATGCATGTATTGACAAATGGAAGGGATTGGAAACGAGAGAAAAAACTAAGAGGGGGTAAAAAAACTAAATTAAAACGAAATAGATATATAAATCATAGGCTAAAGCACAGTTATTTGTGACAACTGGGGGGTATCCCTAGACATGTGTCCAGCTGGCCAGCCAGTTAACAACAAGCCAGCCAGTCAGCGGACAACTATATTATTGCAACTTGTACGGGAATATTCGAGCTATATTACATCAAGAATACATACAAACTTGTCCTAATGTATTCTTGATTATTGTATTGTATTGTAAACATATTTATTTCAATTTGATGACCCAAATATCACTATTAGCGCTAGTCAAGGGGCTCTTCAAAACATAAAGTGAAACATACAATCACATTATACAGATACAAGACAAATAAGATAAAAGAGAATACAAGTTTCTATGTGGTAAATTTAGCTAAATCTATTAGACGATTTGATGAATTTTTGAACACATCTAAAGATAAAAGCATTTCTATGGTAACTAAATCATCAGATCCTTTTGACAAAATAATAGTCAGTCTGTTTGCATCAAGCGTAGGCAAGAGTGAATGGTGTGTGTTTGGCGTGATCAAGTCGCGTATGGCGACCAGTATCTCAGTCCTTTGTACAGCATAATGCGAGCATTCAAGTAGAAAATGATGAGTGGTTTCTCTGGCTCCACAGTATATGGTCACATATATACTGGTGCTGGCAATTGTAGGCGGAAATATTGATGTTAAATACGGCGGGGCTAGATTATTTGCCATTTTAAAAAACATTATTAATTAATGAAATTTACGTCTACATTCTAGACGCTCCCAGCCGACCTCTGTTAATAATTTATCAGCTCTTGTTTGACACATGGCACCAGTACATATGCGAGCAGCCTCCATTTGTAAGTGTTCTAGTCGATTACTAAGGTATTTAGGACAGTTATCATTGATAAAATTACTATATACCATAGGTCTGATTCGAAAAGTAAACAGTTTCTCTAAAGCTTTACGTGGTAGGTAGTGAGTATTTTAATCGCTTCATTACATTGAAAGTTGTATTAGTTTTTAAAAAATATATTCTATGTGGGAATCCCAAGTGAGGGATTTGTTGAGAACTACGCCGAGATCACAGTGTTGATCAACTTCCTGGAAAGTTGAGCAATCCAGGACCAGCTCCGGATGATGCAGTGACTTTTTTCTTCTTGATATTGTTAAAATAACTGTTTTAATGAAATTAAAAAGCATTAACCACTGAATGGACTACATATTATGTAAAGTTTTTAATTCAGAATTAAGACGTCGCGCAGACTCTATCGCATTATGCACAATTTCAAGTAGACATGTATAGTCTGCAAACAATATCTCACAGTATTTTATCTATTATGTCATCCATGTATATAAGAAAAACCAAAGGTCCAAGGATTGATCCTTGTGGGACACCTGTTTGTACGGGTAGTTCATTAGAGGATTGGCCATCAATGACAACCCTCTGAAATCGATTCTCCAAGTATGAAATAAACCACTTTAACAATAATCCATCTATCCCTTTCCTTTTTAGTTTAAATATAACACCTTTCTGCCACACCTTAGCAAAAGTCTTTGACATGTCCATAAAAACAATACGCATATCGTGACCATTATCAAGCGCCTCGTGAAGTTCGTGTGACATAGCCAATGGTTGATAAAGTGTGCCATCTCCTGAACGAAAACCAGAGTTTTTGTCAGTTATTAAATTATTCGATATTAAAAAAGTATGAAGTTTATCGTAAATCAATCTTTCAAAAACTTTAGACACGTTGCATAGTAAAGATACAGGTCGGTAGTTTTGTTTATCTTTTTTTTATCATAATTTTTGTGTATCTGAATAACATTACTTTTCTTCCACATTGACGAAAAAGTACTGTTTTGTATAGAATAATTACCAATTTTGCACAGCGGCTCGTATATTGAATCAGCAACATTTTTAGGTAAACAATGCCCCATTTTGTCTGGGCCAGTAGCTTTATTCACATCTAGATTTATTAAAATTGTATGAATGTCTGAAGGAAAGAAAGTAATATTAGCTAACCGCTCGTACCTACAGCGTGGAAGTGGGTGGTCATTACTACCGTCAGAGAGATGGCACTGGCTTGCAAAATACTCATTGAAAATATTGGCTTTTTCGATCGAATCAATTATAGGTGATCCATTCTCAATTAGAGTTGGAATGCCCGAGTACACTTTATCACCAGTGACTTGTTTCACTGTTTTCCACCATTTCCGACCTGGCATGGACGGGCTGCTCAACTCTTCCCCCACTCTTCCCGTAATAAACCTTACGTAACTGCCGATTCAGAGAAAGCATGATCAGCTGAACCGGAACGTTTATATCGCCTCCACAGTATATTACAACGTCTGATCATCTTTTTTTTAAGATCCGCATTAACCCAAGCTTTTTCTTTTGGGTGAGCAGTTACAACTCTATTTGGAATGATATCCGTTGCAGCTTGCATCAACAAGTTTGACCAATTCATTACAATATCGTTAATATCATTAAACATATCAAAACCTTCATCCCATGGAGCATTTACCAAAGCATCATTCAAAGCTACCATGTTAGCATTTTTAAAATCCCATGAAGAAACAGAAAATTTACATATTATGTTACAATGGTCTAGGTTAGAATTAGGTGGTAGTACATCACAATCTACAGTTTTACCGGGGCTGTTTGTTATTATCAAGTCTAACAAGCTCAGAGACAGACCGTCAGATGATACACGAGTAGGCTGATTTACAAGCTGCGATGCGACATACCTTTAGTTTGTACTACATCATACAATCTACGTTTCAGCTCGCTGTCATAATGGTTATCATCCCATAAAGTACACTTATCGTTAAAATCACCATTATTATAATTGTATCAACGCTCGCGTCGTTGGCTAGATCAACAGATGAAAAAGTGTGATAAAAACAATTTCCTTTCGTCTGCCGATTGACCGAGAGGTCTATAGTACGTACCAAACAAAACTTTTATGTTATATAAAAAAACATTCGATCCAAACACATTCATTATAATTCTATCTTCTAAATCCTGTCTGCTACGAGCTGATATATGATCGGCACAATATATTACACATCACACATATCTTACTATGGATTGCTTTTTCATTAGACCAAACAGCCACTGTATCTTACTGTTATTGGTGGATTCTTCTTCTCTAGTGTGGGGGATAATCCAGTCCTGTTTATGTTGTTGGGATGTCTGCGCGCTGGCGGGATTCTTTACTAGGTGATCCATGTATGTATGTGGTATCCCTGTCACACAGCACGAGGCACCGTCCACCATGTCCTCATCAACACCACAATTATCAGACCTCTTACAACTCTGGCACTGTTTGTTATTGTTGTCATCATTTTTGGAGCTGCTGTTTAGATAGAAGTTTAAGTTATCGGGCGCACGTTTATTAGTGCCCAGACTGCCGAGGTCCTGGCGCGGACCGCCGTGCTGTTCACTGACTGGCATTTTGATTCCTGACCGTTCAGGACCCAGCTGTCGTGCAGTGTTCATCTCTAAGACAATCCCGGGTGTCCACAGGACTGCCATGCGGGGTGACCACCTGTGGATGAGTAGTAGCACATTGTCATGCGAAACACTCTAAACACAAAATAATCAAAAAAAAACTTTGACAAGTGTTGTTGTGCGCGTCCGTAATGAGGCGGAGTAGGACGGTGTTGTTTTCTGATCAGATGCTGACAATGACATCATTGTAAGACTGTGATGCCCCGGTCCAGAGGTTGTCATCTCTCACGGGATAATCACGTGGACAGGCCTCCCAGCAGACACAACACGCTCAATCAATGTTGGTTTAACGTTGGTCCAGCATCGTAGACGTTGGACCAACGTTGAACCAGCATTGATTCAACTTCATGTGTCTGCTTGGCTACTTCTGCAGGAAACACGAGCCAAGTACATGCTCTAAAGTGGGCTACCCTCCCAATTAATGAAATCATATAATGGTAAGTACATGATATGTATTGACACTGTTTAGCGGTTTGAAGCTAGAATTGCTAACGCAATTTTACATTTTCAAACTAAAGAATAAGCCATTCATTTTTAGTTTATTGAAAATTTGCAATATGTTTTTGTCTGATTTACTAAATCAATGACATTGTGTGTTTATCAATTTCAAGGTGAGGGTATATATTTGATCTAATTATCCCTCTTAATAATAAAGATATCATTAGACACGCTATAATAAACCCTTCACCCTTGAAGTTTTGAAATATGTTTATACAAACCAAGAGTCCAAAAGGTTATCTTCAATTTGAAATCATCATTAATGTCTTAGTTAACCCTCTCCGTTTTATTTGATTACATGTGTTATGGGTTGACGTTCATTATAAATATTTTGACTCTTACAGTGTGGGGATCGGCTTTAGACGGCAGAATTCGACGTCTACAGACGTCAGATTCTGACGTCTAAAGTCGAGGGTTGAAGTGCTAGTGACGTCTATTACTGCTCTCAGCCTTTTTATATTACCTTCAAACATAAAAATTTGAAGCAGAAATGAACATTATTACATATGTTACATAGACATTGATTCACATAAAGCAATTTTTCTCACTTCAAGGGTTAATCTGAAATGGTCAATCTATGTTCATATAGGCCTAGCATAATTACGATCTTGATTGAATACAATAATGAAAAACAGTATCTTGCATTATGCACAGTGCTGTAATGATATTATGCGTATATGAGTGTAATTGAAAACGATGGGTGTCAAAGTTGAAATGTAAGTGTTATTACTTATAGTGTGGCTGGACAGCCAGTGACACCCTCGTTCAAACATATTTTTCAACAACTACACCAGGAGCATAAATCTTACGAAAGCAACTCTTCGATTATACGGTCTGTTAACATTGGGTAAAGAAAAAATGATTAAAGAACATGGGGTGCTTCGCAATAGCAAATCACGCGCATTATTTAAGGTTATTTTGCAAACACGAGGCCTTGTCCGTGATGTTTCAAAATTGGGGCAAAGTCCTTCACGCGGACTCAACATTAAAATTACACAGACTGATGCATGCCACGTGTGTGATATTACATGTGAAGTCTCATTTGTATCAAAATGTGTGCTAAAATATGTGCTGTAGAAAAAATAGTACAATTATTGAAACCAACACAAAGCATCAACGCATCAATTACCAAATAAGGGCTAATTAGTCGACTGCAAAATATGGTTAGACTTAAAATAATTGCTACACAATATTTCTCTGTCGTTTATTGTAGTATCAAGTGTGCTTAACAACATATCAAAAGTTACTAACATCTGACCATGTAAAACGTATAATATTCAAGATGGCGGCCAAGATAGTCGGTAAAATACAGACTTTAAAGGGTGAAAAGGAAATTTACAATTTGACATTCAGGCGTTAAAGAGCGACGGGAGCGACGGAAAACACACGGTAAAGGCGTTAAAAGGCAACAGAGAGTCGTTAAAAGGGTACTGAAACACAACTATGACAAGACTACATTTTCAAATATAACTATATACGTATAACATTGAATGTAGGTGTATATGAAATGAGTTGATTTGATTTGACAACGATCTATATAAGTAAAGGTACAGGCACAAAGTGGGCATAGGAGATTTAGCAAGAGAGCTAGATAAATGCATATCAGCGGTTTGGCAATAGAAAAGTTTGACAAAAGAGCAAGTCTTAGGATGAATGGCGTTACCAGCTTACTATTGTTACTCAGGAGACTAGCCGACTCGAATGTAGCGCAGTAGTAGTAGTAGTTAAATATTGCTTAACGACACATTTCGGCACTAATGGTCATCTAAGTGACAATGCGATACGTGAGAAACAGTACAGTCCGTTGATTAAATGAGTGATGTACAGATGATGATATGAAGGTGGGGTGGTAGGCCTAGGGCATTGTTAGTTATTGTGGGTTATTTTTCTTCACTCGCTCTATAGGGGGACGATCCAATGATTTATACAATCAAACAAATTATTATAAGACCAAGGTTATGAAGATAAAAACATCATAGTAATCTGATCTATAAGATTCACACCTGAAACTGAAAAAAAAGATTAATTTATGGCATTGCTATGAAAACACAAATGCTACTGGTGGGGCTGCTGTTAGTTTTGCCATTATAAGCAGATGTATAGCTACAATATAACTACTTCACCAACTTGTCACTTTTAAATGGCAATGGTGCGTACTATTAGCAGACATCAGTTTGCAATATCTACAAATCTATAAAAGTACAATACTGCAGCAAAAATTATTGTGGATGCAATTTAAGCAATTCTTCGGTGATACAGACACAGTTTTTCAATCAATGAACAATGCAGTGGATGTATATTTACATGGCCTTATGTAAGATACCTTTAAATTTGATATGAATTTTCGCTTCCTCTCAGTCTGAAGGTGTCTGTACAGAAAAAAATACAAGATTACAACAGATATTAAAGGGACCTTCAGTACACACAAATTATGTAAAACAAGTGGATAAAAAATTATACACAAAAATTTCAAGAAAAAATTCATGTTTCAGATATCAGCCCATGCTAAATGCAAATATTGTCATGTAAGACTTCAATATGTTTTCATTAGAAAAAATATTGGACATGTATAAATATAAATATTTTTAAGCATACACATCAGAAAATATAGGCCGGATATGGATATGTCCAATAATACATTTTCTCGAGTCGTTTTCTTTCACCATGTTGAATCGTTTATTTTTTATGCAAGAACGGGAATTAAATTATCTGTTATATGGTATATCGCAAGTGCAGATTGGCTAACCACAACATCAACGACAGATGTTTGCGTAACCCTACCCCCTAATTTTATACAGGTTTGAGGTCAAAATATAAAGTTTTTTCTGTTGACATCTCATTTCATGTTTTAAACATATCAATGTTTAAAAAAAGTTGGTGTGGGTGAAATGTGGGCCACAGCGTTCAAATCGCTCACGCCATAGCGGGGCTCCACACTCCTTAGTCCGGGCAACCTGTGGATACACCCGACACAAATTGCAATAGTTATGAAACCTTTTTTATCTGATTTCTAAGTCGTCCGGGAGCAATATTTTAAAAATATATCAAAATGGCTTGAGTGGAACATATATTTTCAACGTGAAATCCAAAATGGTCGCCATAAATATCTCTTACATATAACTTTTTAACTGTTCCTTTCAATTTTATGTGTGACATATGGTTTCTAAGGGTTTTTAGCATGCCAAGTCCATTTCTGGCACTATTCTATTGATTGTGAGCATGTTTGAGTCATTGGGGTAAAGTTCAAGGTCAAAGTGAATTTAAAACGGATCGTGGACACCCATGTTCCGAGTGAGTGCCTGAATAGTAATTCAACAATATTATTTTCTGTCACAATGCTTTTCTGACACATATCTCTGATATTTTAGTAATGCACAGAGCACAATTCTGTAATTTATTTAATATTAAAACACTTTGTAAACGACGCACTATATTCTGGAAATATTTTCATTGTTTATTCTTACTGTGAAGGATAAGTAACAGCAAAATCAAAACTGGTTAATGTTAACCTTATAATCTTCAACCAAATAGACATAGAAGCGCAAATAGTCAGCAAGGATCCAAACAAAGTTTAATAAGTTATATAAGTCATTTATAAATGTATTCAAATTAAAACAAAAACACTGGAATGATGTTATTCTAAATTAAATGCATATAAAAAATGTATCTATAACAACATATCTGATCACCAGACTGATACCAACTGACAAAAAATTGACATCGGTGCAAAATAATCACTTGGTCGATCTTTCATAGTTGACAAAATTTACCTGACCATGCCCACGCCTACAATGAACATATATTATTTCTGGAATCGTCAGTATTCTTATTTCTTGGCTAATAATAATTGTAACCATTTTCAAATGTTTATATTAAGACATGAAAAGATAACATCAAAAAGGAATATTGCAAAATAAATGACTAGCTGCTGAAAGCAATGAGAAGTTATATTATTCTTATAATAAGCCTACTCTCGGTAACTATGTGCTTGATAGCAAAGTGAATGAATGGGGGCACCTGCTGAGGAATGGACTGTGCGATGAAGATAAATTAAAAAAAAACATTTGACCAGTATAACATAAATTATCTGAACAATGCATTGGATGGACTAATGTGAACAAGAACAGTACGCATATAAAACCCACCGGGAATAATCGCTGCGTGACTCATCATTATAAGTTTTGAAAAAGCGTAGGCCTACATGGTTTCTTTATCTCTTGCATGGACATCCAATGTTACAAAAAATAGTTTCGTTTGTTGCACAAAGGTATCAGTTGATATGTTTTGAAATATGTTCTGTTTTGAATATGTTCTGAAAACCCTTTACATTTTCGATCATTAATAAAAAAACTATTTTTTTTCTAATAGCTGGTACCTGCTCCCAGGTCTGCCTTAGTCAGCTCAGTCTTGAACTAGTCCCGGAGCTGTGCTGTCTGAGGTAGGGATAAAGTAACTACTTACGTTATTGTAATTTATCACTGGTTATATAATCTAGTCTATAATTTATTTTTCGCTTATTTATTATATGATAAGCTTATTCATGTTTTTGCTGGGCATCATCCTTTTAATGTGATAGACCTATGTGACGCCTTCAATATTTACTTAGGTTGGAATTATTTCCATCCTCACTCTTGCCGCTGCCATCTTGCCAACAGGGACCACTGTGGAAATAAGATTTTGTCACTAGACTTCTTTCAGTGTTTTCATCCCTGGTGGCAAGTATGGTGGCACCCTGTATTTATTATATGGTGATGTTTACCTGTACTTTTGTACTGAATAAAGCTATCTATCTATTGATCTATTTGCTCTAAAAAAATGATAGAGTAGATAGAATTGGCAGCAGAATAATATACAGCATAACTCCCATAATTATACTGTTGTGGTGTGTAAATGTCTGGTTTTGCAATATGATGTGTCTCCCAGCAGTGTGGCCAATGCTAATTCACATGGTAATGTAATGCATCTTCTGTTGGTGGCGGTAACTTGAGGAAAGTTTACTTAACCCCTTGTTTATTAATTTGTAAACTCTAGTTTGTGACAGCCTCTGACATATTCTCATGTCGCAATATCCACCTCCTAGCTACAAAGAAACCTTTTGCCTGTAAAGAAAGGGAAATATGTGGTATCAAACCCACTTGAAATGTAAATAAATTATGACACAGCTCTGTGTTGTGAAGAACCCAATGAGATGCAATTTCATGGATCGACAGGTGATTCAGAATAACTTTTTCAGACCTACAGTATATCGTATATTCTACATATTTACTATAAAAACAATGACGTCATTTAAACACTAAGCAAATCAAATCATGTTCTAATATATTGTAATTAAATACAGTTTTGAATGACTTGCAACCTTTTCCGTATTACGTAGTCTATTTTTTAGATTTCCATCAAACAAATGTTGTTTATGATATTATAATTCGCATGCATAAAACAGCTTTTATGTGTGCTTTGGCGGTAACTATTTTGAACTTGTAGGTCAAACAAAGGTCATTTTAATCGAACAACATGAGACATAAATTTATCAACTCTAAATCATAGTCGAGACTCCATTCTGGTAAAAAGAAGTCTATGCGGACATCCAGAGTAGTATTAGGAGACAGCATCATTCTTATGGGAAATTTTGCGTAGATTCCAGAAAGCACTGTCTTCACGCTGATTGATTCTTCCGCTCATTGTCAAATTAACCATTTTCAAAATGACCGCCAAGAGGTTATCGTAACAAAATATAATCTTCATAAACGGCCCAAAATTCCATTCAAACCCTCTAATATTACAAATCTATGGATGCACACATCATTGCTGGAATTACTTTTGCTTTATTGCTCATGTAAATTGTAAAAGTTCAAAATGGCCGACAAAATTGCTGCCAAATGGTCTTTCTATCATAACCTTTGTATTAGTTCAGCGGATTTGATTAATATTTTGGGAGAATCGTTCTCATCATGTTAAAATCACAAAATTTGGTACAGAGCTGGACTAGAGTAACTATACTGATCCATATTGGAAGCAGACCCACCTTGTAGCTGTACAGTATGAGCTTCGTTCAGGTCATTTTCAACCCCCCTTATTTTTTTCAATTAATCTAAGTTATTATTAAAAAAATATATGTTTCACCAGAAATGTCCACAAATCTGTTTATTTTTGCTTTTAGCAGTTTATTTAGTAAAAACAGGGGCGGATAAATAAGGTGTGGAGGGATCTCACCCTTTTTTTCGACAAATTAATATAAAAAGGTACCATAAATCGAGTAAAATAGCTCAAAATGTGATTAAAGCAATACATTTTGCACAAAGCTGCACAATGATATACAAATATAGGGGAATAACCTAGTAACTGTAGCGAAATGACTTCGCCCAGGGCATTTTTTACCCACCCTTATTTTTTTTAAACAAGTAGTAAGTATTTTTAAATATTATGTTTCACCAAAGATATATACAAAACTGTTTGTTATTGCTTTTAGCAGTTTATTTAATCGAAGCAGTGGTGGATCCACTGCGCGTTTTTTCGTCTAATTAATATAATAAGTACCCTAAATTAGGTTAAATTGGTAAAAATGTGATAAAAGCTGCACACATGAAGGATAACCAATTTGTAGCTGTAGTTTAAGGTTTTATTTCCCTCAGGTCATTTTTTTTTGCTCAAACACCCCTTTTTTGCCAAATTATTATTAAAAGTGCACTAGCCTGGCTCGAATACATGAACAAAAATATTTGGGGCGACGAATCACCTACGTCAGTCTCAAAATATATGGTCTCGCTATTACATTTAAACACTAAAACGACAACATTTTGAAAAATAATCAGTTTTTCTTTTGCTGTTTTTTTTAATACGCTAGAGATTTGTCCGGTATTTTACAAAAAAAGATGCAAAGAATTAAAACATTACCTAAAAACAAACTTTTAACAATATGTAAAAGACTAAAACTAACTATACTTTTTTTGATCTATGAAATTAGTGTCTGTACATATGTTTTCATTTTCAATTAATAAAATGAGCATGAATTAAACATCTTAAATATTTTTGTGGAGCCTTATACCGGTAGGTATGGTAATATAATGTGTTAATAACACGTGTTAATGTAGTGAAGTACAGCTAAGCGCTTCAAAACATCAGCAGTTGTTGCTGTTGTGCAGTAGTCATGCATTAGAGGGTCAGATTCTTATTAAAAAACTTTGATGCAATTATCTCATCGCAAAATGGAGTGCGCCCAACTAATTATCTTGCTGTATTATTGACAAAACCAGAATCAAGATGTGAAAGCTTACGTGCCTCAGATAAATTTAGGAGAATTAATGAAGAGTCAGAAGAGCTGAGATACTATTTCACTGTCGTCATTCCATCCTACTTTATGACTTTGGTAAGTTTGATTGTACCCAGCATGTAGACTGGGGAATATTGTTACACACTATTAGTTCAAATTTTAGTGATACGTAATAGCAAGCACATTTCCCACCTGCAAAAAATATTAAAACGAAGAGTGACGGCTCATATATCTCCTTAGATATATTAATACTAGAAAAAAAGGGTATTGTAAAGAGGTGTAAATGATTAAAACAGCGTACGTGGAGAAGTGGGACACTTACGAATAGAAAAGTTTACCCGATGCCTAACACTACTTATTGCCCCAGTTCCCCCTGTTCCTCTTAAATTTATAATATATTCACTTACTCAATAATCACTAAGTACTATATAATCATAGTGAAAAAAAAGAGTTATACATACAGCATGTACAGATGAGGAGAGTAGCGAGGGTGACCTGGACACAATAAATATGATATACTAGTCTATATTAAATTTGCTTTATATCACCATACTCTACTATTGTGTCTGTAATTTGATTCTGGAAGAGAATGCTACAAATTATAATGAACAGCTGCATCCCGCGTCTGATTCAAAGATGAGACCAGACACAAACATGGTCAAACTTTCATATAAATTTCCCTGATCACTTCAAATTTCTTTGGGTAATGATCTAAAAAACCTCTGGGGACATCCCCATCGACACACTACGTTGTTGCGACGTTGAATCAATGTCAGTGACGTTGATTCAACGTTGCAATAACGTCGTGTGCCCAGTGAGATATTATACTGCTACTGACACTTCAACACCCATTGACCATACTCAGATATGGTGGAATATTGTAAGGGTTAGTGGATTTTCCTTACAAATACATTGTAAAAGATGGTAAGGGCTAGATGGATCTTGCTCTGAGCTAGTGAAACCTTTAGTTGAATTTGTACCGCTGAAAATAACCTCTGGGGACATCCCCATCGACACACGACGTTGTTGCGACGTTGAATCAATGTCAGCTGATTCAACGTTGCAATAACGTCGTGTGCCCAGTGAGATATTATACTGCTACTGACACTTCAACACCCATTGACCATACTCAGATATAGATAATTGAACACAGACCTGATCACACTTCAAAGTTAAATCAATGTATCTCTTCAAATGACCCTGGTTTGTGACCTTCAATAACCTCTGGTGTCCAATCCCACCACTGCCAGCATCAAAATGTTCATTGTCAGATTCCCACAGGCCAGATAGATAACATTTCCAATGATACCAGACACAAACTTGGTCAAAGTTTCTAGTTAAATCACCCTTATATTTTGAAATGACCTTGGATGATGCCTTTAAATGACCTCTGGTGACCTATTCCACCACTACCATTTCATTTGCCATACTCTCAGAAGATAGATAGCCTTACTAAACACACATACTCAACTGGTTTAGTAAAATCACCTTTGCCTGTTTGCGTGATTTGAAAGTTATGACCAAAAACACGATTTGTCTATTTATCTTGAATTCGGACAATTTATATGAGCAAAAAAGTAAAAATTGTGCCGGCAATACATTCGGTACTAATAGATTAGTAATAATATAGCGTTTGAATGTATTTTTAGGCCGGTTATTATGATTTTATTTTTTTACAGCAACTTTTTGGCGGCCATTTTGAAAATGGCTAATTTGACAGTGATCGGACTATATTTCAGCTTGGAGACAGTGATTTTCGCATTCTAATTACCTATAAGAATGAGGATGTCTCCATATTCTACTAATGATGTCCGCATGGACTTTTTTCGTTTCAGGAATGGAGTCTCGACTATCATGCAGAAACCAGAAATCGTGTAATAATATGTAACAAAAATATAGAGCAGATGTGGTTTTGTTTTGCTTATGTGAAGGTGAATGACACCATGATAGAATGTTAACAGACATATTCGAATTCAGCACACCCAAATTATGTAAAAACAAGCGCAAAACATAATTAGCACTCAAATGTCGAGCAAAGTTCAATGTTTTATATTTCAGCCCACCTAAATACACACATTTTCATAAAAAGGCTGCAATATTCTCTCATTTAAAGATATATATTATGCCATTTACAAATCTAAATAACACTCAGTTTTAAGCAAATACACATCTGGGTGCAGAAAACATAAGTTAAATATAAATATGGCCAATAATTATGTTTTATTAAGTCGTTTCCATCGACCATGCTAACTAGCTTGTTTTGTTGTCGATTTTGATTATTTTGTAGTAAAAAAACATGTTTCAACGTATTTGTAGAGAAAACCCTTTAATCCACTGCATTATGCAATACATCATTAGAACGGAAATGTAATTACCTTTTATATGGTATATTGCATGTGTAGATTGCTAAACAAAAATAGCTACGACAGAGGTGTGCGTAGCCCTACCCCCTAATTGTAGAAAGGTTTGAGGGTCAAAATATAAAGTTCATCCCTATTTTTTTGCTGTTAACATCTCATTTTATGTTTTAGACATATCAAGGTTTAAAAATAAGTTGGTGTGGGTGAGATGTGGGGGGGGGGGTGCACGGTGGGTGGTTGTAGCTCATGCGCTATCAGGAGTGTGGAGCCTCGCTGTGGCGTGAACGTTTTGAACACTGCGGCGATTATCTAAAATGTGCTGGCTGTGTATTGACTTGTTAGTCCAGGAGCTAGTTTTTGTAGGCGCTCTATTTAGCGAGTTTGTTCAACCGGTGTAGTATCTACAATCTGCATTGACAGAATGGTAGAATGAACCTTTGGCAACAACCCCATGTAGTATGTACAAACAAATTATGGTATCAGTTTTTTTTGTACAGCCCATTTTTTCGGTATGTTCATCTAAGTGGAGGTCAAGTTCGGAAAATCACCATATCCCTGCAATGAATGGACCAGTTCTTACACGTTCGGTATCACCACACTCACGTTTACCTTATCTAACTTTTGGGTCCGTCTGGCCTTAGGTAGGATTGTGTATTGTGAGAATATAACAACTTACATCAAGTAACATCTCAATAGTGAAGACGCTATGGATTTTTCCTAAATATTTACAAGAAATGAAACAAAACGTATACTAAAAATGCATTACATTGCCAAAATAAACAATGCTTTGTGAAAAAAGTAATATCAAATTTGATTCCATGGGTGTAACTTTTATGGAACTGAGCTCACTTCATGCTGCGTACGGTCCTGGTAATTATTGATGTATTCTATTGAGACTACCCAAACCTGTTTAGATTTGGGGGTGTGGTTACGTGAACGTCTGTCGCTGTTGTTCTAATTTACCAATGTAAACATGGAAATTTAATTCTCGTTACAATGATATATTGCATGTTGCAATGGAGTAAATAAGCATCTCTCCACATACGTTGAAACATAATTTTTCATTACACAAGAATAGAAATCAGCAATAAAACAAAATAGTCAACATGGTCAATGACAGCGACTAAATAAAACATAATTATTGCCCATATCTCCATGTGGCCAATGTTTTCTGAAGCCAGAGATGTATTTGTTTAACACCCAGTAGTATTTAGATTTATAAATGTTGATATATTTTTCATATAGGAATATAGCAGCCTGTTGTGAAAATGTCTGTATTCAACCTAGGCTGAAATCTTAAACATTTAACTTTTCTCGGCATATAAGTATTTAATTTTTTATCCACTTGTTTTCACATAATTTGGGTGTGCTGAGTTCTAATCAGTCGGATTAAAAAAAATGGACGCCAAAACCACATATCTTCTACTTTCTTCCGACAAATAAATGCACAATTTCTGGTTTCTGCATGGTTTGGAACTGATAAATGTATGTCTCATGTTTTTCATTCGAAATGACCTTTCTTTGGCCTTCAAATGCAAAACAAATGCCACCAGCACAAAATTATAGCGTTTTTATGCATATAAGCTAAAAAATAATCAAATAACATTATTTAATGCTAATTAAAAAAAGACTAGTTAATACGACAAATTAACTTACAAAATTATTCAAAACTAAGCTTAATGACATTATGTTAGAACATGCTTTGATGTACTCAGTATTTAGAATGACGTCATGATTTTAAGTGCAAATGTGCAAAATGACGGCCAACTGCTCCTGAACTACATGTATGTGGTCAGCCCTGGCCGTACTCGATCTCTTTCTCCATTGACCAACAACGAGAGCGGATCGCTCTTTCCGCGATCATGTCAATCAACATGATCAAAGACTTAAGGTAATGTGAAGTAATGGTCAAACAGCAGTGGAGAAAGTGAGGAAAGTGAGTAACGCCCATAACGCACGCCACTGCAGTTAATAACGCAACTAATTCGCCTATACGTAACGTTAGGACACTTCAGTAACGTCATGAAATGTCTATATTATATCGTCCACTGTGAATTGAAGTCACGTGGATGACCCACCTGAACGATCACATATGACCATGTATTATTTATTCACTGTAAATATTATAGATCTTGCTAAGAACTTGTTTGTGGTTGGTTTGTTCGCAGATCTGGTGATAATTCCCTGGTGACTGTGTGGTCGTAACGGGTCATAACAATACCAAATCTGATATAACTGGCTTATTACTGTCGCTGTAGCAAGTAGAATAGCATAACGTTGCATCTTTAACAGAATATACTCATTATTGCATGACTAAATATATTACTTTGCAGCATGGATTAGTGAAAGGGGGCGCTCAACAATCACAAAATTACTACAGATACGCTGCTATAGTGATACACAAAAGTATGTTATCAAAGGAGAAGTTGATAAAATTAATGTATATTTTGAAAAGGTATTTGATAAAGCCCCTCATTACCTATTGTTGGGAAAATGACAATGTTTCGGCATACATTACAAATCTGGTAAAATTGCTAAAATAGTATCTGACAAACAGACAGCAACGTGTAGTACTGGAGGGCAAAATATCTTCGTGGCTAGAAGTGACTACTGGTGTACATCAGGGCTCAATACTGGCCCACTATTTGTTATATTGTACATCAATGTCATGCACCTCAAATTACAGCATTCTACGATAGCATTATTTGCAACAAGTGCCACCGTAGAATAACCAAAGTTGAAAATAGCCAAGTCCTAAGTACTTCAAGACGACATAAACCGCCTGCCTAGATGGTCTGTTGAATGATTAATGTCATTTAAAGTAGAAAAATATTTTGTACTATCAATCTGCCAATCAAATCAATATCAGCATTTTAAGTACACTTTGACTGAGGGCACCGTTAGTCCTGTAAAGGAAACTAAGAGATTTGGTATATTTATTGATTTCAACGTACGTACCGTACGTCAGTTAGCACCTAAAAGTAATGTATTAAACTATTGTTATGCCTCAACTTGGATATATACTACACAAGTATGGAAATCCATTTCGAAATCACAGATCACAGATGGCTTTGAAAGACAGTATTGTTCAAAGTCTCCCATTGTTTCAGACATTATTTTTTATCTTTAAATACCAGTAATGTTAATCTATCATTAACAATAGGGCTTTTAGTCTATTTCTCAATTTTACCTGTAATCCAGGGGATGGAGGGTGTGTAGAACCGTATAATGCAACCAGACGTAAAATGCAACGGGCTGCATATATAATACGATCACAGCGCAAACGTGACCAGGTAAAATAGGTACACTGCGACTGTATTATGTAGCCTGTCGCAGCATAATGTAACCGCAAATACCAGCTTCTAGGTATTTCTTAAATGTTTAGGACAAAATGTATCATTAACATCTCCTTGACAATAATGGTCACTTTTGTATTATTATAAATGAACAAATGAACAAATGAATGAATGAATGAATGAATGAATGAATGAATGAATGAATGAATGAATGAATGAATGAATGAATGAATGAATGAATGAATGAATGAATGAATGAATGAATGAATGAATGAATGAATGAATGAATGAATGAATGAATGAATGAATGAATGAATGAATGAATGAATGAATGAATGAATGATTGAATGAATGAATGAATGAATGAATGAATGAATGAATGAATGAATGAATGAATGAATGAATGAATGAATGAATGAATGAATGAATAAATGAATTAATGAATTAATGAATTAATGAATTATTGAAATAATGAATGAATGAATAAATGAATAAAAGAATAAATGAATGAAAGAATGAGTGAATGAATGAGCAGATGAATGAATAAATAAATAAATAAATAAATGAATGAATGAATGAATAAATGAATGAATGAATGAATGAATGAATGAATGAATGAATGAATGAATGAATGAATGAATGAATGAATGAATGAATGAATGAATGAATGAATAAATAGATCACTTTTTTGCACAATTAGAGTTAAATGTGTTTAGATAACATCCTGGGGATGGTGAGATGAATCAGATAATAATGCTATCCAGACACATGATTCGAAATTTGAGTTCTGACGTTTTTTTTAATACTGTAGTTTTTTACAATACAAATTATATTTTTATTATACATAGAAATTAAACAAGATTTTTTTTGATTGATGCTTTTATTATTTCATCATAAATTTGTAGTTTTTGTTGAAAATTTATTATTTGCATTACCATTTTTTCAAATGTTGTAATTATCATTTGTTACCACGCTTAAGAGTTCCACAGATGGCACAGTCCGTGGTGAGATAGCTTTACAGTTCCACAGAGGAGAGCCAGAGGACTGAACATAATATGAATACAAAAGGCAAGATTTGGTCGTGTGCAATAGCCATCATTTGCCTTTTACAAAATGCAAGATAGCCGCCAACATTGTTGATTAATTTTTTTTTCTATAATTGTCACCTAGAGCCATACGGGCCAATAACAAGGTTTCTAAAGACCAGGGACCACATTTTTCATGCTCATTTTGTTGACAGGTGGAGTTGTAGTAATTTTGCATCTCAATGTTCATTGTCAGATTCCCACAGGCCAGATAGATAACATTTCCAATGATACCAGACACAAACTTGGTCAAAGTTTCTAGTTAAATCACCCTTATATTTTGAAATGACCTTGGATGATGCCTTTGAATGACCTCTGGTGACCTATTCCACCACTACCATTTCATTTGCCATACTCTCAGAAGATAGATAACCTTACTAAACACACATACTCAACTGGTTTAGTAAAATCACCTTTGCCTGTTTGCGTGATTTGAAAGTTATGACCAAAAACACGATTTGTCTATTTATCTTGAATTCGGACAATTTATATGAGCAAAAAAGTAAAAATTGTGCCGGCAATACATTCGGTACTAATAGATTAGTAATAATATAGCGTTTGAATGTATTTTTAGGCCGGTTATTATGATTTTATTTTTTTACAGCAACTTTTTGGCGGCCATTTTGAAAATGGCTAATTTGACAGTGATCGGACTATATTTCAGCTTGGAGACAGTGATTTTCGCATTCTAATTACCTATAAGAATGAGGATGTCTCCATATTCTACTAATGATGTCCGCATGGACTTTTTTCGTTTCAGAAATGGAGTCTCGACTATCATGCAGAAACCAGAAATCGTGTAATAATATGTAACAAAAATATAGAGCAGATGTGGTTTTGTTTTGCTTATGTGAAGGTGAATGACACCATGATAGAATGTTAACAGACATATTCGAATTCAGCACACCCAAATTATGCAAAAACAAGCGCAAAACATAATTAGCACTCAAATGTCGAGCAAAGTTCAATGTTTTATATTTCAGCCCACCTAAATACACACATTTTCATAAAAAGGCTGCAATATTCTCTCATTTAAAGATATATATTATGCCATTTACAAATCTAAATAACACTCAGTTTTAAGCAAATACACATCTGGGTGCAGAAAACATAAGTTAAATATAAATATGGCCAATAATTATGTTTTATTAAGTCGTTTCCATCGACCATGCTAACTAGCTTGTTTTGTTGTCGATTTTGATTATTTTGTAGTAAAAAAACATGTTTCAACGTATTTGTAGAGAAAACCCTTTAATCCACTGCATTATGCAATACATCATTAGAACGGAAATGTAATTACCTTTTATATGGTATATTGCATGTGTAGATTGCTAAACAAAAATAGCTACGACAGAGGTGTGCGTAGCCCTACCCCCTAATTGTAGAAAGGTTTGAGGGTCAAAATATAAAGTTCATCCCTATTTTTTTGCTGTTAACATCTCATTTTATGTGTTTTAGACATATCAAGGTTTAAAAATAAGTTGGTGTGGGTGAGATGTGGGGGGGGGGGGGGGTGCACGGTGGGTGGTTGTAGCTCATGCGCTATCAGGAGTGTGGAGCCTCGCTGTGGCGTGAACGTTTTGAACACTGCGGCGATTATCTAAAATGTGCTGGCTGTGTATTGACTTGTTAGTCCAGGAGCTAGTTTTTGTAGGCGCTCTATTTAGCGAGTTTGTTCAACCGGTGTAGTATCTACAATCTGCATTGACAGAATGGTAGAATGAACCTTTGGCAACAACCCCATGTAGTATGTACAAACAAATTATGGTATCAGTTTTTTTTGTACAGCCCATTTTTTCGGTATGTTCATCTAAGTGGAGGTCAAGTTCGGAAAATCACCATATCCCTGCAATGAATGGACCAGTTCTTACACGTTCGGTATCACCACACTCACGTTTACCTTATCTAACTTTTGGGTCCGTCTGGCCTTAGGTAGGATTGTGTATTGTGAGAATATAACAACTTACATCAAGTAACATCTCAATAGTGAAGACGCTATGGATTTTTCCTAAATATTTACAAGAAATGAAACAAAACGTATACTAAAAATGCATTACATTGCCAAAATAAACAATGCTTTGTGAAAAAAGTAATATCAAATTTGATTCCATGGGTGTAACTTTTATGGAACTGAGCTCACTTCATGCTGCGTACGGTCCTGGTAATTATTGATGTATTCTATTGAGACTACCCAAACCTGTTTAGATTTGGGGGTGTGGTTACGTGAACGTCTGTCGCTGTTGTTCTAATTTACCAATGTAAACATGGAAATTTAATTCTCGTTACAATGATATATTGCATGTTGCAATGGAGTAAATAAGCATCTCTCCACATACGTTGAAACATAATTTTTCATTACACAAGAATAGAAATCAGCAATAAAACAAAATAGTCAACATGGTCAATGACAGCGACTAAAAAAAACATAATTATTGCCCATATCTCCATGTGGCCAATGTTTTCTGAAGCCAGAGATGTATTTGTTTAACACCCAGTAGTATTTAGATTTATAAATGTTGATATATTTTTCATATAGGAATATAGCAGCCTGTTGTGAAAATGTCTGTATTCAACCTAGGCTGAAATCTTAAACATTTAACTTTTCTCGGCATATAAGTATTTAATTTTTTATCCACTTGTTTTCACATAATTTGGGTGTGCTGAGTTCTAATCAGTCGGATTACGTTCTATATTTAGTGTCCCTCACCTTCAAATAAAAAAAATGGACGCCAAAACCACATATCTTCTACTTTCTTCCGACAAATAAATGCACAATTTCTGGTTTCTGCATGGTTTGGAACTGATAAATGTATGTCTCATGTTTTTCATTCGAAATGACCTTTCTTTGGCCTTCAAATGCAAAACAAATGCCACCAGCACAAAATTATAGCGTTTTTATGCATATAAGCTAAAAAATAATCAAATAACATTATTTAATGCTAATTAAAAAAAGACTAGTTAATACGACAAATTAACTTACAAAATTATTCAAAACTAAGCTTAATGACATTATGTTAGAACATGCTTTGATGTACTCAGTATTTAGAATGACGTCATGATTTTAAGTGCAAATGTGCAAAATGACGGCCAACTGCTCCTGAACTACATGTATGTGGTCAGCCCTGGCCGTACTCGATCTCTTTCTCCATTGACCAACAACGAGAGCGGATCGCTCTTTCCGCGATCATGTCAATCAACATGATCAAAGACTTAAGGTAATGTGAAGTAATGGTCAAACAGCAGTGGAGAAAGTGAGGAAAGTGAGTAACGCCCATAACGCACGCCACTGCAGTTAATAACGCAACTAATTCGCCTATACGTAACGTTAGGACACTTCAGTAACGTCATGAAATGTCTATATTATATCGTCCACTGTGAATTGAAGTCACGTGGATGACCCACCTGAACGATCACATATGACCATGTATTATTTATTCACTGTAAATATTATAGATCTTGCTAAGAACTTGTTTGTGGTTGGTTTGTTCGCAGATCTGGTGATAATTCCCTGGTGACTGTGTGGTCGTAACGGGTCATAACAATACCAAATCTGATATAACTGGCTTATTACTGTCGCTGTAGCAGGTAGAATAGCATAACGTTGCATCTTTAACAGAATATACTCATTATTGCATGACTAAATATATTACTTTGCAGCATGGATTAGTGAAAGGGGGCGCTCAACAATCACAAAATTACTACAGATACGCTGCTATAGTGATACACAAAAGTATGTTATCAAAGGAGAATTTGATAAAATTAATGTATATTTTGAAAAGGTATTTGATAAAGCCCCTCATTACCTATTGTTGGGAAAATGACAATGTTTCGGCATACATTACAAATCTGGTAAAATTGCTAAAATAGTATCTGACAAACAGACAGCAACGTGTAGTCCTGGAGGGCAAAATATCTTCGTGGCTAGAAGTGACTACTGGTGTACATCAGGGCTCAATACTGGCCCACTATTTGTTATATTGTACATCAATGTCATGCACCTCAAATTACAGCATTCTACGATAGCATTATTTGCAACAAGTGCCACCGTAGAATAACCAAAGTTGAAAATAGCCAAGTCCTAAGTACTTCAAGACGACATAAACCGCCTGCCTAGATGGTCTGTTGAATGATTAATGTCATTTAAAGTAGAAAAATATTTTGTACTATCAATCTGCCAATCAAATCAATATCAGCATTTTAAGTACACTTTGACTGAGGGCACCGTTAGTCCTGTAAAGGAAACTAAGAGATTTGGTATATTTATTGATTTCAACGTACGTACCGTACGTCAGTTAGCACCTAAAAGTAATGTATTAAACTATTGTTATGCCTCAACTTGGATATATACTACACAAGTATGGAAATCCATTTCGAAATCACAGATCACAGATGGCTTTGAAAGACAGTATTGTTCAAAGTCTCCCATTGTTTCAGACATTATTTTTTATCTTTAAATACCAGTAATGTTAATCTATCATTAACAATAGGGCTTTTAGTCTATTTCTCAATTTTACCTGTAATCCAGGGGATGGAGGGTGTGTAGAACCGTATAATGCAACCAGACGTAAAATGCAACGGGCTGCATATATAATACGATCACAGCGCAAACGTGACCAGGTAAAATAGGTACACTGCGACTGTATTATGTAGCCTGTCGCAGCATAATGTAACCGCAAATACCAGCTTCTAGGTATTTCTTAAATGTTTAGGACAAAATGTATCATTAACATCTCCTTGACAATAATGGTCACTTTTGTATTATTATAAATGAACAAATGAATGAATGAATGAATGAATGAATGAATGAATGAATGAATGAATGAATGAATGAATGAATGAATGAATGAATGAATGAATGAATGAATGAATGAATGAATGAATGAATGAATGAATGAATGAATGAATGAATGAATGAATGAATGAATGAATGAATGAATGAATGAATGAATGAATGAATGAATGAATGAATGAATGAATGAATGAATGAATGAATGAATGAATGAATGAATGAATGAATAAATGAATTAATGAATTAATGAATTATTGAAATAATGAATGAATGAATAAATGAATAAAAGAATAAATGAATGAAAGAATGAGTGAATGAATGAGCAGATGAATGAATAAATAAATAAATAAATAAATGAATGAATGAATGAATAAATGAATGAATGAATGAATGAATGAATGAATGAATGAATGAATGAATGAATGAATGAATGAATGAATGAATGAATGAATGAATGAATGAATGAATGAATAAATAGATCACTTTTTTGCACAATTAGAGTTAAATGTGTTTAGATAACATCCTGGGGATGGTGAGATGAATCAGATAATAATGCTATCCAGACACATGATTCGAAATTTGAGTTCTGACGTTTTTTTTAATACTGTAGTTTTTTACAATACAAATTATATTTTTATTATACATAGAAATTAAACAAGATTTTTTTTGATTGATGCTTTTATTATTTCATCATAAATTTGTAGTTTTTGTTGAAAATTTATTATTTGCATTACCATTTTTTCAAATGTTGTAATTATCATTTGTTACCACGCTTAAGAGTTCCACAGATGGCACAGTCCGTGGTGAGATAGCTTTACAGTTCCACAGAGGAGAGCCAGAGGACTGAACATAATATGAATACAAAAGGCAAGATTTGGTCGTGTGCAATAGCCATCATTTGCCTTTTACAAAATGCAAGATAGCCGCCAACATTGTTGATTAATTTTTTTTTCTATAATTGTCACCTAGAGCCATACGGGCCAATAACAAGGTTTCTAAAGACCAGGGACCACATTTTTCATGCTCATTTTGTTGACAGGTGGAGTTGTAGTAATTTTGCTTGCCACATTTTTGAGTTCATTTGCACAGGCCACATATTACATACACATCTATTATAATTTGATAATTCATAATAATAGTATGATAAAGTAGTATAAAGTAGTCAACAAATTCCATATATATTATAATACATCAGGGATATAATATTGCTATTATAATCAACTGTAAATGTATGATTAAATAATGCAAACATAAACAAACAAAAAACCAAGTAATAAAACAATCAATAATAGTGATCAATAATTATATTTGTCTTAAGGCCAATTACATATGACAATACTGCATTTGGTAAATACAAATAACTACAATATTTTTTTTATAAATTATAATACGCACAATACATTATTAATCAATCGAATATTAATTTATTATCACACAATTCAAGTACTAACCAATTAAATATAAAAATATTATAATAAAACAAATAGTGAATAATAATTATATATAATACACAAATATCATTTTTATGGTAATTAATTAAAACTACATTTTTTTTAAAATCATAATTAAATAAATAATTATTAATCAATTAACTGCAAATTTATTTTGACTCCATATCTATGATAGTATGTGATGTATCAATGGGATAATTTGAGATACAAAAATGATCGAAACAAGAAGCGGGCATTGTGGCATGGATTTTGTCTCTAAGTTAAAGATAGTCCACAGTTATAACTCTGACTGTCCGCATTGGGAATATGTGACGAGACTATTAGTTTCTGTATGCTACAGTATACATTTACCTCCACGAATGACTGTGATACAAATGAACCAGAAATTTAATTTCCAATATTTAGAATGGTATGGTGATAAAGACAAATTTACATTTGTATTTTTTTATCAAGTTTTGTTATAACGATATAAAGAACTTACAGTATATTTACTCGATAGACTTATTTATTGATCATGACCCACCCCCCTTTGGTGTCAAAATCTGGTTTCTATGCGGTATAGTAACCCATTCATGCACTGAATAAAAAGTAGCTACTAGTTCTTGGTGCGTCCAAATTTAAATTGATACGACGTTTTTTACTATGCTCGAAAATCTTATATTTGGCATTCATGAATTTGCTAATCTGTTAGATAGATTTACAATAAATAATTAAGAAACCATCAGGAAAAACACTTCATTTATATTTCTGCGACTAAACGGCTGCAAGCTCAGATTTTGCTTCTTTATTGAATTTTTTTTTTGAAAGTAGATCAAGAATGAAACATATCGTTGGAAATGACACTTTAATGTTTTTTTTGTGAGAGGTATGGCATTTTAAAGTTGTTTAGAGAATGGATGGCGGCTATCTTTTATTTGTGTCTCTGTCTCTGTATATTACGTGGCAGAACAAACTATTGTGCTATCGCGCCACGGGAGTAACTTAGCAAGACCTGTTATCATTCATGATATAATTCATAGCCTTGTGTGCATGCCAAGTACTCCACATTGTGGATTTTCTGGGGTCTCACCGGAAGGAAACTGCGCCTACGTCCATTGAGGTTCTTTTACGTCCAACTCAAAGTCAGTCAGACTATCCATCTGATTTACGTGGTTCTCTGAGCCCCACGACACGACATCCTAGTGTATACCACGGGAAATTGGGATGTGTCTATGCGGTGACAGGCACTGCCATGTGTATACTTCTACGGATGGAAGAAAACTATCAAGTCCTCGTCATTTTAAAATGAGAAATGGACTATGTAGACTTTTGTTTTCTACCAAACAAATTCTACCATGTCATATCTAGTTCTTGTAGCAAATTATTGATGAATTTTCAAACGGAAATCTCATAATTTACATGCATTAATACACATTATACGAGCTCGATTCTGACAGAAGCACTATTTCCAAGAAAATGCGAATTGTAGTGAATGATACACTGCAGCTATTCAGCTTACTATTATATTGAGAAGTTACTGCCTTTTGGGTTTACACGATCGAATAGTGGAGCTGAATAGCCCCTATTGTGCGTGCGGGCGGGCGTGAACAAATATGCCTAGTATGTTGAGATTGCTGCTTCCATGATTTCCGTGAGTTACCGACCTTGTATAGAAAACCAATGAGCATGCTGACCCTATCCCATTCAGCTGTGGTGTATACGGCACCTGGCAGTCCCAAGCGGTCACCCATCCAATTATGAACCGGGCGCGATCGACGTTGCTTAACTTCAGTGATTGAGCCGACACCGATGAGACAAGGCCGTATTCCGATTTATGTATTTTGCGATCTTCTCGCAAGTTTATATTATTCTAATATGTCATTCTAATTTTGATTTAGTATTTTAGTATGTTATTCTAGGGTAACTTACCAGAGTAAGTTACTAAACAAAATATGTTGCAGTCAGTCCCAGGTCAGATCACATGACTGGACTTTGTCTCAGCTAAAGTAACTTTTCAATAATATGAAAGGCAGTAGTATTTAAAAGTAACTTTTCAATAATATGAAAGGCAGTGGTATTTACATTTTTTGGAATATCTGCTAAACAAGTCTTTTTATTAACAGTTATCAAAAAATAATTAATATCAGTGGAATTTAACAAAGAATTCAAGAAGTAATCCAAAGCGTTAAGACTGTGTCTATTAAAATAAATGATTATAAGTGATGTCATATTTTTAGCTGACTTATCAGCCATGCTAATTGTCATACACCTCACATTGGCCCATGTTCGATCTTATTCAAAGTCTCGCCGAAATTATACACGTATGCCCTACGAATGGTCAAAATTTTTACCCCAAAAATGATGAGTGTAAATAAGTCAAGGTTTGGTAGTGGTTGTTACTCGGTATGAGGAGATTGGTGTATATTCCAGTCACGCGGAACAAGTTGTGGTGCTAATCAGATGCTAATAGTCTCTGGCATAGTACCATTTATCTGCAAAATTGTATACCTTTTGCGACCTGCTATTCATCAGGAGATAATTTTACGCTGGGGCATATAAAATCATATTAGTCTATGCATATTTTGGCAATGTTATCTTTAAGCGTCAAGTTAGCAGTACTAGTATTTAGTCCTAATTGAGCAGTGGAAACTTCAAATTGAAATATTTGTGGAATTCTTTAGCCAATTTTGATGAAGTTGGTGTCTATTTTTATGTATTTACATTATGCAGAAAAACATCAAAACTAATAAATGATCAATATTCTTATAGTTTAAACCACCGACTGTAAGCATTATGTAATTCATTCGGATGATCTGGTAACACTAGCTCACCGTCATCCCAAACACTACGATCATTCTCTGTACTTCTCCTTGCAAACCTTATTTATTTCATCACTCATGTAGGCCTACATGCCAGTCTACGCTAACTCTTTCTGCGAGAGCACTAAAATAATTAAAAATGTATGATAACTGTACACCCATAACATAAACGAGAAGGACTGACTAAGATATTTATTATAATTTCATATCGAAAACAACTTCCCGTATAATTATATATTATTTTATCAACATTAAATTGCAGACAAATTGAGTATAAATATTACAATATAACGATGTTCTAATTTTGCTTGATTTTTGTGACCTTTGACCCCATTTTGTGACCTGTTTATATGACATTTTTGGGCAATAAAATTTATATATTTGTGATCAGCATAACATTTCTGACAATTTGAGTATACATACGACTATATGAAGGAGATTATATTTTTTATCGATTTTGTGACTTTCGACCCCATATTGAGGCCAAATGACCATCAGCCGAAACATGGCTTCAATTTTTTTTATCTCCAAGCATCAGATAATACAATTTTAAAGTCAAGCCAAATGGACATCGACAGTCGTACTAGTTAGCTTCTCCAGAATATGTTATCAGGGGGACCTTATATTACTAGATTCCAATAAAGCAAAAAAATGGTGCAGTTTTTATTACGTTGGTTATTTGATTTAACTGTACTATATTGTTAACATAATTCATTCAACTATTTACGCAGGTCCCAGTACTATCTTATCGGACCAGAACTGTATGTGGAACATAAACTAACAGGCGCGTATGTTGGACCATAGTATGCAATAAATTAAATAAATACATGTAGTCAAATAATAACAACCGATGTTGTTTAAAGAAGCAATCTATCTACTTAACATTCGTCGTGTGCAAGGCGAGGGCTCTTGTCAAATAATTTATGTTGTAGTCTGTCACGTTTGAGTACGCGTAGGGCGGGGGCCCTAGGGTAGTGGTTAGCACCGCTGCCTTTAACGCCAGAGTTCGGGGTTCGGTTAACGGTCTCGGCGGTTTGAAAGAAACAAAAACTGTTTCTTCCCCATCCACGTGTGAAAGTCAGTATTGTGGGAAGCCTCCGTGACCGAGAGGTAGCGTGCTCGGCCTCAGACCGCCAGGGCTCGAATTTCGAATTCTGTGTCTGGAGGACAGTGTCATCTCAATCATCTCACAATCCTCAGGAGGTTCTTCTGGCCCAGTTTATCCTATAAGTGCACAAAGGTGGCCTAAAGCCCGATTCATTTCATTTTTGAGTACGCGTAATCGCTTGAGAAGTGCTATAGCGGGTCGGTACACAGGCTCCAAACAATTACGTACATCCGTGAGGATTTGGTATTGTGGGGAGCCTCCGTGACCGAGAGGAAGCTTGCTAGGCCTCAGACCACAGGGCTCTAATTTCGAATAACATATCTGGAGGGCAGTGACATTTTCATTTCACCATTGTCAGGAGGTGATTCTCCCCAGTTGAACCTGGATGTGCACAAAAGTGGCTTAATAAATAATATCGTATGTAAGCTGCAGAGTAAAATAAATAGCAGAGATAACCTGATAACGGGCTCAGTATTTTTTAGCAAATTCAACTTTAGGGTATTTCTTTTTAGTGTCTACACCCATGATCTCTATTCCAAATCCATTCAAAATTATGGATCTATATTATTGGCATATAATAGCTCATTGATGTTCAACTGTAATTTTTAATTTTTAAGTTATAGCAAAACGATGGGTTTTTTAATTATGATTGTCTGAACAGTTCCTCGTCATTATAGAAAGGTTGAAACATGAATGTACATATTTATTCACCGTAACTAAAGCAAAACCAATGTTTATTTTCATATTTTTTCAGTTTAAAATGACCTTGTGGTGACTCTCGAGTTATGCGTAAAACAACGTTTTGTTTAATAACTCGCCTTAAAATAAGTTATTTTAGATAACGGGTGTGTAAATCTAATGGACCAACGTAGATGCATTGCCTTTTGAAGCTGTATAGGCCTAAATGTGGTAGTTGACTAGAGTCCGTAGTAACAGACTCTGTCTGCGATACAGAGTATGTAGGGGCCTAATCATTGATATTCATAAACTGGTAAAGTCGTGTCCCAAAAATCCACTCTCGCCTACCAGGTGCAGCATGTCACATGAAAAGCCGGTGCGCGGACGATCGATTGCGCAATGAATTAATGCGTCGTTCTTTGATCAACGTTTTTTAAATTTTATTTGACAATGACAGATTTACATCTCATAGGAATAATGTCTTAACCCTTTAACCGCCAAATTCTTGAATTTGAATTTTCACCCACTTGAAGTTGTGTCTCGCTGACGCGATCCACAACTTCAAGTGAGTGAAAATTATTCAGATCTGACAAAATGGAGGTTTTCAATTATTGGTGGTTGATGTCACATTAATTTTTATCTTTAACATATTTGTAATGTGGTACTTAATGTGCTAATCAAAAATGAAAACCCGAAAATCTGCGGCACCGGCGGTTAAAGGGTTTCGCTACGCTCTCCTGCTCTGACGCTAACCCGTGCGGCTGCGTCAACTTGGACTAATAGATGACGGGATTTACGTCTAGAACACAGGTGAGAGAAGCTGATGAGAAACTGATGTATTATAGACAGCATATCTTCCAGCAGCACAGCTGCACTCATTTTCCAATCTAATCATCGTGAATATAGAGCGAAGTGCGAAGTGCAATACTGTTAACCGTTAAAGCGCTGAAACATTGTTGCATAAACCATGGGGACCAAGTTTTTTTTTCAATTTGAAGTCATCATAAACGACTTTATAGTTAGCTCTGCCGGCTCCATTTGAATTTGTTGTGGGTCTACGGCAATCGTAGGCATAAATAGTTTACTCTTTCAGTGCAGGGATCCATTTTAGATGTCAGATCTATAAACGTCAGATTATGACGTATAAAATCGATCTCCGCGCTAAAAGGATTAATCAAGGATTTAATAAGAGTGGGAAAAAATAACAACAAGTCATTTTATCTATATTTATCTTAATAATTCAGCTCGTAGTTCAAGGCAAAGATTCTAATTAAATAGAACAAACACGATATATAAGCGTAAGATAAAATTAGACCTGATGATGCAACTTTTGATTCTGTAGGTTGACACTTGCGAATCCGCGACAATGCACCTGTTTGATTTTTAGACCCCTGTCAGGGAAAGGACTGACACTGATTCTCCTATGAAGCTCAAAAGGGACACTCTAGAAACCTAATGTTCGCGCTCTGGAAACTTTGATTCTCAGTTTGCCACAAAAAAAACTTTGATGTTCGAACCCAAAAATGTTGATGCTCGTCCCAGAAAACCTCGATGTACGCCACAGAAAAACGTTAATGTTCGCCCAAGTAAGCCTTAATGCTGGATCCAAAAAAATATGGTGTTCGCCCCAGAAAGCCCTAATGTTCGCCCCAGGAAGTCTTAATGTTCGTCCCAGAAAACCTTTTTGCTCGTCCTAGAAAACCTTAATGTTCGCCCCAGAAAACCTTAATGTTCGCCCCAGAAAACCTTAATGTTCGCCCCGGAAAACCTTAATGTTCTCCCCCAAAATCCCTCACTGCCATTAACTCTGATTTAACCTGCCAATAAAACATATTTGAAAAAAACGATTACAGTCGTGCTTAGTGCTTAACGATTTAACCCTTATAGCACTGAATTAATTGTGTATAAACCATGGGGACCAAAGTGTTTAATATTTTAGTTAGCTCTTCCCGGTTCATTTGAATACATATGTCATGGGTTTACGGTCATTAGAACTATTATTACTCTTACAGTGCGCGGATCGACTATAGACGTCAGAATTCTGATGTCTAAAGTCCATCCCCGCGTTGTAAGAGCAGAAGGTCCTATATCCTAACACCTGATATTATTTATTATTAACGTTGATTGCTAAAATACTTCAGTCCAATTATAGTTAAACAATACAAAAATAAAATTAATCAGCTCTTAATACACCAAACAATTTGACACTTGTTCCCATCCATGACTAAAAAATTGGTGGTGCAAAATAATCAAGTATACCCCAGTTAATAACTGCGGCTGATACTTTTGTCTCCTGTCTTTTCTGAGAAGGGCGAGGTGTCCACCTACTTCGTAGCTCGGTTAAATTTGAAGATTACGCTTCCATGAGTCAGTTGGCCTGACTTTACAACATCGTATTTAGTAGGCTTACTGCTTATGACTAAAGCCTAAAAACAATCTGAGACCAATTTCCAGGTAGCACAGGAGTAAATGAAACCAGAGTGTCAATGACACAGAAGCTCTTTCAAACAAACCAAACAGAATTGAAATCGGATAAGAATTGAGGGAGGAGAAGCATTTCTTGTGAATTGTGGACAGAGTGCCCTAATTGGGTCTCAATTAGGTCATATGTTAATTGAAAATTAAAATTTCTGAAATCCGTGAGGACGTTTAATGCACAGGCCCGAGCTCTTTCAAACAAACCAAACATAATTGAAATCGGATAAGAATTGAGGGAGGAGAATCATTTTTTGTGAATTGTGGACAGATTGCCCTAATTGTGTCATAATTAGGTCATAAGTTAATTAATAATTAAAATTTCTGAAATCCGTGAGGAAGTTTAATGTACAGGCCCGAGCTCTTTCAAACAAACTAAAGAGAATTGAAATCGGAGAAGAATTGAGGGGGGAGAAGCATTTCTTGTGAATTGTGGACAGACGACAGACGACAGACGCAACACGATGGCATAAGCTCATCTAGGCCTAAAGGCCGTATGAGCTAATAAATCGAGAAGTGACTTGCAAATGTATTCACCGTGTTCATAGGGCGGGGGCCCTGGTGCAGTGTATGGTTAAAGCTGTCTTCTTGGAAAGTCAGAGATCGCGGGTTCGAACTTCGCTCTGGCATTCAAGTTTCAAAGAAAAAAATGTTTCTTCTCCGCTCACTCGTAAAGATTCAATATTGTGGGGAGCCTCCGTGACAAAGAGGTGGCGTGCTCGGCCTCAGACCGCCAGGGCTCAAATTTTGAATTCTGTGTCTGGAGGGCAGTGGCATGTGATTAATCTCACCATCTTCAGGAGGTTCTCCTGGCCCAGTTTAGTCAACGTTAGCCCAAAGGTGGCCTGAAATGCCATTCATTTCATTTCATTCTTGATGTCTACATTTTTTCCAGGAAAGACAATTTATCACATAAGGCTGTGACATATCTGTGCTAGATGCGGATCTAACAGATTAGCTTGGCGACGCACCATATGCTTCAACGCAGATACAACCAAGCCTACACACCTGGGCCGTATTCTCGTACAAGTTACGATATATCGTAGGCTTCTGATTGGTCGAGATGGCCATCTCGACCAATCAGAAGCCTACGATATATCGTAACTTGTACGAGAATACGGCCCCTGACATAATCTGAGGACGCAGATGATGTAGAGTAATCGGGTGATGGTAATAGCTAGTTGACCCCCTACCGCGCGGGGACCGACTTTAGACGTCAGAATCTGACGTCCATAGACGTCAGATTCTGACGTCTAAAGTCGGTCCCCGCGCTGAAATATTAATTATTCATAACAGCCCAGTAGATGCATACCAGGTAGGCTTATTCAAGTGAATCAGAAAGAGCTAACTAAGACATTAATGGTGATTTCAAATTGAAAAAAAAACTTTGTTCTCTTGGTTTATATACAAATATATCAGCATTTTAAGGGTTAACGTTTGAAGGGCTAATCACGTTTATATTTCTCACTCACAAAAGCAAATTAGCATGTGAAATATGCATCAAATATGCTCGATTGAAAACAAATGGTTTGGTTCAAACTGTGTATATCCGAGTAATTCTTATCCACTTAAAGCTGTGGGTCGCGGTACCGGGACACAAATTCAACTAGTTGAAAATGTGTATTCTATAATTATTTTAGTGCTAGCCTGGTATAGTAAAAAACATATTATCCTGTGGCACATGTTTCTCGCTGATTTCTCAGCCATATCGCAATCGATTTTCATGAATTTCTTTAATTTAGTACTTTGTTATTAGAAAATGTGTTTCTCCGTTCGCCCCAGAAAACCTTAATGCTCGCCCCAGAAAACTTTATTGCTCGCCCCAGAAAACCTTGATACTCGTCCAGAAAAACTTCAATGCTCGCCCCAGCTAATTGTTGACATATATCACGTATATAAACTCTGTTTTTTTTTCAATTGCTGAAAGAAATGAAGGCTTATAGATCATCCGCATCTGGTCATGGACACGGGCGGGGGCCCTAGGGTAGTGGTTAGCACCGCTGCCTTTCACGCCAGGTAGCGTGCTCGGCCTCAGACCGCCAGGGCTTGAATTTCGAATCCTGTGTCTGGAGGACAGTGTCATCTCAATCATCTCACCATCCTCAGGAGGTTCTCCTGGCCCAGTTTAGCCTATATGTGCACAAAGGTGGCCTAAAGCCCGATTCATTTCATTTTATTTTGGTCATGAACACATCTGATTTTTTATTAAGATAGACTGGGTCACTACTAGCGCTGAGCCGGTCGCTCATTACAGACAATGCTCTCAGGTTGTTAGCTTCCCGCCAATAATCACCACTGTCTGCGGGATAACGCGTCGAGCACAGTTATCAGCCAGTTGTCTCACCATTTGAAAGTTTCAGCCATCTCCTTGTCTGTGGTTAATTAATTACCTCCGTCTCCGCCTAGCGATATTATTCATTGCAAATTCAAGCTAAAGTATCAGTGCCCACAGTAAGCCTAACCCCCCTCCCCCCCCCCCCCCCCCGCAGGCGTGCAACGATGTATCAGTGAAGGCCATAAATAAACTCATACAAACAAACACATTCCATTATCCACTTGTTTCTTATCTATGTTTATTTTTTTTGTCATTCTACACACCTCAATTTTATATTTCGCGCAGTTAAACTACGTACTAAATTTGGTAAACTAAAACCAGAATATATAATATAATACAGGACCAGCAGGTGCAGCATTTTAGGATAATATAATTAACTCAAAATGCACATTTCACCTTCTTTGTTAGCATACAACTGGTGCGATTGAAGTTTTTGCAACATTTGTGCCAATTAGATTTTATGTCATTTAACATGGCGGCCAGGTATATCTATTTTTATCTAGGACTCTTTTGCCAAGTATATCTGAATTGAATATTTGTGTTTTTGGTGTGACGATTATGAATTAACCCTTTAATCGCTAAATTATTCAATTTGAATTTCCACCCACTTGAAGTTGTGTCTCGCTGACGCGATCCACAACTTCAAGTGAGTAAAAATTATTCAGATTTGACAAAATGGAAGTCAACTCTTTTCAAATCTTGCTTGTTGATGTCACATTTTATCTTTAACATATTGAAAATGTGGTACTTATGGTGCTGATAAAAAATGAAAGCCCGAATATATGCGGCACCGGCGGTTAAAGGGTTGAGATACCTTGAATATGAACACAGCTATAACAACTCGATTATTTGCTGTAAATTAATCCTTACAACGTAGGAATATTTTATACTATATAAAGTCAGCAGCTGAGTTATATGATCATGTAAACATAGTCTGTATTTTTTGACCACTTTTAATGACAAATAGAATACCTAAAAGAACACAAACGGGTGCTTTCAATTTGCAAAAAAACTGTTAGATAACCGTTATCTCCTCACAGAAGCCACTCATAAACAAATCATGTCATGTAGCAATTGTTTCTGCTGTATATATTTCTAAAGTCTATTCTCTTTTTAATAGCATGAATAATTGTGTCAATTCATCAACTATTTCCAGTATTGCGAAAAATAACCAGTCGTACTACAGTAGTTGTAGTATCTTTTATTACAGTCACATGTGTACATAACATTTTGACAACATTTTCAGTATAAAATAGAGAAATACACCCGGCCCTTTGGGCCTATAAGTGACCTACAAAACTAAAAACTTCACGACAAGGAACATTCCGTTTCTCTCTCTGACACCTTCAAGAGAAAAGCAGGCGGCTTCATGATAGCACCATAGGCGTAGCGGCGCGGATCGTAACTTCCTTCTTTGTCATTTTCGGGCGAGAACTGAAACTTTTGCATCAAAGTAGCGATGATGATGAACAGACGATTCCGTGCCAATACCTCCCCCAAACACACCCGAGGTCCAGCTCCAAAAGCAAGAAGTCTGCAAATACACACATACATGCTGCTCTATAGCAAAGCCAAAAGGCAGTATCTGCTTACTTGTGAAGTAAGCAGATACTGCCTCTTGACTTTGTACGGCATTAGTAAACCAGCAAACACGTCTTCGTTCAGCCAATCTTGTCTTAATGTTGGGCCAACGTCGAAGACGGTGAACCAGCATTAAGACATTAATGCTACGGTCCCATATGCGAAACACCTCTTCATATTAAAAAAACAGATTTCCACATCGTGCACTGGTGGGGTCCATGGTTTATTTTTAGAATGGATATCCCACGAACATTGTTTCTAAGTTTAAGACAGGTCGCCCATGTTTGGCATAGCAGAGCGTCTAATGCTACTATTTCAAAAGTATTTTGCCTCGTCATAAAAATTGGGTGTACAAGATATTTTATGATGATAAGATAATGAGAATATCAAAGGATACTGTACCCCAAAAATGCATCTAAAAACATGAAAACATCTCCCTGATAGCGCGTTCTCAGTTTCACTATCTCATATTATATGGGACGCTATGCACAGGAGGGGGGCACTGTTCATACACGTGATTATGTTTAATCCAATCCAAAGACATTTTGAAATTATGCTTTCTTTACAAGTTTTGTAAATAAAGTATAAAATAGTGCTGTGTGTGACGAATATACGTAATCAAAGATAAATAGCTGCTGTGGTGCTCTGCGGTGCTCCCAAACCGCTGCTTTGTTGCTCCCAACAGCTGCTGCCGTGCTTACAGCAGCTAATGTGGTGCTCCCAACAGCTGCCGCGGTGCTCATATAAGCTGCTACGGTGCTCCTAGCGGTACACAGACTTTTCGCCCCAGAGTCAGTTCGCACCATTTTTTAGTGAGACGTTTCGCCCCCGTCTTTATAGTTCAGAAATACGTTTTGCACCCAAACCATATTTCAGAAAGACGTTTCGTAATCAGAAAGACGTTTCGCCACCTATAGTCATAATTTGGAAAGACGTTTCGCGCCCTTTTTATAATTAGGAAAGACGTTCCACCCGCCATACATAAATCAGCATTATTATTTATTTTTAATTGAGCAGGACCAGCCTAATAACCGTCCCCCCGACCATTTAGATTCATTCTCCTGGTACATGTAGCCTAATGCAAGTATACAATTTTTACTCTACTCTTTGAACGTATGTATTTATAAGACTCTGTATGTTATACAATATCAATTTTACAAAACAGAATACGGTAGGCCTAAATACCGCCTTCCCTACCCGACAAACACGGGGCGTTCACCGAAGGCTGGCCCAATGCTGGCCCACCGTCTGCAACGCTGGGTCAGCAGAATTTTTTAATTAACAGCCTAATTTTTTTTGTAATGTAATTAATAAGGTAGGGCCTACAGGTCTGGATATATAGGCTACGTAGGAATATCCGTGGGAATATTGATGCCCTTAAAAACGAATGGCGGCCCCTTATGTCAGTCATAACTCCAATTGAAATAATTATTACATTATCGGAAATTGTGATTAAATTTCAGTTGCATGACTCTGGATGAACCATAAATGGTGCTGGTGACAGCGTTGATCACAGGATACACAATGGGAAGCTATACGTGTGTGTCCTCACTGGAGTTGACAATGCCGCTCAGCCCAGCTATACTAGCAAAAGCCGCTCAACCAATGTCGGCCGATCGTCAACGACTCTGTCTCTCTACGAGGATGTGTGATTACCAACAACTTCATAGATATATAAATTCAAAACTATGAATTGTCACCGCACATAAATCGTATATAAACGAGTACCAGTAGGACTAGTGTTATTACTGTTTTGCATGTATTTACTGATGTGCGACTTAAGATAAAGATGCTTATGATAATGAATGATGATGAAGGATCAGGTGGATACCGCAGTACCCCAGACAGAAATACCAAAGATAAACAATCTGGTAAATGCGTATTTTGTTATTAAACAGCTGCATGTGCCGACGTTTTTATTAACACTTTAAGTTTTTTTTTTTTTTACCAATATTTTCTAATTTCCTGACATTATTCTTTTTGCTACAGACAAGAATGGCTTATCATAAGAGGCAGTAGACGAGATCTGATGACCCAACAACCCTGGACTTTGACCTGTTTCATCTCAACAATTGACATCACTGGCCAATGGAAAGAGCTGGTATGTGGATAGAACGTTCCACGTGGTCAAGGCCCCGTTTGTCCAACTGTAGTCCATCCACTCCTTCATACAGCATGATGACAACGTGAAACAAGTGCCACGCTTTAGTGCTGATGTCGGGCAAATCAAAAGACGATTATATTAAGGTAGGCCTATGTACCATAATACATATATGACATGTTACGCCACATTTACATAACCTTATATACCATAAGTTTGTGTATTATAAACTATTAATCAATACAAACTGTCAAGCCGTACATAATAACTATACTTTCATTGCATGGCATTGTAATTAAACATATATTTATAAACATATTAACAAATACCATGTGAAATGTGAAGCCTACACTCGAATCAAATATGACGTATCTCATATATTATATCAATATTTATAATGATGGGATACATGTAGCATATCATTATTTGTATTTGCATGTGCTACAAGCTGTGAAAAGTGCTGTACCCAAGGAGGCGAATGTCACAACAATAGTTGCAGATTTGAGACTGCTTTCTGGCGTGCAGTACAAGATGAGATGCCGCACTGTCAGCTTAGAGGTTGCGTATTCCACTGGACGCAGGCTGTGTAGCGAAATGTCCAGGTGGGTGTTGTTGTTTTAGAAATTGTGTTAAATTAACTATAGGCTAACAAATGAGGAATGATACAATGTCAAGCATGTAATATATCAGCATTTGTTTCTGTGTTTAAGGGCTGCAGACGGCAAGGTCTCTACAAGTGCGTGCGAGAAGTGCCAGCTCTGCCGTTTCTTCCTGAAGAACACATACTGCATTTGAAGAACTGTGTGCAGAAGCTTCAACAACAGCAGATAAGCGCCTGACAGCTTTATTGAACTACATAAGGACCACCTGGATTACAAGCAGTGTTTGGAAGATTGGCAGTTGGGCAGTGTTCATGCAACCTATCCGGACGAATAATGACGTCGAGGGCTGGCATAGGCGCCTCAACTGTCAGGCCCGACGTGGGAGACTTCCACTCCATCTGCTGATCAACCTGCTACACGTAGAATCAAAGATTGTGGCCATCCTAGTCGAGCTAGTATCACAAACCCGCCTACAGAGGTTTCAATGAGTCAAATTTGTGAAGCTACAGAGTAGATTGTTCACCTTGTGGGATGAAAACATTGCAGAACAGAGAACCGCATCCTCTTTGTTGCGGGCATGCTCTCAGCTGTATAGCCCAAATCCAGTGCGGGAATGCGACGAACAGTCTATTTAAAATTTCGCGACATTGATAATATATAATATATTAGCTACAACTATAGCTATGCATGTTGCTATATCTGAAAATTATATTGAACAATTTTACATTGCCAATTTACTGTACCGGTACATAAAGTACTCGAGCATAATCAATTGAACAATTTTACATTGCCAATGCTTTAACAATTTACTGTAGCCTATATAGATAAAAGAACTGATCTGTACATATAATTATTTACTATGTATGGCCTATATATTATTTACAATAATATTTTTGATAAATTATTCAACCCTTTTATTTACTATAAATAAACATGTGTGTGTGCCCACTTAGGCTACCTTGTTGCTCATGCATTTTATTATCACTTAGGCCTACCGTTTTTATTCCTTGATTCAGCCACATAAATTTATTGTGCTATTGATCTGATCTAAACTTGGAACATAAATAACTCAATGCAATATTGTAAGTTGCATTACATTAACGTATATAAATTTGAAGGCTGGTTATTTTGATAATTGGTCTGAGAGAAGGGCCGAAAGTCTCGTGGTCACATAGTAATATATATAGGGGCTAGGTATTTTAATTTGGGGAGGGGGCGAAACGTCTTCTCCGGGGTGCGAAACGTCCTACAAGAACGGGGGCGAAACGTCCTCTATGGTGTGCGAAACGTCCTATAAGAAAGGGGGCGAAACGTCTTCTCTAGGTTTTGAAACGTCCTATGAGAACGGGGGGCGAAACGACTTGCATAAGGTGCAAACGTCCTATAAGAATGGGGACGAAACGTCCTATAAGAATGGGGGCGAAACGTCTCACATAAGGGTTCGAAATGGCTTAATTTAGAGAGGGGGGAAAACATCTTTCTCAGGAGACGAAACGTCTTCCTTAGGGGCGAAACGTCTCAATAGGGGGCGAAACGTCTCACATAGAGGGCGAAACGTCTCACATAGGGGGCGAAACGTCTCACATAGGGGGCGAAACGTCTCACAGGGAGGCGAAACGTCCTAAACTGAGACAATCGTCACGACGACGGGGGCGAAACGTCTTGAAGATGGGTGCGAAACGTCTTGGGGGGGGGGGGCGAAACGTCCATGGTGCGAAATGTCCTGTACCCGGAACTGCTGCGGTACTCCCAGCATCATCTGCATCTGCTGCGGCGCTCCTATAAACTGCTGCGGTGCTCCTGCTAGCTGCTGTGGTGCTCCTCTGCGGTGCTCCCATAAGCTGTTGAGTGTTCCCATAAGCAGCTGCAGTGCTAACAGCAGCTACAGCTATGGTGTTCATATAAGCTGATGCAGTGCTCCTAGCAGCTGCTGTGGTACTCTCTGGGGCTGATGCGTTGCTCCCATAAGCTGCTGCAGTGCTCCCAGCAGCTACTGTGGTGCTCCCAACAGCTGCTGTGGCGCTCTCAACAGCTGCCACAGCTGCTGTGGTGCTCCCAACAGCTGCTGCGGTGCTCACATAAGCTGCTGCTGTGCTCACTAAAGCTGCTGCGGTGCTCCCAACAGTAGCTGCAATTGCTGCGGTACTCCCAGTATCATCTGCAGCTGCTGTGGCGCCCCCACTAGCTGCTGTGGTGTTCCCAGTAGCTGCTGTGGTGATACTCTGCGGTGCTCCCAGCAGCTGCAGCTACGGTCCTCAATAAAGCTGAAGCAGTGCTCCTAGCAGCTGCTGTGGTGCTCTCTGTAGCTGCTGCGTTCCTCACATAAGCTACTGCAGTGCTCCCAGCAGCGGCTGTGGTGCTCTTAACATTTGCTACATCTGTCGTAGAGCTTACAGCAGCAGCTGCGGTGCTCCTATTAGCATCTGTATTACTCCCAAAAGCTGATGCAGGGCTCCCAGCAGCAGTTGCTGTGCCCCCATAAGCTGCTGTTGTGCTCCTATAAGCTGCTGCGGTCCTCTCAACAGCTGCTGCGGTGCTGCAAGCAGATGTTATTGTACTGCCAACAGCTGCTGCGATGCTCTCAAGAGTTGCTGATGTGCTCCAGAAGTTGCTGCTGTGCTCCCAGCAGCTGCTCTGGTGCTCCCATACGTTGATGAAGTGCTCAAAACAGCTGCTGCGGTGCTCTCATAAGCTGCTGTAGAAAATAGCAGATATTATATTTTACTTTCAGCTGGTTGGTATATAAAGGCTGGCAGCAGAATAGAACATTTGGACGACGCAGGCTTCAAATACATTTGGACATGCAAATTTTTTAAATATTTTAAATTTCATTTATGGCTAACCGTTTTCTCAGAGGATGATCGGCTGCGTAAAGCATTCCTTCGTCATCAATAAACCTTTCTGGAACGAAGTCCCAAGGATTTTGGTAAAAATTCTCATCATGGAGCAGTTGCCAATAGTTCACAATAACCTTCAAAATAAAATGCATATTATTTTTTCACGAACAAGTAAACCAATAGCTACATAGTAAACATTGTACTCTTAAAACTGTATCGTTCTCTTTGAGTTAGGATATGCTAAACTTCCACTTTACAAAGTGGAAATTTAGCACCTTCTAACTCCAAGGGAACGATACATACGTTTTCAAGCAAGCTATAAACCAAATAAGTGTAGCTAAAAATGCTCAAATAGATTACTATATGCTTACTGCATGAATTAATTAAATTTGAGATATGTTTTTAGTCATTTGAAAATCGTGTTAGTAATTACCGTTTCGAGTGAATAAAACATACTAACTGATCATTTAGCAAAACTAAGAATAAATGTGGCTATGTATTAAATTACGTTTAGTACTGGCGACAAAAATAACACGATCTAAAAAGGCAGATTAAGGTCACACTTTTAAAATAGATTGTCCTGTTTCATAAACTGATTACATTTTGCAAAAGTTTTTATTTCTAAAAATAAAAGTTTTTTATTTCAAGTTGATGTTATTTTAATGTTTTAAATTTAAGTTAAGCAATCATTAAAATTTAAATGCGTATTTAATGTAAAATTAAAATTACTAACGCAATTTTCAGATTCATATGACGAAAATATCAAAATTAAATGAGAAAAATAACAATATTACATTATGTAATGAGCTGAGCACCCATCTATAAAAAACTATTTTTAAATTGCAGTGGTATTTCATTTGGATTGAAACATGCTTGAAACCCAAAGTATACAGTCCTACCCTACCCAGTACATGGGATAGGACTTGAGCCTTTAAAATGTCGTTTTTATTTTTTTATTAGCGGAACAAATTCACTGTTACTGGGTATGAAATGAATGTTTAAACATTTTCAAATTAAAAAATATAGAATACTTTTATACCGCAACCCACACTTCAAGTGGGTGCAAATTAAAATAACTAAAGGATTACATGATTTTAAAAAGTGTTGTTCAACTGTTCAAGTGAGATTACAATAATTTATCGTGAGAATTATATAAAACAACAAAATGTAACCGACCCCTGTTCCTTTTTTGACATGGAAGCCATCCACTTCAGTATCTTCAGTTGTCATATGGGGTATTCCTATAGGAGATACATTGGAAAACCTCAGGATTTCTAGAACACAGGCTAAGGTGTAAGGCATTTGTTTTTTATGGGCTAGCGTTACTCTTCCATCCATCCCAACCATTGAATGCACCTCAGCAGCTATTTTGTCTTGGATGCGTGGTTTGTGTATAAGAACTTCTAAACACGAATAAATGGTTGAGCTAGTTGTCAGTGTACCTGAAAGTAGAAAGAAAAAAATATCAATAGTTGTAGTTTTGAAGAAAGTTTACTGTACATTTTTAGCATACGTGAGTATATTATGAGACCCACTTCAAGGCAACTTTATCCATTGCAAGTCGAGAATTGAGACAGCAAGCATCTGCTATTTTATGTGAAATATCTCGCCGTTAATAATGCACTAGTGTGTATGAATGTAAAGCATTGTTCCAGCGTATTTTAATAATATGATTAGCAACCCACGTGGCCTCAAAATGTACTTATAATCAGCATAATTGAAACAAAATGGCTGCCCGTCGGCCATCGTTAGGCCTAATATTCGGCATGTGTTGTATTTGTGTAACCCCAGTCTCCCATGGTAAATGGTAAATTCAGGCTTGAAAGGGTTAAAAAAGCATGTGTATTCATTGTGCCTGTAAATATTCAGTTTATTCGACTCTTTTGACTCTTTAGTACTAACTATGCTTTTTATATGGACGGAAATTTAATATAGAGGATCAAATATTTTGGAAACTATGAAAAAAATATATTTGGAGTATATTCTGGAAGTATAATCCGTCATTTTAACCGAGTAGATCACTGTTAGCGGGAATGAAATGAGCGTTTAAACATCAAGATTTGCAAATCTGAGAATTGTTTATCCACTTGAAGTTGTGTGACACACAACTTTAAGAGGATGACAATTTTAAAAAGATAACCTGAATGAGATTGTTTAACACCCTTACGACTATGGCCATGTACGTTATTATCAGCACATTTCACACCCGTACTGCTATGTCCGTGTACGTATACAATCAGTATGTTTAACACTCGTACTGCTATGGTCATGTACGTATTCAGTCAGTATGTTTAACACCCGTACTGCTATGTCCGTGTACGTATACAATCAGTATGTTTAACACTCGTACTGCTATGGCCATGTACGTATTCAGTCAGTATGTTTACCACCCGTACCGCTATGTCCGTGTACGTATACAATCAGTATGTTTAACACTCGCAGACATGGGGTCGAATACATACATATGTAATCGAATACGAATACGAATACATTGTAAAGTCATGAATACGAATACGAATACGAATACAAATACTCCATTTAAAAATGTATTCGAATACGAATACATTACTTTTCAAATGTATTCGAATACGAATACGAATACATTTAAAATATTTAAAACTTAAAAATGTCACTAGTGATATAAATATATATTTATGTACATATATTCAGTATGTGTATAATATCACTGAAATAATATAATTTTTGTTATTAATTCTTTTAATTGTTATTAAAGCATGTTAACTTACCACTCCCGTAATCATTTGAAATGTTAAGTAAATTCCGTTTTATTATATGACACGTTTCAAATGCTTGTATTTTGCTGTATACTAACTTGTTTCAGGAATTACTTACATAAAACCGCGAAGATTAAGGTACAAGTTTGGGAATAAATAACAAAGATAAAATATATAATTTGTAGAAATAGTGTGTTATTATGCATTGGCAATATATTGGTGCAGCATTGCAGTACATGTAATGTCTAGAATGTAGGTACAGCATTAAATTGGAGCCTGTTTACTAGTCCTGAAATACGATGACATATTGAGCTCCATATAAATACATATATATCATGTATATAGCTCAGCCTTTATCCAGTTATGGTATTTCGTTGTATTATTTTATCACATAGAAAATATATTTTATATTGCTTTGGGTGAATAATGCATAGGGTTATTTTTTGTGCACAATAATTCTATAAAATAAAATGTGGTTCCGTAGACATTTTGATGAGACGATTCCAGCACCAATAGGGTTAATTGCATAGTCATTGTTAAGTTGACAATCTGCACCAGTGATAGAGGTGTCATGGTAGACTGGGCAGGGTGGGGGTGTCACAAAATAGAGTACTTTTCGAATGGCGGTGACAGAGGAGGGGCAATGTCGGTGATCATCAGTAGTCTGGTCATTCTGTGACCAATCAAATTGAATGCATGTTGTCACCAACAACAAATGTCATCGTTTTTACAGATATCGATGACAGGGGAGGGGCACTGTCGGTGACTGCAAGTACCTTATTTTTAATGTAGATTAAAATTAAGGGAGTAGCTTGTGGTCCTGTCTCAGGTTTGTGAAATCAGCCGTGACCAGTGATTTGTTTTGTTCAGCTTTTTTAGCGTTAATTAGCTCAGGCACCGTATAGACACAACGGTTTTATTAGTGTTAAGTCAAAACGCAACGAGTATAGATACAGAAATATTTGGTCAATTGATCTTTTTTACAACTTAGCTGCCAATGTTCTGCGTGTGTAAGATCACAGCAAGGAGGAACAAATAAATTGCTTGTGCCTGTTTAAAAATTATCATAGTTACACTAATCCACTAATCGTTTTTTAAAAACCGTTGGCACTTAAACTGTCTAGTGGTGTGAAGTTCGCGAGATTTATCTGGAGCTTATCAGTTAGAGCAGTGTGACAGGAATGCCTCGCACCCACTCCCACTGCCCTGCAAAATATGATTAATCGTACAAAGCTTATATACCCATAAAAATAATAATAACAGGCCTAAGTTACAATTATTTATTTTTATTTTATTAGTGATTGAGAAAAAAAGAAAAAACAATATGTAGTTTTTTTTATTAATTTTTGTGATATATGACATGTATTCAAAATGTATTCAAAAAGTATTCATGAATACAGGGCTTTTAGAAAAGTATTTGAATACAATACGAATACTTGTATTAATAATTTTTTATGAATACTGAATACACATGAATACCCCAAAAATGTAATCGAATACAGATGAATACGAATACTGAATACGAATACCCCATGTCTGGAGCTAAGTCGGCTTGAAAAAAATATGTTTTCAATTTTGTCCATAAACTAATTTGTGTTTTAGCAGATTTTATTTCTAAAGGAGATTCATTCCAAATTTATGTGCTCCAACATAAAAGGCCCTGCAGCTACCCGTGGAACATGCAGCTAATCTAGATTACTAGAACGAAGTGTCCGTACCTTTCTTGATGGCTCAAACATGTTTCGAATATATATTGGTTGTCCACTTGACATAGCCTGGTGGGTCGGGGAACACAATTTAAATTTGTAAAAAACAGTTTTATAAAAAAAAATCAGTGATGGTAAATAGGACAGAGTTACAATAGTCCAGATTGCTATCTGTCAAGAAGTTGTAATTGTTTTAGCAATATATGATTTTTTCTATTTCAAACACGATAACGTATAATTATTTTACAACAAAAATAAGGTCAATGCTCCATATTCTGCATAATATAATATAAAAATAATAAAAGAATATGTTCTGAAGTTGCAAAGCCAAACCTGTTTACATGCATACATGTACCTGATATTTTTTTGGAAAAGTATGAGCCACAAAAACTGGATTGAAAATAAAATACTTACCCGCCAATAACAGATTACTGATTACCACACGCATGTCTCCGTCACTGAATTGTAGGTCTTCATTCCCTTCTGATTTGGCTTGCAGATCAACGAGTTGTGAGAAAAGGCCATTCCCGTCTCGAAACTGTGGAGTTGTCTGCGACGGAAAACATAACAATATATAAACAGGGTTCATTGTTGGGCCGGCATTGCAGACGACGCGACAACACTGTACCAGCATTGTGTCATCGTCTTGCGTTTTTCGTCGTCAACACTGATCACCGCAGCGTGTCAACGTCAGTAAGTACAAAACAAACACAGAAACAATTTGTACATATTGGAAAAATAAATGTCATTACAACATTTTACTTATTATTAAGAAACGTGCTTCTAAACACCTTCAAAAGAATGTTGTGTGACATTATAAAAAGTTTTTAATTCTTTTTCTTGAATTGATTTATGAATATTTTGTAGCCAACAACTAAATAATTTTGTATAATGTTTTTACACAACTTTCGTAAAATGTTTTGTGCGGCTAGGGTAAACAAGTCAACATATTGTTTTGACGTCACCTTTAGATTGAGCGGGCATTAAATCAAATACAAAAAACTATGAACATAAATAAATGCTTACACAAATGACTTATTTGAATGAATAAAAAACAGCGTGAACATTATATGATAGTGTGCCTGATCACCTTTTACACATGTCATGTTGAGAAAGATCCAAAATGATTTAAACACCAGACATTGTTCACACTCAGATAAACATAGACTAAACACAGATAAAATACTACACAGATTAAAAAATCATGGGAACCGCAACCAAGTAAATAATTTAATAGTTGACCCCAAGTCCCGAGAGTTTGCATCATGTGATGCATAGAACCGGCGGTGAACGTGGCGCATTTGTAATTCACTATAACTTTTGAAACATGCAATATTGTTCACAAAATTGCAGAGATGAAAAATGACTTAAAAATAGTATTTACAAAATTTCATGAATATCGCTTGAGAATTTAATTAAAATTAAACGAAAAGTTAACTTTCATTTAGGACAATCCTCCACCGTTGTAGTCCAGATATACAGAGTACCACGTAGCACTACCGTCGGATGAGCCATGTCATTCTCATAATAAAGGTCCCGACAGAATGCTTTTTGTGCCTTTCTGTGCCAGTTCAATAACCATAAAATATTGTGCTTCGCGTTTTCTTGGCTACATGACCATTACACCTGAGCGCCGGTATTATATTTGGCCATGGGCTAGAACCACCCACCATGCACCCCCCCCCCCCCCCGACCATATCTTACCCACACCAACTTCTTTTAAAACCTTGATATGTCTAACACATGAAATGAGATGTCAACATAAAAAAAAGAGGAATGAACTTTATATTTTGACCCCTTATAGGGGAGTACCCTCAAATCCGTCTAAAATAAGGGGTACGGCTACGCAAACGTCTGTCGTAGCTAATCGTGTTTAGCAATCTACAAATACGTTGAAACATGTTTTTCTATTACAAAATAATCAAAATCGACAACAAAACAAGCTGGTTAACATGGTCAATGGAAACGACTGAATAAAACATAATTATTGGCCATATCTATATTTAACCTATGTTTTCTGAACCCAGATGTGTATTTGCTTAAAACTGAGTGTCATTTAGATTTGTACATGGCATATATATTTTTAAATGAGAGAATATTGCAGCCTTTTTATAAAAATGTGTGTATTTAGGTGGGCTGAAATATAAAACATTGAACTTTGCTCGACATTTGAGTGCTAATTTTTTGCGCTTGTTTTTACATAATTTGGGTGTGCTGAATTCGAATATATCGGTTAACATTCTATCTTTGGTGTCATTCACCTTCAAATAAGCAAAAAAATGGCCGCCAAAACCACATATGTTTTATATTTTGTTACAAATTTTTGCACGATTTCTGGTTTCTGCATGATTTAGAGTTGATAAATGTATGTCTCATGTTTTTCGATCAAAATGACCTTTGTTTGATCTTCAAATGGTTACCGCCAACACACACCTAAAAGCTGTTTTTATGCATGTGAAGTATAATGTCATAAACAACATTTTGTTTAATGGAAAACTAAAAAAATAGACTACGTAATACGGCAGATTAGGCTGCAAGGCATTCGAAACTGTATTTAATCACAGTATATTATAACATGCTTTGATTTGCTTAGTATTTAAAATGACGTCATTATTTTTATAGTAAATATGTCAAATGGCGTTCATCTTGGATTTTACGAAAAACTATAGGTCAGACGATGAACAATAAACACCAGACATGTTTTTTCGATCCCCAAGTCATACAAAATAAAAGAAATTGAGCAAGTTCGTGCCAAAAATAAAATGAAGGTGTTTAATCTACATTTTGATAGTCATTTTGTTTCTTGCTCATATGAAGCTGAATTTCGCCGCCATTTTGGATTTTTTTATTTAAATTTACTCGTCAGTAACTTTTATTTCTGGTCCGCTATGTTAACAAAAATAAATAATACTATCGTCATCATTTTTAGCGGTAAACTTATAGTAACAGTAAATATATAAAAAACGACGGACATCTTGTATTTAAAGGTCAAATAAAAATTATTTCTTTCCAAAGACACTAGAAAGAAAATATATAATAAAAAACTTTCGAAAATCATCAATTGTGCTTTCTTGAGCGAAAAAACATAGAAAATACGGGGGTTTCTTTACATTTTTGCAGCCATTTTGCGTTTTGCTAATTTCTAAGGTGAATGTCACCAAATATAGAATATTATCCGACAGATTCGAATTCAGCACACAAATTATGTAAAAACAAGTGGATAAAAAATTATACACAAAACTTCCGAGAAAAAAATCATGTTTCAGATATCAACCCATGCAAAATACAAATATTTTCAAGTAAGGCTTCAATATGTTTTCATTAAAAAAAAATCTAGGACATTTATATATATAAATCACACTCATTTTTAAGCATACACATATCTGGGTTCAGAAAATATAGGCCAGGTATGGATATGTCTAACAATTACATTTTCTTAAGTCGTTTTCTTTCACCATCTTGAATCGTTTGTTTTTTTGTTCATTTTGATTATTTTATAATCAAATATCATGCTTGAGCGCATGTGGAGAGACAACTACTAACTCTACTACAATGTGTGATATATCATAAGAGCGGGAATTTAATTATCTGTTATATGGTATATTACATGTGTATATTTCTAAACAAGAAAAGCTACGCCAGTTGTTTGCGTAGCCCTACCCCCTAATTTTAGACGGGTTTGGGGGTACCCCTCTATAGGGGGTCAAAATATAAAGTTCATCCCTATTTTTTTGCTGTTAACATCTAATTTCATGTTTTAGACATATTAAGGTTTTAAAAAAAGATGGTGTGGGTAAAATGTGGGGGGGGGGGGAGGGTGCATGGTGGGTGGTTCTAGCCCATGGCCGATATTACAGTCCTTAGAGGTTTCAACTTCAGCGCTATGATTCACTATTGTCACGTATAGCGCACTATACCACCTGCTAACTGTTAATGTGGACAGGGGAAAAAATATAGTTATTATGTGGACGGACCCATAGCAATTATAAATAGACAAACCTCTGTAAACATGGTAAATAGTACAGTGTCAACTTGAGCGACAAGTATCGCTTCATTCATATGTGCCACCCTCTCCAAGTGTACATACAATAGCTAAAATCTGAATATTGTGAAGTCAGACAATATGTAGCTATAACAAAAATATTATAAATCAGTGTTGTCCTTCGTTGTATCGTAGTCTCGCAGTTTCGCATATCCCTTCCGTTGTCTCGTGGTGTCGTTGTTTCGTTGTTTCACACTTTCGTTGTTTCGCGGTCTCGCAGTTTCGTTGTTTCGTACTTTCTGACTTTCCTTATTTCGCTCTTTTGTTGTTTCGCACTTTCGTTGTTTCGCTGTTTCGTTGTTTCGCAGTCTCGCAGTTTCGTTGTTTTGTACTTTCGCAATTTCGCTGTTTCGCACTTTCGTTGTTTCGCTCTTATGTCGTTTCGTACTTTCATAGTTTCGCACTTTCGTTGTCTCGCATTCTCGTTGTTTCGCACTTTCGTTGTTTCGCACCTTCGCAGTCTCGCACATTCGTTGTTTCGCAGTTTCGTACTTTCGTTGTTTCGCTCTTTCGTTGTTTCGCACTTTCGCGGTTTCGTACTTTCGTTGTTTCGCAGTTTCGTACTTTCGTTGTTTCGCAGTTTCGTACTTTCGTTGTTTCGCTCTTTCGTTGTTTCGCACTTTCGTTGTTGCGCACTTTCGCGGTTTCGTAGTTTCGCACTTTCGTTATTTCCCCCCTCCCCTCCTTTCCGCTCAACTCGCATCTTTGTATCATGTGTGTTGTGCGTTGTGTCACGTGGAAGCTTCACCTGGTATACCAGACCAATGAACTATATAAAATAGATGTCTATGTACCAGACGAGTGTATGCCTGCTTCCGGGATTAGTCGTGATCGCTTTGTACCGACAGTCCTGGTTCAGCAGCACATTGAATCGAATTTGTATGGTGTTGCGCCAGGAGCGCAGACGATGGGCCAACAATAGACTGCTATTGGATCAATGTCTCATGTTAGCTGGGATACCAAGCCAACACAACCACCGCCTACTGTCCCGATATTAGGACAGGACTATTGTGTCCGGATAGGGCTACATCGTTGTTTCGCTGTTTTAAAAAGTAAAATTTCGCCTTTCCGCAGTTTCGCTCTTTCGCTGTTTCGTAGGCTCGCAGTTTCGCATCGCCCTTCAGCTGTTTCGCTTCGTTGTTTCGCTTCGCTCTTTCGCAGTTTCGCATCGCTCTTTCGCTGTTCCGCTGTTTCGTTGTTTTCAGTGTCGTTGTTTCGCATCGCTCTTTCGTTGTTTCGCATCGCCCTTTCGCAGTTTCGTACTTTCGCGCTTTCGTTGTTTCGCTCTTTCGTTGTTTCTCACTTTCGCTCTTTTTTGTTGTTTCGCACTTTCGTTTTTTCGCGGTCTCGCAGTTTCGTACTTTCGCACTTTCGTTGTTTCGCTCTCTCGTTGTCTCGTACTTTCGCTGTTTTGCACTTTCGTTGTTTCGCTCTTCCGTTGTTTCGTACATTCGCACTTCGCTGTTTCGTTGTTTCGTACGTTCGCAGTTTCGTGCTTTCGTTGTTTCGTTGTTTCGTTGTTTCGCACTTTCGTTGTTTCGCAGTTTCGCTCTTTTGTTGTTTCGCACTTTCGCGGTTTCGCACTTTCGCGGTTTCGCACTTTCGTTGTTTCGCACTTTCGAATACTCGCACTTTCGTTGTTTCGCACTTTCGTTGTTTCGTTGTTTCACACTCTCGCACTTTCGTTGTTTCGCACTTTCGCGGTTTATATTGCAACATGAATATGAATTTTGATTAGAAAAAATCTTCGTATTCTCTGGAGCACGTTCAAAAGCCAAACATGAATGGAAAAGGCTTTCATTTTTAATATACATGTAATTATATATATGATGCAGATTAACCTATTATATTATCCCCGGGAAGCAAGGGGAATTATTAACCCATAATAACGCGCCAGACGCCCGTTGAGCATGCTGTACGCCACAGCAAACACAAGACGCTGAATGCACCAGACGCGCGTTGATCATGCTGTACGTCACAGCAAACACAAGACGCTGAATGCACCAGACGCGCGTTGATCATGCTGTACGTCACAGCAAACACAAGACGCTGAACGCGCCAGACGCCCGTTGATCATGCTGTACGTCACAGCAAACACAAGACGCTGAACGCGCCAGACGCCCGTTGATCATGCTGTACGTCACAGCAAACACAAGACGCTGAACGCGCCAGACGCGCGTTGATCATGCTGTACGTCACAGCAAACACAAGACGCTGAACGCGCGAGACGCCCGTTGATCATGCTGTACGTCACAGCAAACATAAGACGCTGAACGCGCCAGACGCCCGTTGATCATGCTGTACGTCACAGCAAACACAAGACGCTGAACGCGCCAGACGCGCGTTGATCATGCTGTACGTCACAGCAAACACAAGACGCTGAACGCGCCAGACGCCCGTTGATCATGCTGTACGTCACAGCAAACACAAGACGCTGAACGCGCCAGACGCGCGTTGATCATGCTGTACGTCACAGCAAACACAAGACGCTGAACGCGCCAGACGCCCGTGGATCATGCTGTACGTCACAGCAAACACAAGACGCTGAACGCGCCAGACGCCCGTTGATCATGCTGTACGTCACAGCAAACACAAGACGCTGAACGCGCCAGACGCCCGTTGATCATGCTGTACGTCACAGCAAACACAAGACGCTGAACGCGCCAGACGCGCGTTGATCATGCTGTACGTCACAGGAAACACAAGACGCTGAACGCGCCAGACGCCCGTTGATCATGCTGTACGTCACAGCAAACATAAGACGCTGAACGCGCCAGACGCCCGTTGATCATGCTGTACGTCACAGCAAACACAAGACGCTGAACGCGCCAGACGCCCGTTGATCATGCTGTACGTCACAGCAAACACAAGACGCTGAACGCGCCAGACGCGCGTTGATCATGCTGTACGTCACAGCAAACACAAGACGCTGAACGCGCCAGACGCCCGTTGATCATGCTGTACGTCACAGCAAACATAAGACGCTGAACGCGCCAGACGCGCGTTGATCATGCTGTACGTCACAGCAAACACAAGACGCTGAACGCGCCAGACGCCCGTTGATCATGCTGTACGTCACAGCAAACACAAGACGCTGAACGCGCCAGACGCCCGTTGATCATGCTGTACGTCACAGCAAACACAAGACGCTGAACGCGCCAGACGCGCGTTGATCATGCTGTACGTCACAGCAAACACAAGACGCTGAACGCGCCAGACGCTCGTTGATCATGCTGTACGTCACAGCAAACATAAGACGCTGAACACGCCAGACGCCCGTTGATCATGCTGTACGTCACAGCAAACACAAGACGCTGAACGCGCCAGACGCCCGTTGATCATGCTGTACGTCACAGCAAACACAAGACGCTGAACGCGCCAGACGCGCGTTGATCATGATGTACGTCACAGCAAACACAAGACGCTGAACGCGCCAGACGCCCGTTGATCATGCTGTACGTCACAGCAAACATAAGACGCTGAACGCGCCAGACGCCCGTTGATCATGCTGTACGTCACAGCAAGCACAAGACGCTGAACGCGCCAGACGCGCGTTGATCATGCTGTACGTCACAGCAAACATAAGACGCGCGTTGATCATGCTGTACGTCACAGCAAACATAAGACGCTGAACGCGCCAGACGCGCGTTGATCATGCTGTACCTCACAGCAAACACAAGACGCTGAACGCGCCAGACGCCCGTTGATCATGCTGTACGTCACAGCAAACACAAAACGCTGAACGCGCCAGACGCCCGTTGATCATGCTGTACGTCACAGCAAACACAAGACGCTGAACGCGCCAGACGCCCGTTGATCATGCTGTACGTCACAGCAAACACAAGACGCTGAACGCGCCAGACGCGCGTTGATCATGCTGTACGTCACAGCAAACACAAGACGCTGAACGCACCAGACGCGCGTTGATCATGCTGTACGTCACAGCAAACATAAGACGCTGAACGCGCCAGACGCCCGTTGATCATGCTGTACGTCACAGCAAACACAAGACGCTGAACGCGCCAGGCGCCCGTTGATCATGCTGTACGTCACAGCAAACACAAGACGCTGAACGCGCCAGACGCGCGTTGATCATGCTGTACGTCACAGCAAACACAAGACGCTGAACGCGCCAGACGCGCGTTGATCATGCTGTACGTCACAGCAAACACAAGACGCTGAACGCGCCAGACGCCCGTTGATCATGCTGTACGTCACAGCAAACACAAGACGCTGAACGCGCCAGACGCCCGTTGATCATGCTGTACGTCACAGCAAACACAAGACGCTGAACGCGCCAGACGCCCGTTGATCATGCTGTACGTCACAGCAAACACAAGACGCTGAACGCGCCAGACGCGCGTTGATCATGCTGTACGTCACAGCAAACACAAGACGCTGAACGCGCCAGACGCGCGTTGATCATGCTGTACGTCACAGCAAACACAAGACGCTGAACGCGCCAGACGCGCGTTGATCATGCTGTACGTCACAGCAAACACAAGACGCTGAACCAATGTAGACTTGATGTCAGACGGACCAGCATCGCAGACGATGGGCCAACCTTGACTGGGACTGGCAGGGTTATGGTTATATATTATAATGTTTCTTCTGTTGAATGGAAATAAAAAAATATTCAATCTGTGTTTAACTGTATTCTGATAGTCGATGCAGTAAATTAGGCTCTAAAATTATGAATAAAATACATATAATTGATGAATGGATGTGGCAACTGGAAGATAGGCCCAGGAAGGCGTGTTTTGGTTGGTAGGCATAATTCGTAGATAGCATCCTCTCTTTTGCTACTTTGCCTTGTTGTATGGGTACAAATAAATAGAAAATACGGGAAGATTAATAATGTCATTTTACCAGTATTCCTGATTGATATATTATTTTTCTTCATAATTCTAAATAATAAATATAATAATGGTCACCATTATTACCTATTGTGATTAAATAAGAGTAAGAACTGCAACTTCATTGAACCACGTTTCTGCAGTGCAAATTTATGGAAAACGGACTGATTTTCATAGTATCAGTGCCTGAAAAAAGTGCTCCCAGAGCAACATCATTTGATGTATTCAAAAAATTTAAAACTAAATGAGCCGGAATCAAAGGAGGTGGCTACTGCTTTACACGGTTGTTTCCGCTCCTGGTGAATTAAAAAAAATACAGGAATTTTGTAATTGTGTGGATAATTTGCAAGCCCACATTGTTTTCTTCATGCATGACATGAGGTATACTGTGTTGTGAGATTTTCGGATGGATACAGGAGGTGAGAAGGATTTGTGTCTTTTCTGGGAATGGGCGTAAGAATATTTCGGGAGATCTGGGCAAAACGGACTTCTTTACCAACATGGGAGCGTAGCTCGAGACGCAGGAAGTTAGCATAGCATTTTCGGACCTGTTTTTGAAAAAGGACAGTTTAGGCTTTATTATGGTGTATCACATAGGGGGGAGGGGTGGTTAGGGGGGTGATTTCGGCCCTTAGAATGTTGGCATTATACATGAGTTTAAATTGGACTGGCATTTGGGGTGGTGAGACCATAAGCCTACTAAAATGTTGACCATGATGAGGTTTGACATTGGCCAATAATACATAGGAGACCGATATGTTGATAATGACCCTCAGCCACCACAGTTGCCTTCTGAATCAGTAAATCTAGATAACCTTTTGCTCACAATATGTTCGCTCCTAGCTAAACACGCGTGACCTACGTGACAATTATATCACGTCACCCATATCTGTCTTGTTGAGTTATTCTATTGCAATGACTGATTGGTTGGCATTACTAATCAAGTTTAAAATTTAAATGCTCATCTGTCATCGTATGAGTCTAGGTTGAGGCTTATCAATGCAAAAGATGAAGTGGACCCACCCATGGCAAGGTGGTCTGCATAACCATGACAAATATACACAGATAAATGTTCGTTCATTCTAATATAATGGACAAACATCAATATATATAAATCAAATGCGCCCACAAAGACACATATTATGTTATCTATGGGGGCATGGGGCCCTGTCTACTTGTTATGTCTCTCAAATCAGAGTTTGTGAGTTCATCTCCACTCTATTTTCAAACAAACAAAATATTTCTTCCCTGTCCAGCGACTCGGAACGATTCGGTATTGTGGAGAGTAGGCCCATCCGTGACAAACATGTCATAAATTTCAAATCTTGCGTCTGTAGGGCAGTGTCATCAGAACAGATTAATCGCACCATCCTTAGGTTCTCATGTTTCCTTTTAGCCTGTATATCTACAAAAGTGTTCCTATACTAAGAACGATTTCATTCATTCATTCATTCATTCATTCATTCATTCATTCATTCATTCATTCATTCATTCATTCATTCATTCATTCATTCATTCATTCATTCATTCATTCATTCATTCATTCATTCATTCATTCATTTATTCATTCATTCATTTATTCATTCATTCATTCACATCACCAGACATTCATCACCAGACATTCATAGTTTATGGAGTTCTACTTGGAAGGCGGCAGCCACATGAGCATACATTATCCCGATAATTATTGACAACCATGTCAAAAATTAGAAATACGGGAATTTCGTCTCTATATCTAGTCTAACTGGTGAATGCGCAGCAGAAAAAATTAAAAAAAATCAGTTCTAGTCTAGACATGTTTACATCATATCGTCACCCTGATATTATACTGTCGTATCTACAGTTTTCATTATTCCGAGATAATCAAAAAAACCTTAATTATAAAAAAGTTGTAATATTTCAGCCTTGTCTTAAAAAAAATTGTAGATATAAGAAATAGACGTTTGTTCAATGTGAAGAAAATGCAACAGACCTTAGCGTTGCATAGCAACAAGCATTTACACAAGATACGACTTTATAATATTATAAATATGGCCAGTATATGATATTACATAATATTATATAGTTGTATGCGCACATACGACAGTGTAATATATAAGTAGGATTTTTTTCAGAATTAATCGATTTCACGTTTTAATAACTTTCCAGTAATGTTTAACTGCAAAACAGACATTAAAATTGTATATTGTACAAAAAGTGGTTAAACTATGTATGTACCACATACGACTGTATAATGTTGACAAAAATGTCAAATGTGTGAAAATGTCAGTATTATAGAATTGTATCTGCAGATACAACTTCTAGAATCTAAATTTTTAAATGACTCAAAATGTTTTACGTAAATACGTTGAGAAATAATGTGAGTAAAATAATATACTTATGCAGGTGACATTGTCAACAATGTTAGGTATGAATGTCCCTTGTTAGGTTAACATACAATTTATTCTGATTTCATATCGGTTTATAATTGTCATTTCGTAATTCATATTATGGTTTGTTTTTATTCAATTACTAAAGTTACTTGACATTTTACGTTTTACAGAACATTAAACAAAATGTTAACTGAAATTAACACTTAGGCTCTTACGTAAGTATCTAAATCAATGATGTAACAACAAAAAATTCCTAACAAGGGTCATTGAACATCAAATGCCTTTAACTACATGAACTAAGCGTAAAAAGACAACAGTTTTCAAAAATATTACAAGAACATATTGTTCTAAAATTACAATACAAAATATTGTCTCTTTAGGGTGAAGTCAGTTAGCGCAGCAATTCAGCAAAAATCCCTGTTTAAGTCGATAGTCAGCATAATGATGAAGCCTACTCACAAATCAACTAACAGTTAGCATGATACTGTAATTAAATTGCTGAAGTCAGATTAGAAATGTTAAATTACTTTTCATTGGAGTAAATTATTTTATAAGACACATTCGAAGCCAGTTTAAAGGATCTGACTCATTACGAATAAACATGACTGTGTGGTATGGGGCAATTCACACACATGCACATCATTGCTCAAATATATACATGTGTCTGCCTCTCTTCCCAATGGTGTTGTGGACAAATCGTTTTTCATTTTGTTTGCGTGTCCACATTCGAGAACGCAGTGTACAATCTTATTCATTTTAAATCGGTGCATTGCAGCAGTTATCTGATAAAAGATACACTCTATTGTTTTCTTTACAAGACTGTTTCTGTAATTATTGAATCACACAACTTGCTTTTTTACTCTCTCTGTGTAATTGCTTCATGCTACATAAACCAGTGTACATCAGTGTCAACATCATAAACACTTAGAATGTAAGTTTCCAGCTTCCTTCTATCATAGTATAGAGATGATGGCTGTCCATGAGGGCTGTTGATTACATGTTGTTAGCCAAAACACCCGACAACCACATTAGCATATTGCTTAACTTTTAGTTTCGCAATGTGTTTTTTTGCCGAGCAATTATTTTATTTATCAGATCACCATTGTTTAGTTTAAAATTAATTTTGGATGAAAAATAATTTTAATAAGTTATAGGATGAGCCCCCACACCTCCAGACAAATTAGCTTGACAATGTTGCTTTCACTATAAGCAGGCAGGTTTTTGACCACGGGAAATAGAAATATAGATCTATTGACAATGTATAAGGAACTAAATCTAAGGTAAAGAATTATGCGTTCCATCTGATATAGATATTTTTGGTAGAAATAAATACGTCGCTGACTGTGTGAGTATGATTAAACACTGGCAGTGACGTAGCTAGGAGTAACAATGTGGAAGCACACTGATGGATTGATAGAGTTTAGGCGTTACGAGGCAACTCTACTGCTATCAATTCATGGTGTTCTGAAGCACTGAACTCTTTTAAGATCGGTGCGAATCGAACGGGCAATTAGTATCGTGCTGATTGTAGACAGGGGCACAGCATTTCATAAAAATAGCGTTGAGCCCTGAATAGTCACTGCCCCCTCCTTTTTTCTATTGTTTCCAGTCGGGATTATCTAGCCGAAAAACGAGTGGACTAAATTTCATCATGCATTATTAAACGTCTACCAGTGATTATTTTTTAATAATGTAGAGTGCATCTGAGGTCAACTCAGAAACACTGGCAAACATTATGTCGCGGCCTCCGTTCGTGACGGCGTAGTATACCCATTGTCTCTGCAGGTTGGGTTGGATACCCCTCTTCATATAGTAAAAATTACCTTCACACAACGTTGTATAAATTATGGGCCAACGGTGTAAATATTAAACCAACAATAAATTTCAGAGCGTTCACACATAGTTTTCCTTATAATTATGCGCCTTTCATATAATATATAATTATACGTCATTTCAAATAGTTATAATATATAATTACAGGCTACATTGTAAGTCATTTCAAATATTTTAGAAAATAAAACCCAGCAAAGAGGAGCCGTTGACATAAAGTTTGTTTGAATGTTGGGCCAACGTCGCAGACAGTGGACCAACATTCAAACAACATTGGGTCAATGTATCTTGTTTGCTGGGAAAAAACAGAAAATATCATGTATAATAATCTTTATGTTATGGCCCAACAAACACGATACGTTGAGCCAATGCTGCTTTAATGTTGGCCTATTGTCGGCGACGCTTGCCCAACAATAAAACAACATTGGCTCAACATATGGTATTTGTTGCAAATCACCTATTAAAAGTATGACAAAAATATATTTTTTTAATAATGGGACAATAATTTATGAAGGAAGAATTACAAATAACGACTGATAACATGACATTCAAAAATAATTTCTAAAATTTTATGTTATCTTCGCTTAGATCTACATAAAATTGTTAAGCTATGTTTTGTTGCTTTCATGATTAGGGCCTATTTCTTCGGTACCCCAGGTACCTTAATACATAGCGCAGTATTTTGGGTTGCAAATATTTGCTTCAAGATAATAATCACTTATACTAGATATCATTTTTCTTTTTATATTGGTTATCCTTCCTTTAAATGCATTTGAAAATTATTTCAGTAGACATTTCTGGAACAATTTCACTGCCCATTTTCTGACACCCAACTGTAATTAAATTTATTCGTGTCAGGGGCTGTTATTGTGGGTCTAAATGTGGAAATTTAAAATAAAAGCATATGCTCATCCATTATACAATAATTAAATTCTTAAAAAGGAAAAAAAAACCCAGTATTTCTTATATTTTTTTTCAAAACTTGAGAGTCTCCTCAGAAATAAATTCGCTGTCACCCGGGTATATAAATGATGGTAATTGAGAAATATTCTTCATTTCGTTCTTATTTTCTGCAACGACAAGTGCTAGGGAGAGTAGCATGTCCAACTCTGAGACGCTGTCCATTGTAAAAGACCCCGTGCTGCGGATTTTGATTGTGGTTTGTCATGATTATGAAACATCAATTTAACTTTGGAACAATGTTGTTTCAAGTATGGGTCAACGTTTATGTTATTGGCCAAGTTTAAAACAGCGTTGATATCATTTATTTAACTTGTTTTCTAAAATAGTATGAAAAAAGTGTTTATTGTTTATTGTCTACTGTCTTAGTGGCGCCAGACACCAGCTGTAAATGGGTGGGGTGTTGGTAGAGGGGGTTTCTTAGAATCGTGGGGAGCATGACTATATCCGATAATGAGTTCAGCAGTTTGACATTATGACAAATAGAGACCACGGGCTGCGCCCTCGTTCTTTATTTCGCATACTGTCGACTGCTTCACCCATTATCTAATATATAAAAGCCAAATTATGACACAAGAAATAAATCAGAGGACGTTCTTAGATTAAATAGACATATGCTCTGTGGAAGGTATATATTGAGTGGCGGGAAATAGCGATTTTGAGAGGGTGAGCGTACAACGAAGGAAGAACCTTATTGTATTATAGTACAGAGTTTGTGCGTTTCTGCCCCCCCCCCCCTCCTTTGAATGTTTTCTTTCTATATTCTATATGTTTGATGAAATAAAATGTTCAATTTGACAAGCGAGGTCTACAGCTGTTGAAGTTGTTGCAGTTGTTATTTAAAGTAAGGCTTGTAGGGTTAAATCATGCAGAATAGGGTGTTACTAGTGAAGAAAAAGATCAAAAGTCCAAAAGAGATTCAGCAAACAAGATACAACAACACATTATACAATTTTCAGTGCACACGCACGTTCAGTGCCTCATGATTTAGCTAAGTATATATCACAGAAAAATATTTGTTTTGTCTCATTTAATAACAGATTAAGTGAGTCAAGTGAGGTTGCATCAATTTTTAAGCAAAATAATAGCTGACTATACAAAACGGCCTTCGATCGTCTGAGAATCTATATTATTTGTGTTTTGTGGTTATTTTGAAACTGAAGTCAAATTAATATGACTGTCCTGTGAACACTTGACTAGTCTAGTTTTCCATGATTATTGTAGGTACAACAAATTATAAACAAAACATTGCAATTATAGAGTCGTATCTACCACATACATCAACTTCATTAAACAACAACATAAGAATGTTCAGAGAGCTACTGATTCATTTTATTGCAGTTTTATTATAGTAATATTATCATAGCTGGTTTTAAACAGTGTTAGTGTAAAATTGCCCTATACTGACGTATCTACCAGATACAACACTATAAGATTTATATTTCTTCCAATTTTGCTGTATGTACGCATACGACTCTATAATATTTTACTTTTTTAAAGATTAGCAAATCACTTGCAGATACGACTATGTATTAGTTTGATTTGACCTACTTATATCCGTAAGTGAAATTCAAAAATTTAATACAAGATGCATATGCCCATAATACCTTCAAATCAAACATAAAAACACTTTTGAAAAAAATGTTAGATACGACAGTATAATATCAGGGTGACGATATGGTCATATTAAGAAGCCAAAATAAAATCACCGATTTTTTTATAATTTTAGCCTGGGCCAGTCCCTTTAACAGACGTTTTCGTTGATAGATTCATCAGAAAATAAATACACAACCTCACAAGAAATAAACCAGGAACAGGTGTAATACAGGTGTAATACCTCGTTTTTATGTGCTTTTGACTGGGCGATCCGTCAAAAGGTCATTTCCGAGGTAAAAAATGTAACAATAATTATGATCTTTAAGAAACAAAATAGGAAGAAGTGTAATGTGTCTTTTTGGGGTGATTTTTTACCTAATAATCTATTCCTGAAACTATTTTGATGACAAAAGGACATCTTCAAGGTCAAAAGCTCAATTTCAAGGTCAAGTAAAGGAGGAAGTGATTTTTAACAAATACAGCTAGAACATGTGTAAAAACCTCTTTTTTTCGTGGGATTTTGATTGAAAAATGTCTTTTTTTCTATTACTTCGGTGATTAGAATTCATCCTCAAGGTCAAATATAATTTTTAACTGTGCTAAAATGTGCTACAAATTGGAGCACGCATAATACCTTGTGTTGGGTTTGATTTTGACTGGATAATCTAATTATGTTGGGTTAAAATGATTAAACATGCTCAAGGTGACAAGATCGACGAGAGGCGTTGAACGGCAATTAGGGAAGAGGTGTTAAAGAGTGAATGAAAAGCTTTAACGGTCGATGAGGAGGCATTAAAGGGCAATGAGAAGGCGCTTAAGTACAATGAAAAAGCATTAAAGGGCAATAAGGAGGCACAATAAAATGAAATGACGAGGCGTTAATGGGTGACAAGAGGCGTTACAGAGCGAACGAGGGCGTTTTAATGTGACAGAGAGGCATTAAGGGGCTATGGAGATGCGCTAAAAGGAGACAAGAATGTGTCTTCGTAGCTTTTAGGTCAATGCCTCTTCTTTGCAATTGAATGCCTTTCCGTCGCCCTTTAACGCCTCTTCTTCGCCCTGAACGTTCTTTTAGTTTAATGCTTCTTTGTTGCAATTGAAGGCCTTTCCATCACCCTTTAATGTCTTCTCTTCGCCCTGAACGCCTTTCCATTGCTCTTTCACTTACCGTCGCGTTTTAACGCCTCTCCATTGATTTTTAACGCTGCTCTATGGCTTTTGCACCTCCCCATCACGATTAAACGTCTCTGTGGCCCGTCATCGTGAATGGGCTCATGGAGAATGAATTATGGGTCGATTTAAAAAAAAAAGGATGAGGATACTGACTTGATTAACTCGACATGTAATGGATTATCAAAGTTTTTATCCTGCTACGCCTAATAAGTGATGTCAAATTATGAAAAAGTTAACCTTTTGGATGGGTGGATATGTCACATGAAGTAAAATTAGACATGTTACAATACTACATTGACACTGACGTTTGTGCTGTTGTATGATCTTAGTTTAAATGCAATCATATGCATACATGTGTCTTGTATTTTACAAAAAAAAATTGTTGTGAACAGTGTGTTTATACTTTCTGTATATTTTAATAAAATTGATACCTGATAATGTTTTGAAAAAAAGATACACATCATTGATTGTTTTTTACATTTCGCGGTCAATTAGCGATCATTTAGGGGTCATGTCAAAACAGGCTGATTACTGCCCTTAAGGTACTCATCTGAAAAGTCTATCATCCCTAGTTATTATCTACAGATATGTACCTTACCAAAAATAAACATTTGAATTTGCCCGCCCAGATGGTATCGGTTGATGAAATTTTGGCCATTGGCATATGGACTAGAAATGACCCTATCCGGACACCATAAGAGACACACACAGTTTTTTGTATTTAAATAAAACGGTGCATTGCGAACAATTCTATTCACACATAGTCTATAATATATTATGTGCTTATGAGCAAAGAAAGGCAAGAACAAAATCTAGATACATTTACCACAAAAAAACCTTCATTCATTTATACATTCATGCATGTGCATTCATTCAAAACCTAATTTCAACTACAGTATGATTAAATTAAATACACAATTATTGGATCAAAATTACAATTCACCTCGATCTGCCCCTCCCCGGGCTAAATAATGAGTTATAACCCAAGTGAAATGGACTAGACCACCACTACCTAGAAATCCCAACTTGCCTGGTGAATTACCAAGAGGTCAATTTTATTTTGTATTGTTAGACTAAATAATACAATAAAAGTTCAACTGATGATGAACCTATCAATGTTGGGCTGATCCTTTAAGAATATGCTTGTTGATCCTCTTTAATATCGGAATAATACTTAGGTGACCGCTTCTGACCTTCAGTGGTTGAAGAAAGTTATCCCATATATCTTCAACATTTTTGCGTAGCCTATTCTTGGTTCTATCTGACGTGTTGAACAGCTTGGCCAACCACGGAGCCAGCATCCCGATATGTGATGACGGTACAGCCCCTCCTATATTACGTGGCTCGTGCTCCATATTGGACTTCATGAAAACTAATACGTCCGCATCTCTATCAATCTCCTGGCCAGTGATCTGGAAAATAAACAGAAAAGATGCCATCATCAACCTTCATATAGCATCATTAGCCTCGTTGCTGAATGGACTTTCCTGCGCAATGCTGAGCCCGTTAATACATGGGCGCCAGCCATCGGGCGTATATAGCTGAGATCTCGATTCAATAACGATGCAGCAAACACAAAACATTTGTACAACGTCGGGCCAAACAGAATAAACACTATCTTGGGAAAAAAAAAAGACTAAATTTGATTCCATGGGTGTAGATTTATTGGGCCTGACCTCACTTGATTAACCCTTTGACTTCCAGGCCGGAGTGCATGCCAGGATCCAGATATACTGGTGTAGGAGTTCTATTTTTCGTCATTTGAAGCTGGAATTGCTAACGCAATTTCCAGCTTCAAATGACGAAAAATACATAAATGTAGTATATATTTGATGAAAATTTGTGTCATTTTATGGTTACGTTCATTGACGAATGACGACGGAAATTTCCGTCATGTATGGTAGTGAAAAGATTAAGCATACGATCCCGGTGATTATTGCTATATTCTAGTTGTCATTGAGACCACCCAAATCTGTTTCGATTTGGGGGATGGGTTACGTAAACATCTTTTGTTGCTGTCCTAGTTTACCAATGTAGACATGGAAATTCAATTCTCGTTACAATGATATATTGCATGTTGCAGTGGAGTAAATAATCATCTCTCCACATACGTTACAACATATTTTTTTATCACACAAGAATAGAAATCAGCAACAAAACAAAATAGTCAACATGGTCAATGAAAGCGACTAAATAAAACATAATTATTGCCCATATCTCCATGAAACCGATGTTTTCTGAAGCCAGAGATGTATTTGTTTAACACCCAGTAGTATTTAGATCTATAAATGTTGATATATTTTTTATGCAGGAGTATAGCAGCCTGTTATGAAAATGTCTGTATTCAACCTAGGCTGAAATCTGAAACATTGAACTTTTCTCGGCATATAAGTATTTAATTTTTTATCCACTTGTTTTCACATAATTTGGGTGTGCTGAATTCTAATCAGTCGGATAGCGGGCTATATTTTGTGTCCTTCACAGTAAATATATGAAAAATGACGTCATGATTTTAATGGCAAATATGTTAAATGACGGCCATCCTGGATTTTCCAATAAAATCTAGGTCAGACGGTGATAAAAAACATCGGACATGTTTTTTGATTATTTGAGTGTGAAAGTCGCGGCCATTTAAGTTTTTTTTTCAAAATTTACTCCACAGTAATGTTTATTCTTGGTTCACTAAGTTACTACAAATAAGTCATATTATCGTCAGCATACTTAGTGGTATACATGTAATTATAGTGACAGGAAATATTTCTAAATGGCGGACGTATTGAATTTGTAGCTCAAATAAAGGTAATTTATTTCCAATAGCACTCGAAATAAGTTTCTCAAATAAAAATCTTACAGAGATGGTGCTTTTATGTGTGAAACACCATACAAAATACGAGATTTTATTTACATTTTAGCGGCCATTTTATGTTTTGCATATATAAAGGTCAAGATCACCAAATACAGGATATTGTCCGACAGATTCGAATTCAACACACCTAAATTATGTAAAAACAAGTGAATAGCAAATTATACACTTAAATGCCGAGCAAACTTCAATGTTTCAGATTTCAGTCCTGACTAAAGACACACATTTATATAAAAGGCTGCAAAAAATTCACACTAAAAAAATATATGACATTTTTAAATATGAATGATACTGTTTTTTAAGCATAGACACATCTGGTTCAGAAAACATATATAGGCCAGATATGGATATGTCCAATTATGTTTTATTTTGTTGTTTCCTTCGACCATGTTGACTAGTTTGTTTTATTGTTCGTTTTGATTATTTCTTAATACAAAATATGTTTGAGCGTATGTATAGAGACGACTATTTACTTCACTGCCGTGTGTGATATGTCATTAGAACGTGTGTCGATTGGTTAAGCAGTATAGCAATGACAGACGATTAAGCAATCTTAACCCCTAATTGCTGACAGGTTTGAGGATACCTCCTTATAAGCGGTCAAAATAATAAAAACTGATACCACAATTGACTTTACGCCAACCCTATAAATGATCAAGAAGGTTCGTTCTAACAGAATTTATAGTCAGATTTTGTCAGTATGGTGGGTTGTACGGACCGATTTTGGTCCAGCTCTTCTACTATTGTTTCTTCATAACCTGAATGGCAGAGTGTGCCCGGTGTAAGTGAAACTCAGCAATTTGACAATTAAAAATGTTTCTACTGAGTAGTATTGTATCTGTAGGAATGCTTGTGATGGTCATTGCAGAAGCGTTATAACAACGTCTTTTTAACGTCACGACCGCTGACCATACCATAAAATAAACAATGCCAAACAGATTTTTTTTTAAATTGTAGCAAAATACTTCATTTTAAATATGTAAGGTGTTCGTGATGTGTAAAATAGCTGATTGTTAATGTTAGGGTTTTAAATTTAGGAGTTATTTTGTCGTCAGGAATTGAGACGTCATTCAGTGGTCATTTGCTAGAATGTGTAATTACCATACCATAAAATTACCAATAAAATGCTGATAAAAATAAAGACGCTAGCTGATAGCTTCAATAGGAGAAAATGTACAGATCGTTTAGCGTAAAGGTATAATCATGTCTAGCGCTGTTAATTTTAAGGTTTACAAGTAATTAATTGTGTGGCCATTTATTAGTATCTGTAATTACCATACCATAAAATTAGCAATAAAATACCGATATAAATAAGTAAGTTGCATGGCTGATGACTTCAATAATAAAAATATGTAGGCTACAGGGATTTTAGCGTGAAGGCATTATCACTTAAAATTATTTTTTGTGCTAAGAAATTGATGTCATTCTGCGGTCCTTTGGTGTTATTTTTAATTACCAACATTGTATATTTAAAATGAAAACACACAACGGACCTATTTAGCAGTATAATATATCTGCAAATTATCAATTTGTCACTGTTTGTTTGTCTATATACGCCATATGGGCCTTTTTTCTCTGAAATGATGTCTTGAATATTAATTAATGAGTTAGTAAGTATTCCTTTAACTGTATCTGTCTGGTGAGATACATCCATAGTAAATACAACGTGGTACCAGGGTTGTTCTAATGCTGGGCCAGCATCACAGACGATGGAGAAGCATTAAACTGACCTATCCCAGCAAACACGAGACATTCACCCAATGCTATTCCAATATTGGGCCAGCGTCGAAGACGATGGGCCAACATTGAAGCGGCTTTAAGGGAATGCTCGTGTTTGCTGGGTAGGACTAGAATTTCGTGTCTCAGCTGTGAAAGTTGTATATTCTGCACTAAAACCAGATATAATATTGAAAATTCTATGCTAAAACCACGATAGATCAAACCAATGTTAGCGCAATGTTGAGCCATCGGCGGGTCATCGCCTATGACAATCCAAATGCGGGTCAATCTCTTTTGTTCACTGGATTGTATCTTCCCAGAAAACACGAGACGTCGATCCAATGCTGGGTTAATAATAGACCATCTTCTTTGACGCTGGCCTAGCGTTAACCCAATTTTGGATGGACGTCACTTGTTTGCTGGGTTACGTATCTGTATAGAACTGGACAATAGGCCTATATAGCTCACCATTATGTACAACTCTAAAATCTCCTGGTTTCTGTATAACAATAATATTGCTTGAGATCATAGCCCACTGATACTAAAAAACACAATGGAGGTGAATCTCAACTTCAAGACAATCACATGCTATAATCGTTAGTCTGTTTCAGAGACGAAACATCCCTTTTGCAGGATAAACGTCCGCCTCCGATTCCAAAAACACGAGGCGACGTATTAAAAACCCATATTTTCACCAAATGAGCAGGTATTTATGTTTCATTTTACATTTATCGAACTGTGAACAAACATTGCAATTTAAAAAGCCTAATATATGTCCCTCGTGCAGTCGTCTGAAAGCTGTGGACTCGACATAAGCAGTGACAACATGCTGTTTTTGATGTAAACATGGGAAATCGGTAATAGTTTGAGTATACTACCTATTAGGCCTATATTTCCAGATTTCCCTTTTGTATGTTCATACTATTCAATAGAATTGCCAAGATACAATTATTATAAAGATACAACATCAGTAAATATTCACCATCTTAGGAATCTGTTGGAAATAATCGTTTAATATCAGAATTCAATAAAATAAAGGTATACACAGTGAAATATTTTGACAACTCCTCCTCGCAGTTTATGACAACGCCTCTTCTCGCTACATGTGTACACGATGTTGATATGGGAATACATTAAAATACTCAATTATACAACTACACTGCTAATATTACTTACATTATTTATAATTTGATATACTAATGTATATTTAAAATTTTAAATATGAAACAACCTTTATGAAACTGAACCTTGTAGACATTAAGTAAATCCTGGATCTCCAGTTTTTACATGAATAAATATATTGTTTGTGGTGGAAACGCATATTGTCTTATTACAGTAACGTTTGGCCACACTAGTCAGCAATAGACCGACTTTCAGGATGGAAGTCAGCACGGAAGATGCCTATAAACTTTAGATCGGCAGTTTTTCATAAATTACATTCCACTGAATCCTTCGTGATTCATCTGGTGTCACGGCGCAGCTTACACTCTGTGGTCCAATATTATGTTAATACCAGAAATAATAATTTATTCTAGGGCAAGATTGAAGCAAATATAAACTCGGATTGATAAAATGTCTTGTCGCAGGTTCTTGTTTACATTTTTGTATCTGTGAGCCCTCGTTCTCAAACCACGTGTGTGGGTAGGTTGCAATTTTGAATGAATTGAATTGAGAATAAGTTGACCATATTAGTCCAGGAGCAGGGACACCAAAAAAACATTTTCGTTCAACCGGCGGACTATCTTGAATCTGAATAGACAGAATGGAAGAATGGACCTTCGGCAACAACCCCAGGTAGTATGTACAAACGAATTGTGGTATCAGTTTTTTTGTACAGCCTATTTTCTAACATAGGGGGTGTTTTTCGCTATGTTCGTCAAAGTGGAGGTCAAGTTCGAAAAATAGCCATATCTTTTCAATGAATGGACCAATTCTTACACTTTTGGTATCACTACACCCAGTAATAACTTATCTAACTTTTGGGTTCATCTGGCCTTAGATAAAATAGTGTATTGTGAGAATATAACAACTTACATCAAGTCACATCTCAATCGTAAATACGCTATGGATTTTTTCCCTTAATCTTTACAAGAAATGAAACAGAAATTATACTAAGCGTATTGGCTAGAAACGCATTATATGACCAAAATAAACAATGCTTCGGGAAAAAAAGTAAGATTAAATTTGATTCCATAGGTGTAACTTTAATGGGACTGAGCTCACTTCATGCTGCGTACGGTCCTGGTGATTATTGGTATATTCTAGTGGTCATTGAGACCACCCCAACCTGTTTAGATTTAGGGGGTAATGTTACGTAAAGGTCTGTCGCTGCTGTTCTAGTTTATCAATGTACACATGGAAATTCAATTCCCATTACAATGATATATTGCATGTTGCAGTGGAGTAAATGGTCATCTCTCCACATACGTTCGAACTTTTTTTTTTATTACACAAGAATAGACATAAGCAACAACAAAAAATAGTCAACATGGTCAATGAAAGCGTCTAAATAAAACATAATTATTTGACATATCGATATTTGGCCTATGTTTTGTGAGCCAAGTATATGTATGCTTAAAAACGAGTGTCATTTATAATTATAAATATCACATATATTTGTTTTAATGGAAGAATATTGCAGCCTTTTATGCAAATGTGTGTTTAGTCAAGACTGAAATCTGAAATATTGAGTATTGGTCGGTTTTTTACTGTATATTTTTCAATTCACTTCTTTTCACATAATTTGGGTGTGCTGAATTCGAGTCTGTCAAATAATATTCTATATTTGGTGACCTTCGCCTTCAAATTAGCAAAACAGAAAATGGCCGCCAAAATGTTAATAAAACCCCATATTTTCTATCGCTTATCGCACATGAGAGCACAATTTATGGTTCCTGTAAGATTTTTGCGGCCATTTTTTGTTTTGCGAATTTGAAGGTGAAGGACACTGAATATAGAACGTTATCCGACGGATTCGAATTCAACACACCCAAATTATGTAAAAACAAGTGGTTAACAAATTGTATACTTATTTTGCCCAGCAATTTTCAATTTTTCAGATTCCAGCCCAGTTTGAATACAGGCAATTTCATAACAGGCTGCTATATTCTTACATTAAAAACATATATCAACATTTACAAATCTAAATACCACTGGGTGTTAAACAAATACATAGCTGGCGTCAGAAAACATCGGCCACATGGAGATATGGGGCAATAATTATGTTTTATTTAGTCGCTTTCATTGACCATGTTGAGTATTTTGTTTTGTTGCTGATTTCTATTCTTGTGTAATACAAAATTATGTTTCAGCTTATGTTGAGAGATGTCTATTTACTCCACTGCAACATGCAATATATCATTGTAACGGGAATTAAATTTTCTTGTGTACATTGCTAAATCACAGCAGCAGCGACTGACGGTTACGTAACTCTACCCCCTAATCTAATCTAGGTTTTGGGGGGTCGCATTAGAATATATCAATAATCACCAGGACCGTACGCAGCATGAAGTGAGCTCAGTCCGATTAAAGTTACACCTATGGAATCAAATTTGATCTTACGTTTTTCCCGAAGCATTGTTTATTTTGGTCATATAATGCATTTTTAGCCAATACGCTTAGTATAATTTCTTTTTCATTCCTTGTAAAGATTTAGGAAAAAAATCCATAGCGTATTTACGATTGAGATGTGGCTTGATGTAAGCTGTTATATTCTCACAATACACAATTTTGTCTAAGACCGGACTAAGTTAATACTGAGTGTAGTGTCTAAGTTAATACTGAGTGTAGTGATACCAAAAGTGTAAGAATTGGTCCATTCATTGCAAAGATATGGCTATTTACCAAACTTAACCTCCACTTTGACGAGCATAGCAGAAAACACCCCCCATGTTAGAAAATGGGCTGTACAAAAAAACTGATACCACAATTTGTTTGTACATACTACCTGGGGTTGTTGCCGAAGGTCCATTCTACCATTCTGAACTCACCAAATAAAGCCCCTACAAAAACTAGCCCCTGGACTATATCGCGTCTTGCCCTAGCGGTGCTGTGGCGAGATATAATAACATTAAAAGTGTTTATATGTAGATATTTTCGGTGATATGAAGTAACTATATGGGTCATATGCTCACCTTTTACCTGTATTGGTGAAAAACTTTGCCCAGTTGTTAACAGTTCTAACGATAAGTTGGCCTTATTGTAAACAGCGTCGGATTACTTTGAGGGGTGGTCAGAATTAAAAGCATCTACTACATTTCAGTCAACTGCATACGGTACACTAACTAGGTGTATATAGAGGTAAGATATTTCTGTAATATATGATGTGTTTGAATCAGGTTTATTTTGAGCGGATTGTCTGCTATTGATGCGAGCCTAAATGGCCCGCACCGTCTAAAAAAGATGAACGCCATTCGTGCTCACTCTCAGCAGTGACTGAGCGTGCTGCTCACTAGGCCACACCAAATGGCTCATGCTGATGAGCGATGGGGCAGCCAGAAAGAAACACACAGAACTTTGGACATCGTTGCAAACGGAAAAGAGGCCAAGCCCGGGGATCAACATAAGTAAAAAACGAAAACATATATTGCTACATTTGAGAATTCACCAACCACCTTAATGCACAGCGTGAATCTTTTTTCAAACATTACACACGACCACACATATCATTCTACAAAATAAGAAGCAACTATTCATTCCAACACCATGAACATCAAGGTACAAACAGATGAAACAGAAACAAATAACATAACATAACTAGATTTGCCTAAGGGGCAAAGCTTGCGTCTCCACCCGCCCCACATAGTACAATAATTATAGAGAAATACAATACTGCTACCAAAATATTATGTAAACCACGTGAAAATGTGATGTAAGAATCACACCATAATCTAATCAACATATAGCCAGGGTAAGTTGCTTTCTTTAAACAAATCTGTGAAGCAGTTCAAGCTCTTGAGAGTCACATGTGATTCGTCGGCCATCTTGAATTTTGTTGAAAAAATGATAAAAGAAAAACAATTCTCCTGACTATTTTCTCAGGGCCATTGAGCATACCCAAAAGATAAAATTTGTGCTGTATAACCATATCACCAAATTTTGATAATAGCCAAAATGAGCAAAATTGAAATATCAGCCAAAATCCTAAAAAGTAAAACAAATAAGTTTATTTAAGATGTATAACCATATTACCAAATTTTGATAATAGCCAAAATGAGCAAAACTGAAATATCAGCTAAAATCCTAAGAAGTAAAAAAAAATAGGTCTTTCCTTTAAACCAAGCATAAAACAAATCGAAGAAGCGGTTCAAGCTCTAGAGAGCGACATAGGATTTTAGCGGTCATCTTGGATTTTGTTGAAGAAGCTGAAAAACGCCCCAAAAATTACCGAGCAAATTCCTTAGGGCCAATATGCATACTGCAAATGTTTATAAATAATCCGAGCAGGTGTGCATAGCTAAATTAACAAATTTTGATGATAGCCAAAATGAACAAAACTGAAACATCCGCAAAAATTCTGAAACGTGAAAAAATCAAAGTTTAATCCTCAGAATCACACCAAAACTAATCAGCACATGTGCAGAGTAGGGTTTTTCCTTTAAACCAAATATGAAACATATCATTAAAGAGGTTCAAGCTCTAGAGAGCGACATAGGATTTTGGCGGCCATTTTGGATTTTGTTGAAGGAGCTGAAAACGCCGAAAACAAATCACAGGAAAAATTTCCAATGTCCAATATGCATACCGGAAATATTTGGAAACAATCCGAGTAGGGGTGTATGGCAATATTACCAAATTTTGATTATGGCCAAAATGAGGAAAACAAAAATATCCGCTAAAAAAGTAAAAAAATCAAAGTTTTTATTATGAGAAACACACCAAAAGCTTTTAGATCACTTCCAGGGTAAGGTCTTTCCTTTAAACCAAACATAAAACAAATCGATAAAGCGGTTCAAGCTCTATCGTGCGCCATAGGATGTTGGCGGCCATCTTGGTTTTTGCTGAAGAAACTGAAAAATGCAAAAAAATTAATTACCAGATAAATTACCCAGGGCCAGTATGCATACTGCAAATATTTGGAAATAATCTAAGTAGGGGTTTTTGAGTAAGAGCAGAAACAAAATGCGGCCGCGGCGGCGGCGGCGGGCGGACTCAGCAAAAAAAAATTAGTCTCCAATACCACATAGTGGGTGGATACTTAATTATGATATCTTATAAAACATAAAACACGTATCACCGAGAGTTTTAGAAAAAGTTGCAGACGAAGTCCCTTCTGAAATCCGATACATTGTACAAATTAATTGCAGAAGACAGTTTTCCAATAAATAATAAATCGTTTCGCTTATTTCTTGAAACTGTTAGATGGTACGCCTTACAGTGAACAACACAAATATTGCATTGCAATAAAACCATAGTTTTTTTTAAAATGGCTACTACAGACAGTGCTCAAGATAATGTGTAGTAATGACGCACGAAATACACGGTGATAAATTATTTCCTGTGTAAAAGTACACATACCTGAGTGATTTGCGCACACACAGTTATTTTGCTGAATAACATAACATATAGGTTTTGACTTTAATTAAGCTAATATATGTCATTTTTTGTAAATGAGGTTGATCCGAGGTCTTTAAAATGTCGCGAAACGACTTCCATGGGGTGAAAACCCCGCGTATATTCACCAAACACACCACTGTGGGTGATTTGGTTATAACGTTACAGCTTTTTATAGGTTTTTGGCTTTAAATATGTTAAGTTATCCTAATTTGTGCAAGTTAGGTTGATCCAAGGTCTTCAACAGTTAGTGAAACGACTTCCATGGGGTGAAAAGCCTGGGTATAGCTACCAAAATAACCTTCGTCGGTGACTTGGTTGAAAAGTTAGAGCATTTTATAGTTTTTTTGCTTGAATTATGTTAATTTATGCAAATTAGGTTGTGCTGTTGTCTTGTAGTGATATTGTGTAGAGACCGTGAGAGACCGCTATGCTAGGTTTACATTATGTTCCCGGCGGCCACGGCGGCCACGTTCGCCCGAAACGTAGTGCACCGTGGGATTTTGGCCCTTTTTCAATTTTTATTAGGTCTTGCTACGTTTTCTAACGGTCTCTCACGGCCTCTCACGGTATGCGGGACGGGCCGTGACGGGTCGCAGGTGGTCGACTCCCGGAGGCTCAAAGGCGCGGTACGGTTCGGTCCCCGATCTATTACGGTTGCCAGTACGTTGCCTCCCGGGCCGTCACGGTCTGATGGGGTCTTCGCGTTTCTCACGTTCTAACCAAGGACTGACACGTCTTTCACGTTCTCTCAAGACTCTCTGCGGATGAAACGTGGACACCGGACAGCTTTGGAGTGCGTTTGAACATATCTTGCCTCTTAATCAATTTAAACGAAGATTTTGGTGGCTGATCTTACATTTAATAGATCAAGGAATCTGTTTTAAACTATTTTTAATTGCTAAATTACAATATTTTTGGTGTAATTCAGGATGGCGTCCAAAAAAATGACAAAAAAATACACATTTAACTCTATGCACTTTTGAAGTTAAGATTTGTGATTTAAAATATCCCCAGGACGCCCATTGAGTGGTATTATGTTGTTCAGGGACCTATCACGAGTCAGAATCAGGCTGTTAACATTTAATCGATAGAGAATAAATGACCAAAGACCGATTTTTAAAATGGCTACTATCAAAATCACCGAAAAGTCCCAGAAACATGCTTCAAGTCCCACTACGGACCGTCTCAAAGTTTCGTTACGGCTTATTACGCACTGTCACGTTTTGTCACGCTTTGTTGGGTTCACCCCGTTTTACTACGGCCTGCCAGGTTTCTTATCTATACCGTGACTGCCGTGACAAAAGTGTTGACAGTTTTACTACAGACAGTGCTCAAGATAATGACGCACGAAATACACGGTGATAAATTATTTCCTGTGTAAAAGTACATATACCTGAGTGATTTGCGCACACACAGTTATTTTGCTGAATAACATAACATATAGGTTTTGACTTTAATTAAGCTAATATATGTCATTTTTTGTAAATGAGGTTGATCCGAGGTCTTTAAAATGTCGTGAAATGACTTCCATGGGGTGAAAACCCCGCGTATATGCACCAAACACACCACTGTGGGTGATTTGGTTATAACGTTACAGCTTTTTAAAGGTTTTTGGCTTTAAATATGTTAAGCTATCCTAATTTATGCAAGTTAGGTTGATCCAAGATCTTCAACAGTTAGTGAAACGACTTCCATGGGGTAAAAAGCCTGGGTATAGCTACCAAAATAACCTCCGTCGGTGACTTGGTTGAAAAGTTAGAGCATTTTATAGTTTTTTTGCTTGAATTATGTTAATTTATGCAAATTAGGTTGTGCTGTTGTCTTGTAGTGATATTGTGTAGAGACCGTGGACTGCGAACGTTTTCATTTCGATTGAGGTACTTCATGAGTCAACATGCCAAAATGGGGAGATCCAAGAAGCAGAAGAGACAAAGTTGAGGAGCCAAGAAGCGCAGTCTTTAGCCAGTTCCTCACCCAGCATGTTCTAATTCTCCCCATTCTTCTCAGCTCTTCTTGTTTTTTGTATTCACGTTGTTCTCTGATCTCTATATATTGTTGCTCTGCTTCCAACATCATTTATAGAAAACTAATATTCATCATATTTAGTGTTGACAACACTTGCAGTTGCTCCATTCTAAAATATAGCATATTTATGAGCCAGAAATTGGATTTCCAAATGAGGAGAGCATCATTAATTGTGCTCAACATATATTTATATCAAAAACGTTGCTGATCCGACTGCAAATGAAAATGAAATGAATCGGGCTTTAGGCCACCTTTGTGCACATATAGGCTAAACTGGGCCAGGAGAACCTCCTGAGGATGGTGAGATGATTGAAATGACACTGTCCTCCAGACACAGGATTTGAAATTCGAGCCCTGGCGGTCTGAGGCCGAGCACGCTACCTCTCGGTCACGGAGGCTCCCCACAATACTAACTTTCACACGTGGATGGGGAAGAAACAATTTTGTTTTGTTTCAAACCGCCGAGACCGGGAACCGAACCCCGGACTCGGGCGTGAAAGGCAGCGGTGCTAACCACTACCCTAGGGCCCCCGCCCGATCCGACTGCAAACGGTTAAATGTAGTTGAAATGTTGTAGAAACGAGTAAATCTGGCTCCAAACGGATTGGACGTACTGACAATGTAGCAGAGACGAGTACATCTGAATAAGAACAGAGTAAGATCCTTTTAGAACTGAGTAGGAACATATCACAAAATTTATAAACTGCTAAGAACGCAGTGAAGACGTAATGAAAATTATTAAGGTCTGTGTGATGACGGGTAGGACGGGGTAAAACGTAACAGCATCGGTGTTAGGTCAAGGTCCTATTTGTCCAGGTTCGCACGACATTCAGCTCCGTTTTTTCCACATTCGCAGTACGGCAATTCCGTTTCCAATACGGCAATTTCGTTCGAAGTACGAACTTACCCAGTCCTTACACAGTCCTCGAACGGGATCGGGATCGTGGCATGCGAAGCGGGAAAGACTTTCAATTTTACCCCCTCCCCCCCCCCCCCCCTGGACGATAAAAGTTTCCTTCATTCAGTATGAGCGATAATGGCACCGGGCTATGTACATTAACAGATTAAGCGATTATTATGTATAGCATGAACTTTTTAGTACGCCTTAGGAGATAATCTGGTCTTTGTCTTGGCTGTGAGACGGCTATTTGAGCTAGCACCGGGCTATGTACATTAACAGATTAAGCGATTATTATGTATAGCATGAACTTTTTAGTACGCCTTAGGAGATAATCTGGAATTTGTCTTGGCTGTGAGACGGCTATTTGAGCTAGCACCGGGCTATGTACATTAACAGATTAAGCGATTATTATGTATAGCATGAACTTTTTAGTACGCCTTAGGAGATAATCTGGAATTTGTCTTGGCTGTGAGACGGCTATTTGAGCTAGCACCGGGCTATGTTCATTAACAGATTACGCGATTATTATGTAGCATGAACTTTTTAGTACGCCTTAGGAGATAATCTGGAATTTGTCTTGGCTGTGAGACGGCTATTTGAGCTAGCACCGGGCTATGTACATTAACAGATTAAGCGATTATTATGTAGCATGAACTTTTTAGTACGCCTTAGGAGATATTCTGGAACTTGTCTTGGCTGTGAGACGGCCATTTGAGCCAATATATTAACAGATCTAGCGATTATTACTGGTGTCTTATTGTTAAAGACTGCTATCTTGAGCTGTTTCCAGCTGCCTGCACTCTTTTGTATTTTTATAATTATGAGACGGCTTATGAGCTGGGTTCATAATATCCAGATATTTTTCCGAGCCATATAATGTGCTCACGAGTAGAGAAAGCTTTTCGCTAAGCTGGTTCACCCAAGTAAGAGATATATTAAAATGTACAATTTGGATCAGAATAGGAGAGCCGGTATAGGACTTCTGTACACCATAATTAAAGTCATCCATCCGCTACACCTCTTAAGCCTCCGGTCCTGTCAGTAAGACCAGCGTAATATTATAATTTATTATTGGAACATTTAATATATTTTATAAGTGTTGAAGTAATGTATTTACATCATATACGATATTTAATCAAATATGTAAGCTATGTTAATATTAAGTTATGTATCTCCTTTCGGTAAATAAACTACTATCAGTGATTAGCGGTTCTAACCCTTTAACCACCGGTGCCGCATTTATTCGGGTTTTATTTTTTATTAGCACATTAAGTACCACATTTTAAATATGTTAAAGATAAATGTGACATCAACCAGCAAGATTTGAAAAGAGTTGACCTCTATTTTGTCAAATCTGAATAATTTTCACTCACTTGAAGTTGTGGATCGCGTCAGCGAGACACAATTTCAAATGGGTGAAAATACAAATTAAATAATTTGGCGATTAAAGGGTTGATTAAGTGTCTACACTTTCCAGTGTATTTTTTGCTACAAGGTGCAGAACATCTTGTGCCCTTTTTATCTCTGGTTTTGTTACGGGAAACTGATGACAGGCGAATATTCTATTCCCGAGAGCAAACTAAATACATGCTGACACACACATTCTCAACTGCCATAAACATGATAAATTCACCATTTCAGATTTCTTCATAAATGTGAATACGGTCCGAGTACTGGTAACATGAGGTTAATAATTGACGTCACTTACCACAGTCATCACGAAAGTTGCCATTGTCATATATATCTCAGGATAAATGTCAAACGGCTTGTCTGTTTTCTCTTTAATATCGCTCAAAAAACCATCCACAACTCTTGCCAGGCTACTTTCAAATTTAGCCAGCCCATTGCCGTACATCTTGAGATTGCCATGCACACTGTTTCGCATCATCTTCCAATAAGATGACATGCTCCCATTCAAAATATCTCTGAAAGGTTTCATCTGTCCTTTTCTCTCCTTCCACGGCATCCGTCCTCCAAATGCGTTACCGCGCACAATAAGCACTTCCCGTATGGCTTCATAACTGCTGACTACTATATAATCTTGCTTAAAAACGCGGAATCCAAATACGTCGCCGTATTTGTAAGACCACAGACGACAAATCTCATGAAAAGCACCTCCCGAGAACGACAGCGCGTTCCCAATCCACGGTAACCCCAAGGGTCCCGGTAACCTTTTCCCTGTACATCGTCTTCTGCTATGTTTTGTATTAGCAAGCAATAGCAGCAGGAATATTGTTAGACAGGTATATAAAAAGAGCGTCCCGTACATCGTATGAATGCCAAACTTGTTACCACTTTATATTTAGTAAGTGTTGCGCCTCACGAACCTCTAGGCCGACTGACGCTGTCGACAAACACCGGCTGTGCAGGCTCGATGACGATGACGACGTCATGTGTTACCAAAGACCCTGTACAACAAGATGACCAACTTACGGATTTCACCATACAAATGCGTGTAATACATTGTGCAGTGCTGTCCCCTTTTAACGGGAGTTGGAACTACGCTTTAGCAAGTGTATTATCATATAAAACAAGTGATAATTTCACCACATTAGCCTCCAAATAAATTTTTTTTCTAGGCTAGACAAAAATGACAATATCTCTGCAATATTTATTTTTGGAACGAAAATAACTGCTAATATAGCAGAAAAGTCATGTTATATTATCATACAATTTTTGAAATTAAAATGTCTTGATTTAAATAACAGAAGAGCTGTGTACAGAAAGTACACAAATATGTGGGCACAGAACGAGAGGAGGTAACGATATGTCGTCAAGCATAGCGACCACAAAGGAGAACGGGGCAAAACGTTGGTAACAACCATAACTTGGCAGACGTGTATCTTGATTCAAACTTTTATCATTTAAAAACACAAACCAAGATAACCAAGATAAGGGCACAAAAGCAATATTATAAAATTATAATATGTGAGCCTTCTCTCTCGGACCACTGCTATCAATGTCACTGAGGACTGGAGCGTTAACAGTATATACTGATATCTTGAAAACAAGACACGTTCATTTTTATGACACGATTTATTTATAGTTGAATTTTAATAATTTTCTATTTATCCTGCCATTACTGGTTTTAAGGTGTTCATTGTTTTCCCGCAGTACATGGTGTAGCCAAATGGAGACATAAATATGTAATATTAACGTGAAACATTCACAACTTGCACGTGATTTAGTGGCTTTGATGATGGTAATAATTTGATCTCTGCTGTGACTCCCATGTAGAATGTGTTCAGGTATATTTCCGAAAATTCGTTCATTTGAACCAAATAATTGTATTAAGTTTTGACGTGAATCAAAAGCCCCACACCTTGAATATTTAAATATTGATTCTCAGACAGAAATGTATGCAATTTATTAGTGGCATCAAAATTACTTTACATTGATCATATGCAGATCGCGACACTTTGCGACAAAGATATCCACTGATATATAATATTATGCAAGAAAAGTCTCCTCCTCATTGAATGAGCTAATTGAATGAGCTAATTCTGTGACAGAATCAGGAGTAACAGTAACATGCTTTATATCAACAAAATATTTCTGTTCAGGTATATTCCGAATGATAAACATGATAAATGATCCGTGTCATCAGACTATAATATATAGTAATATTATTTTTATAGTATATATATCATTTCCATTGCCCTTATCTTGGTTTTCTTTGCCCGTATCTACCCTTGCACCCATGTCACCTGCCAGCAGATACGAGAAGATTTGCCAATGATGGGGTAATGCTGGTCCAGCACTGCAAACCTTGGACCAGCATTACTCTATAATTGAGTCGACGTCTCGAGTTAGCTGGGCGTCACTTGTTGTTTGTAAACAATGAATATGCATACTTGTTTATACGGGCGCATCAACCCCTGAGGTACCAATGGGAAGAAGAAAATTAAAAAGTATTGATAACTAACCAACAAATTATTGGATAAAAAATAGAAGTAAACCTTCGGTAATACTTAATTTTCCGATTTTTATGATATTAAGTATGTATTGTTTTTAATAGGATCAATGTCATAATTACTCGTCGTAATATGGTAAAATCATACTTGATAGATGGCAAAAGCATGAGTTCCAACTCCCAATACCGGGGGACAGCACTGAGAGCGATGTCACGTTTTGTGGAGAGTTGACTGTCTTTTTGTACAGGGTCTTTGGTGTTACCTAGTTTCTAAAGGAGAACAACAAGCACAATGCGCTGATCCAAAGTTGGTCGATGTCTCGTGTTAAGGGATAGTCAGGCCAAATTTCAGCTCTGATGCCCAAATGTCTAGCTCCTTTACTAGTCAATAGTCGTTTCGCAATAGATGTTAAAAGACACCAGAAAATATGAAAAATGACATATTTCACTGTACCTCAAAAGAAATATATTTTCCATCCATCTACTGGAGTAAAGTTGTGATATGTTATTCTAGGGATACTAATGAGACGTTTTACAATGAAAACAATTATGTTGCAATTATTTTGAGGTATATTGATAGAATGACTAAACTAATAGTATTGTATTATTATTAATCATTAATGCCCATTTTACTGCGGGCGACATTATTAAAGCAGCTCCTTGGGATGACATCAATTTTCGTTTTCAATTCCGTACTGAAGTAGTGTATCCCACGGATCATGTTTTAATTTTTTTCAGAATTTTCATGTTTTTACAAATATTTTTAATCAACATTTCTATGAATCCAGAAGTAACCCAAACAAACTATTTGTATATCTGAAGGACGATTTAATGTTCTCACAGCATTAGGCCACATGCTGATGGCATCGGCCCAGCATTGGGTAGACAATCAGTGCTGCAGGTGTGTCCTCCCGTGTTCTGACTATAAGGCACCAATCAGCATCGACATGGCAATATACGTCCTGGAAATACAACTATTTCACTCTTTTTCGGTGCTTTAAAATTGTTTTTTTACTTTTTCGTATTTTTAGTTAAGATCAGTAGGCTATATAGCTTCATATAAATTAAATTTTCAAAATTGACAACATTGAAAATGTCTCATCCCAAAGGGTTCCCTTTAAAATATTTGTTTATTTAATTCAAAATACCACGTAGTAACACATTAAAACGATTACATTTATTTCATTATCCCCTGCCACGTAGAGGAAGGGGGGCTGTAGTCACGCCGGGATCCGTGACACGTCACGCGTTTTTGTGAGCAATAAACTAGGAGTCAAAATTAATATATAAACAAAAAAAATCACAACAACATGTAGATATGCATGATCAGCTTCATAATTTTTGGTTGGCTTAAAAACTTTTAATAAATACTAGAAGAGATTTTTCAAATTATACCATCGCATTCCCAACAATATGGATATTTGCGAGTGATAATTTCAAGATTTTTCTGAAATTCAAAATGCTCGCTTCGGCTCGACTTCATATTTTTTTGTCAGCGAATACAACTCAAAAACTATTTAGTCATGGACGGTTTTTAATTCTACAGATGTAAGTCCATTGGGACTTGAAAAAATATTGATACCGGATAGAAAATAAATTAATAACTACTGATTCAGTTCCTTATCCATTGTTAATATCTATATTGTTATTTACTGTGCTCAAAAACATGTGTGATTGTAGTAAAATCAACTGTTCTTCAGGTAAGTTTTGTGGAGGTGTTATTGTAAAACGAATATTATTGGTTCATTCATTCTAAGCCGATGTCATACCCATATATCCATTAGTTTGGACAAACTCCACAGCCACACAGTGTGGAGTTTGGACGTGAGGAGCTGAAATATCTAAGAAACGGGCGGTCATGAGATGCGGCACTCATATTACACAGAATAATTCCAGCTAATTTTCAATATGTTCATATCGGCTGATAAACCCACCTTTAATAAAGACCGTCTCACATTATTAAGAAAATCCGATCAGCAGAAAGTGCAGTTTATAGCTAATTATCCATTCTCCTGGCATGAAATTAGGTTTCACTGGGTTCAATATTTGTACCTATAAATAGACGTGCGTGATTATCCGAGAGTGACCTTTGACCACCAAGAGATTCGCCACATAATCATTCATAGTCAATCGTATTTGGCAGGAATTCTACAAATCGATGAATTTTTTCGAAGTCTTGTTTAATTTACATGATTAGCATACGATATTATATTTGCATCACTGATAATGCCAAGGTAGCCCAGATATGAACAATTTACGGAGTAGTCCTATATAGGGGTACGGCCTTCACTGGGGTTTCATTCAATGTACACGATATACTAAGAAATATATTACATATATTTTATTTATTTTATTTGTATTAATACTTTTTATTTTTTATTTTTTTATATAGTATTTATCGAACTAATAGTCGTGTTAAATTAGCCATCCAACTTTATTTTGGTTTGTTTAAATTATAATGTATATATCTGGTTCTATTTTCCACATGGGTTTACATGGCGTATCAAGACAATGCTGATAATTTAACGAACGCCAAATTCAATGGATCCAAAATAGCGGACACCGGCTGGGGTGCGTTGGCGTCATGGTTACGTGTGGAGAGTATCTGGAGGAAGTGTTTCAAACTGTAAAAAATACTTAACAATCATTATACATGCTTTCGATAGGCTTGTAGACGTATTGAAATCTAGAAGATATATTGATCTCTCTAATCTATATATCTGAAGAATATACAATTTCTGTAATTAATGCATGACATAATCGACGGAATAAGAAGGGTGCTTTGATAAATTAATGATATTGGTAGTAATACTAATAATAACAGTCATGATTAGATTAAACGTGACAAATCCGTCGTACGTATGACGTTCTGACGTCGTATGAACGATGGAACTCATACGCGGTGAGCACTAAGGCTGTTGTTTACGATTTTCACAACGTGGCACATGTGATTCTACATCGACGTCACTGGTCATCTTCAGCCGTTTAAATATGTTGTATTTTCTCGGAGAAGCCACTGGTCTCTTAACACGGCATGCAGGCGATGAAGTGCAATCCAGAGGTATATCTACGCTCTCACCATCTGTGAATGTTTGCGAAAAGACTACGTCTTCACTCTTTTTCATACAAGAGCGCAACTTTTCACGAGCTGAATTACGTTCAAAGTCACTGGCTATTTTTGTTTTATCTGTATAAGAAACATAAACAAGATCGGCATTATTTTATGTGTGATATGATTTTCTTTATGTTTTAAAATTAATAAATGCAAGTGCAACATTCGTAATTATTATTATCTCTTCATTAACTTTATAATTGAATGTGTTCACATGGTCGCAGAGTAACACAAAAGTTATCCACAAAAGGATTACCTACTTCTTGTCTGTACATTATTAAATTCTCTAGTAGCTATAACAACCACCATTATATAGTTCCGGTACAAATGTAAACAAAGCACTAAATTATATTACTTACATTTTAATAATAAACAGGATAGTTGGCCTACCCCCCTACACTTTTCACCACCAGATTGAATACTATTATATGTACACAGAAGTAAAATACAGAAAATATGTGCCCCTGAGCCCTTGTTGAAATGATGTGTTTTCCCTATGAGGCGAAAACGAATGCATCTCTGCCAAGCATTTTAATTGACAATCACTAAAAATCATTGCGCTATGACCAAAACCTTTTCATTGCGTACTCAGGCAGGTAGGTGCCTACGTACAAAAGTATGAGTAATACGGACTAGTGGTACTTGGGATTACGCGTTCACTTTTTTGAAAAAAACAATTTCACCATACATTCTATAGTTCCTCAAATATTACTATAAACATAAACACAATGCTATTTAAAATTTTTTGGTAAACCATAAATGGTACCTTGAATAAAGGCGATAATAACTTAATCTAAACAACCGATGATAATAGTGTTCACTTTGCCTTAATCAGTCTTAATACAAGAACAAATTGAACAGATTGTTACTAGAACAAACGCAGAAACGCATAGTAGTCACAGACTGGAAGAGGATAAACCATGGGCCTATTCACAAAACAGAAGGAGTATAGTATAAATTAATTCACAAATATGTATTTTTTTTGTTTATAGCTGAATGTTATAATGATAACAGTAATTTGAAACATGTATTGCAGTAATATCGTGCGCTCACTATGTGACCTCAGGAATAAGTCTCCGTCGTGGAGTAGTATAAAAAATATACTTTAGAACTTAAATCTGATTCAACCCATCAACATTGCCCAGTTAAAAACAGGTCAGACGTTTCACCTAACTGATTAAAAATATTCACTTTTGATAGACCACATACCTTAGAACGTTGGCCAAATAAATAATAATTCATTAATGTCTAGATGATTTAACACACAATGCTGAAATATTTGCGTATCAACCATGGAGACCAACGAGTTGTTCCAATTTGAAATCATCACAAATAGCTTAGTTAGCTCTTTCTGCTTCATTTGAATATCTATGTTATGGGTCTACGGTCATAACAATTCGCTAATTTCTTTCAGTGCGGGAGTCGTTTACGTCTAATGACGGTCCCCGCGCTGAAAGGGTTCAGAATAATTTAGGGAAAGTATCACGGTAAAATATAAGCTCCGAGCGTCCCCACCATAGCGGTATAATGGCCAAATCTAGAAGAAACTACCACTAACGTGCTAGTGAGTTTGGACGGGGCCATTGTTTCTGAAGGAGCGCGAAAGCGAGCCAGAGACAGAGCAAGAGCCAGAGACAGAACCAGAGACAGACTGAGACAGAGCCAGAGACAAACAGAGACAGAGCCAGTGACAGACAGAGACAGAGCCAGAGACAGACAGAGACAGAGTAAGCCAGAGACATAGCCTGAGACAGAGCCATAGTCAGAGACAGACAGAGCCAGATACAGAGACAGAGCCAGAGACAGACAGAGCCAGAGACAGAGCCAGAGGCAGAGCCAGAGACAGAGCCAGAGACAGAGCCAGAGTTGGGCATTCACTTTCATCAACCACTGAACCAATGTCTGCCTGTTGTACTTATGTTGACACAAAAAAATACAATTTGAATTGTTTCTCATTGTAGCAGTAGGCCTATATAAATGTACAAATGAGTGATGAAACGACAATTACAATGAAATAATAACTCATCAGGTATGAGATCAATTGCTAGTACAATGATAGGCCAGCGTTGCAATCACATTTACCAATGAATGATGAAGCAATAATTACAATGAAATAATAACTCTTCAGGTACTAGATCCTTTGCTGGTACAATGTTGGGCCAGCGTTGCAAACACTAGCTGGACAACAATATTATTTTTAGTAGGGTTCAAAACCATGATTCCGTGACCAACCTTCTGCAAGTAAGGTTTGACGGTTGTTTTGGGTAGCTTAAGGTATTTGTGAAAAATAAGCTCCTACGCCTCTTTTGAAAAGGCGGACGGAATTTTCCAGAGCGTAAAATCCAAAATGGCCGCTATCGGTCACGGTGAAAAGCAAAGAATTCACTTATTTCATCCACTTGTCTCCCAGTGGAACTCATTTTTTAATGTATTTATGTAGAAAATTGATTTATTGAGGTCATGGTAGTAGTATTTACCATATAAGTGAAAAAATGTAAGATGTATACCCCCAAAATAGAAAAGCGCGTCAGCGACGGGGTTCAATCCATTATAAACAGCTAACTTTTGATCTAGCTAACCTAACATTTTATGTAGCATCCCTTATTTATATGTTTTTATATGTTTTTGGGGTGAGGGATCGATCGGTCGGGTTATTTTTAAAATTGTGTGCTTTCTGCATGTGAAAATCCAAGATGGCCGCCGTCCAGCATAAGGAAAAGCCTAAAATGATCATTACACAGTGAGTCAATTAAAATGTTATGCGCTCTACTATTTGAGGCTACACAAAAATAATAAAAGGTGAGCTGTAAAAAATATATTTCAACGAAAACATCATCTGATATTCAGCTAGACTCATTCTCAGTGTTCTGTCTCCGTCCTAGTTTTCAGCCACCAATTGGTCACATATGCACCAGACAATCAGATAACGCTTAGCAGGACAGCGTTTTATAAACTGGCCAATCACATTCAATATGTATCAGATTTAATGTTAATCAGCTCTCATATATTCAAAGGCCTAAATCACCTCCCTCACCATAATGCCACCCCGCCATAATGCCAAATGTAGGCGTTATATGGAGGTAGTACTGTACATCGGGTGCCCTTGTGGCGCGTCCCATATTATGGTTGACTTAAATACATCTAGTTTATAAGTCAATCCAGGGATTTGGATGGTAATTTATGAGATGCCTTCATCACAGTTGAAATAAGTATAATAATTATGTCTTTTATATGTATACAGAGGTTTGCGATAAAAATGGTTGTTGAACGTTTAGTTATAAAGGCTTACATTTCTCCACACATAGATGATGATGTAGTCCAGATCAACCCAATCTCTGAGGTGAGAATGTTCAGCGTCATGTGTCTCAGTGATTGATTTATTGATTACTTGATTGATTTATTTCTTTATTGATTGATTGAACACATGCATGCTTCTGGTTTTTCTTTCTATTTATAATATTTTCTTCATCTTCCCAATGGCCATTCTTTGCCATTTCGGATTTGACTCATGTATGATGCTAGAAAATACATTGTAAATATTCCCTGTGTGCATTTATTTGGTATCCGGAGTAGATATTCATTTATTTTAATCACCATCATTGATTTGATCTATAAATGACATTGAAACTTAAAAATACATTTCCATTCAGTTAAAGGACCATACTCAGGCAAATGGCATATTTTCGTTTTAGCTCTGCTATATCTTTTTGAGTACTTGATTGAGTGAAGGCAACATTCCGATAGATAATATTACAACTTTTAGAAACATCCGTTGGCAAAGTAATCAGGTTACGAAAAAGACGAATTATCACAAAATGTCGGTGATTACATTTTTGTTTGTTGGACCCACCTACATGTATTTTTAATGCCGTCAACATGTTAGACAGGAAAATGTTACCGAGTCAATGATTTGATTATTTCCTTCTATAATTTACTAGCCGTAATCTATGACAAAAACTTCTTAACCCGTATTAGGATAAATTAGTGTGTAAAGTCTCAGATGTATCACATCATCAAAGACGTTGCCAGCTTAATTACATTGTCATCGGAAAAGCACAGCTTAACGGCGAAGGGTCGACACTTTAAAACTCAGCTAATTGACATGTTTTACATCTGTGCGGGACATCGTGAACATCGCCAAAATACACAGGTAATATCAAAGACCCTGTACAATAAGACAGTCAACTCTCCCCAAAACGTTAAATCGCTCTCAGTGCTGTCCCCCGGTATTGGGAGTTGGAACTAATGCTTTTGCCATCTATCAAGTATGATTTTACCATATTACGACGAGTAATTATGACATTGATCCTATTAAAAACAATACATACTTAACATCATAAAAATCGGAAAAATAAGTATTACCGAAGGTTTACTTCTATTTTTTATCCAATAATTTGTTGGCTAGTTATCAATACTTTTTAATTTTCTTCTTCCCATTGGTATCTCAGGGGTTGATGCGCCCGTATAAACAAGTATGCATATTCATTGTTTACAAACAACAAGTGACGCCCAGCTAACTCGAGACGTCGACTTAATTATAGAGTAATGTTGGTCCAAGGTTTGCAGTGCTTGACCAGCATTACCCCATCATCGGTTCATCTTCTCGTATCTGCTTGCAGGTGACATGGGTGCAAGGGTAGATACGGGCAAAGAAAACCAAGATAAGGGCAATGGAAATGATATATATACTATAAAAATAATATTACTATATATAATAGTCTAATGACACGGATCATTTATCATGTTTATCATTCCGAATATACCTGAACAGAAATATTTTCTTGATATAAAGCATGTTACTGTTACTCCTGATTCTGTCACAGAATTAGCTCATTCAATGCTGAAATCATTCACGCCACAAACGGGTATTACCATTGAGGAGGAGAATTTTCTTGCATAATATTATATATCAGTGGATATCTTTGTCGCAAAGTGTCGCGATCTGCATATGATCAATGTAAAGTAATTTTGATGCCACTAATAAATTGCACACATTTCTGTCTGAGAATCAATATTTCAATATTCAAGGTGTGGGGCTTTTGTTTCACGTCAAAACTTAATACAATTATTTGGTTCAAATGAACGAATTTTCGGAAATATACCTGAACACATTCTACATAGGAGTCACAACAGAGATCAAATTATTACCATCATCAAAGACACTAAATCACGTGCAAGTTGTGAATGTTTCACGTTAATATTACATGTATGTCCCTATTTGGCTACACCATGTACTGCGGGAAAACAATGAACACCTTAAAACCAGTAGCGGCAGGATAAATAGAAAATTATTAATATTCAACTATAAATAAATCGTGTCATAAAAATGAACGTGTCTTGTTTTCAAGATATCAGTATATACTGTTAACGCTCCAGTCCTCAGTGACATTGATGGCAGTGGTCCGAGAGACAAGGCTCACATATTATAATTTTATAATATTGCTTTTGTGCCCTTATCTTGGTTATCTTGGTTTGTGTTTTTAAATAATAAAAGTTTGAATCAAAATACACGTCTGACAAGTTATGGTTGTTACTGACGTTTTGCCCCGTTCTCCTTTGTGGTCGCTATGCTTGACGATATATCGTCACCCCCTCCCGTTCTGAACCCCCATATTTGTGTACTTTCTGTACACAGCTCTTCTGTTATTTAAATGAAGACATTTTAATTTCAAAAATTGTATGATAATATAACATGACTTTTCTGCTATATTAGCGGTTATTTTCGTTCCAAAAATAACTATTGCAGAGATATTGTCATAACTGTCAAACCTAGAAAAAAAAATTATTTGGAGGCTAAAGTGGTGAAATTATCACTTGTTTATATGATGATACACTTGTTAAAGCGTAGTTCCAACTCCCGTTAAAAGGGGACAGCACTGCACAATGTATTACACGCATTTGTATGGTGAAATCCGTAAGTTGATCATCTTGTTGTACAGGGTCTTTGGTGATATTCATGAGATGGTAGTGGCTGGTGTACTGACAAAAAGGAAGGGATTTTCCTCAGTGTTGGTCCTTTCAAAGAAAAACAAAACAAATTAACATCGGACCCTTCATCTAGACCCTCAGCGGTTCAGTCAAAGCCATTATAATAAAGTGATGGTTGTTATCAATTGTATGAACATTCCGATATACACACTTATCGGGTGAATATATCTTTCAAATGGAGGGTGGATAAAGATGATATAGATTTGCGGGGATTTGAGGCTTATATCAGCGTAAATCTAGTTCCAAAGTTTAAAATTGTGTTATATAGCCTTATAATAAGCCTGTATAACACAATTTTAAACTTTGGAACTTTTTAACCTGGGTATGGGCCTTTAAAATTCATGATGGTGCTGGTGAAAATTGATAATTGCAAGCATAGAATGCTACCTCTGGCGTGGCCATTAGATAACAATTTTATTAAAATCAATGTAATAAAGTTACCAGGTAGATAAAATAGAGTAATGCATTAGAATCTAGGATTATTATGTCACAACATTTATGGTGACCATGGTAAACGATGTTTATTGTTGATATCAACAGCCATCTTGTTTTTTACCTCTAGAATCACATGACACATATACTTTTTAAGTAAACTCGGAAATGTAACGTTAAATTAGAATAAATTAATAAAATAAACCTATTTAGGTAAATCTAAAGTGGTGTATTGCATTAGATTATAAGCACATTATTTCAACCATGAAAATTAGTGGTGGACACAAACGTAATTAGGTTAATCTAAAATTAGACATAGATTCCAGCCTAACTATTTGGTGGTCAAAGTAGATCATCTTCACAGTAGTAGGGTGAAAAACCTAACTTTCAAGACCACTTTCTGGCTAAGATGTTTTGATGATTGATTTGACTTCCTCGAACCATTTAAAAAAATATTTTGCCCCAGTGTCCCCCGCAAAAATCCCGGCATTTTTTTTTCTAGAGGCGTAAATCCAAAATGGCCGCCTGCCCCACTATAAAAAAATAACTTTTTGTCTCTAGTTTGTCTCTAAAAATGTCTACCCCAACTTGCATGGCCCTTGGTGAAACTGGAAGATTCCCAGTTTCAATACATATTAATACTCGTGTTGTATCCTTTTGGAGCCGAATTATTCGAACTAGTAATAAAAATAAACTGTCATCTATTATGTATAATATTATGTACGCACATTACAGAATCAACACTGTAGAATCTAAATGGTTAAAACATGTTAAAAATATTCTTGATAACTGTGGTGTAAGTTTTATCTGGCTTTCACAATCGATAACAATATGCTCCCTCCCTGAATTTATTCGGCTCAATTTAAGAGAACAGTATTCACAAGAATGGTCAACTACTGTGTATAATTCAAGTAAATGTGTGCTATATCGAGTTTTTAAGAAAAGCCTAATTTTTGAAAAATATCTTACTATGTCCCCATTTACCAGAAGAATAATCTGCAAGTTTCGTACTACTAATCACCGTCTGCCAATTGAAATTGGCAGGTACGCAAACTTGCCAAGACATACCAGGTTATGTGACAAATGCGAGTTGGGCTATGTCGGAGATGAATTTCATTTTTTATTTGAATGTCCTGAACTGCACGATTTGCGTACAGAGCTGCTTCCACGCTTTTGTCACAATAACCCAAATATGTTAAAACTGGAGTCTCTAATGACTTGTGTCAATATATTTATGTTAAATAAACTGGCTAAATTCATTAGTCGAGGATGTCAGAAGCTAAATATATACATATAATAATTCCAATCACCAATGAAATACATATTATAAATCCATTTCTTATGCTTTATATCTGTTTAAAGGTACATTGATTTACCTCTATTATGTTGTTTATCTGTTTATACGCATTTCAAACCTACTCTTATTATGTTATCATTGTTTAACTTAAATTCAATTTGTTAAGTATTTTGTTTTAATCGGTTTCAACTGGATTATAATTTCTTGCTTTTGTTACATGAATTGTATGATACCTGTGCCCCATGCCTCATTGAGGCCAGGGTTCAATAAACTTTTGACTTGACTTGACTTGACTTTGACTTGACATATTAAAGCTACACATATGAATAAATACACTTTTTTGGCTAATTCGACCACAGGGAATCCATTTCTGACGTCAATTTGGTATTAAAACACATTTCTGACCCTAAAATCTAAAATGGCCGACAAATTTGAATATAAAATCCATTTTTTTAAGCGAAACATAATTTGATCCCCTTGCAGGGTTGTATGAATGCAACAGTTTATATACCTATACATGAATGCATAGCTCTAAATAAAAATCACAAAATACAATAGAAAAATTAAAAAATAAAATAGAATAAAATTCTGCACGTATATGTCGTATATAGGCCTCCACCGCGTGAAGCGAGGAGACAAGTATACTGAAAATATAATATATGTATTGGATTACACCTCCTGCCAGGCTATGTTTTGAAGCCTCAGTTTCTGATGAATATGTCATACTCTTCTGCTTACCATCAGCTGGTTTTATTTTTATGCCAGCTTCACTTAGCCTTTCCGAGACGAGCCTGAGGTGGTAAATGAGCTCAACAGCATTTCTGCTGTATATGATTATATCACCAATGGAGACAAAGAAACACTGATCAGTCCATGTAGCCCCTGTCCATGGTGTGTTGGAAGAGGCTGAAGCGTTGGCCAGTTTATACGGCATTCGCTTGAACTCGAATAGGCCGCTATGGCAAGTGAAGGTTGTTTTTTATCGATACTCTGGTGCTACTGGAATCTGCCAGTATCCAATTTTGAGATCTAACGTCGAAAACAACTTGGCAGGCAGTAGGAGTCTGAGTCTTTTACGGTGGCCGCACTAAGCCTACAGTAGTTGATGCAGAAGATCTAGGTATGATTCATCTTATATCCAAATTTGTCGGCCATCTTGGATTTTAGGGTCAGAAATATGTTTTGATACCAAATTGACGTCAGAAATGGATTCCTTGTGGTCGAATTAGCCAAAAAAGTGTATTTATTCATATTTGTAGCTTTTATATGTCAAAAGTTATTTTTTCATAATAGCACAGGCGGCCATTTTGGATTTACGCCTCTAGAAAAAAATGCCGGGATTTTTGCGAGGGACACTGGGGCTAAATATTTTTTAAAAGGTTCAAGGAAGTCAAATCAATCATCAAAACATCTTAGCCAGAAAGTGGCCATTAAAGTTAGGTTTTTCACCCTACTACAGTGGTTATTGGCAGCAATCTTGTTTGATATTGCAACGTAAAATTGCCATTCCTTTGATCCTGGCGTATTCAGATTAGGTTCAAATGATGTTTTTTCTGGTAGTACCCCTCCCAATATTGATATTAATAGGTCTGAAACGGTTGTCCATGCCAAATTATGTGTTGTATTATTTATGCGACGATAATTGATCTACAAGCGACCTCTCAGGCTAAGTTCAGAAAAAACCTGCCTCAAGGAGTCTTATGTTCGAAGTTATGACCCATGATAAGATTACGTGGTGGTAATATTAGACGCCATCTTCGTTTTTTTCACTTTTTATCTATAGTATTGTCAAATACTCATCACAAATTTCTTAATCCCCGAAAACCATATGTTAGACACTAAAATCACATCTGTAGGAGCCTTATGTCGAATTAGTTCTGAAGCTATGAGCCACCATGGGCTGTATCTGGCGGCCATCTTTGGCCCCATCTTGGAATGGGACTTTTTAAAATCTTAGTGTTATATACGCTCCATAAATGAATTATTTGACCCTGAAAACCATATGTTGGACACCAAAATAACATCTCTATGTCTAATAGCTCTGATGTTCTGACCCAGTATATCCCTTGGCGGCCATTTTGGTAGCAGTCTTGAATTTGAAAACCATATGTTGGACACCAAAATCACATTTCTATGTCTAACAGCTCCTATGTTCTGACCCAGTATATCCCTTGGCGGCCATTTTGGTCGCAATCGTGGATTTTTAAAAGCCAAGTCGACGGATTATTATTACTCTAGATGGTCTTGTGCAAAAAAACTCCGAGAAATGATTGTTACCAGATATTGGAAGGTTTGAGATAAAAACGGCCTCCTTCCACCGGACTATATTATATGAATGAGCACAATTCAATGATAAATGACCTTGACCTTGACCGTAACTTTTCATACTTTCCCATATATTTGAATTTCTCTTACCGCAAAACCATAAAAAACGATATATTATATGACAGCTTGTGCCACTTATTAGCTACCAAATACGTGAAAATAATTTACAAATAAAAATATGTTTTTGCCAGTAACATCCAACCTTGACATTAAAATAAAAAAAATAACATATTATTTAGATTCCTTATACCTTAAAACCCTAAAAAAACGGTATTATATGACAATTTGTGCCACTTATTAACTAAGCTAGCAAACCGCCCCATGTATATGGCGGCTATTTTGGACGCAATAGGGCTGACCGAGTTTTGCCCCTACGGTACTTTATGGGTACTGATCTGCTTCTCAAAGTAAGCCATCTGAGGAGTCAAAATCAACCAAAAACCTCATCGGGGTCTTTCTTGCAAGGTTGGGCTAATTTAGGCCCCTATGCCATTCTGCCTCCAGACTATTTCGCAATATCGTTGTTTCGTAATTTTACAGTTTTGTACTTTCGCACTTCTGTTGTTTCGTACTTTCATTGTTTCGCAGTTTCGCATTTTCGCAGTTTCGCAATTTCATTGTTTCGTACTTTCGCAGTTTCGTACGTTCGTTGTTTTGTACTTTCGTTTGCTGTTTCGTAATTTCGTTATTTCGCCGTTTGGTACTTTCCTTGTTTCGTACTTTCGTTATTTCATTGTGATGGACGCAGCGTTAGCCTCTTCACCAAGGCTCCGGTGTGAAAGAGGACAGCGCTAACCACTTCACCCGACCTCCAGAGTGATGGACAACAGCCTGAACCTCTTCACCAGGGCTCTGGCGTGATGGACGGTAGCGCTAACCTCTTCACCAGGGTTCCAACGTTGTGATCGGCAGCGTTAACCTCTTCACCAGGGCTCCGGCGTGACGGACAGCAGCGTTAACCATCACACTAGGTTCTTTGCTAAAACGTCAATCCCGGCGCGACAGACGGTAGCGTTAAACATCACATCAGGGTGTCTGCTGAAAAGTAAATCACGGCGCGACAGACGGTAGCCTTAACCATCACATCAGAGTTTGAAACAACGAAAGTACGAAACAACGAAAGAGCGAAACAAAATAAGTACGAAATATTGGAAGTAGAAACAACTAAAGTACGAAACAACGAAATTTCGAAAAAAATATAAGGCGAGATTGCGAAACAACGAATGGGTGAAACAACGAAACCTCGAAACAACGAAAGAGCGAGATTGCGAAACAACGAGACGGCGAAAGAACGAAAGGGCCATGCATGACTATGAAAGGGCGATACGAAACTGCGAAAGGGCGATGCAAAACAACGAATGGGCGGAAGTGCGAGACTACGAAACAACGAAAGGGCGATGCGAAACAACGAAAAGACCATGCGAAAGAGTGAGATTTTAAACAGAGAAACAGCGAAAGTGCGAGATGGCCCTATCCTGACACTATAACATCCAGTATGTGATAAAAAATTGAGAACCGGGATAAAGTGAATTAGATTTGTATTTATTGGATTTGTTATGAAAAAAAACGTTGCCCATGTATGCATGTTTCATTACAGAACAATGCATAAAAGACGATAGTAAGATAATTAATACATTTATTTCAGACTAATATGATACATATGTTCATTCACCTATTCATTCATTCATTCATTCATTCATTCATTCATTCATTCATTCATTCATTCATTCGTTCATTCATTCATTCATTCATTCATTCATTCATTTATTCATTCATTCATTCATTCATTCATTCATTCATTCATTCATTCATTCATTCATTCATTCATTCATTCATTCATTCATTCATTCATTCATTCATTCATACATTAATTCATTCATTCATTCATTCATTCATTCATTCATTCATTCATTTATTCAATTATTCATTCATTCATTCATTCATTCATTCATTTATTCATTTATTCATTTTCTTTCGTTCGTCCATTCGTTCTTCGTTCGTTCATCGTTCGTTCATCGTATGTTCGTTCATTAAAACTTTTATTTATTCATTATTTCATTCCTTCATGTTTTCATTCATTTATTTTATTCATTCATTCATTTATTAATTAATTTCACTCGCATAAGTCTTTGTTTGTTTGCTTGCTTATATACACATACATAAGCCGGACCGGTGCATCTGTTGTAAAACTGTTATGTTATGCAACAAATAAATTATAATATACCGCAAACTAATCTTTGAAAAAAAATCAGTATAATGAAAAAATACAAGGTCTTAAGAAATAAAGATATTCTGAGTCTCGGACCAAGTATAGTATTCTACGGCCAATGAAAGAGTGGCTCAGCCTGTCCAAGTGATATGCATGACGACTGACATTTGTCGGGAGGTTGTGACATTTGTCGTTGGTAATCATGATACTGTTGTGACATTTGTTGTTGGCTGTGACATTTGTCGAGGCAAACTTGCGACATTTGTCGTTAGCTGTGACATTTGTCGAGGCAAAGTTGTGACATTTGTCGCTGGCTGTGACATTTGTCGAGGCAAAGTTGTGACATTTGTCGTTGGCTGTGACTTTTGTCGAGGGCTGTTGTGATATTTATCGGGGGCTGTGACATTTAGTGGGATTGTGACATTTGTCGGCACAACAGTCGCCCTAATAACGGGCAAAGCGTAAGCGAAACGCTGTGTTTTTGCTGATTCATACACTAGTCAGGGCGTCAAACTGCGATATGTGCCTAGATAACACTTTCGCGAAACAGTTTTAGTACAAGATGGAGACCAATGCCAGAACATTCTCTAGCATCTCTAAAAACCCAAATCAGGTGTCTCCAAGCTGAAATTGATTTTTAAGGTAATTTTTCAACATTTGAAATTATCACCCATTTTTACAATAATTAGTCGGTTTATCTCAGGTTAAATAAACTCCAGCCCAATACAATCTTTCATAACTTTGGAATGGATACACAAATTCATTTGGAATTTTCACAACATATTCAAAATATGTCCCAGGATAACATACATGTATGATTATATTTGTTTATTCTAGATAACCTGTCGCTCACAATACTTGACAATTATCACGTTTGCCCATATTGTGTTTTTACAGTAGAAGAGATTTGGTAGCCCTGCGCAGGTAAATCAATCAGATTAAAGGGACTGGCCCAGGCTAAAATCATAAAAAACTCGGTGATTTTATTTCGGGTTCTTAATATGACCATATGATGTAAACATGTACATAGACTAGAACTGCAAATTTTTATAATTTTTTGTGCTGCGCATTCATCAGTTAGACTAGATATAGAGACGAAATTCCCGCATTTCCTATTTTTGACATGGTTGTCAATAATTAGAAATCAGGAATTTCGTCTCTATATCTAGCCTAACTGGTGAATGCGCAGCACAAAAATTATAAAAATTTGCAGTTCTAGTCTATGTACATGTTTACATCATATGGTCATATTAAGAACCCGAAATAAAATCACCGATTTTTTGATGATTTTAGCGTGGGCCAGTCCCTTTAAGTAGGGAGGATTAATAATTACTAAGGTTAATTACATTTTAAATGCCCACTTGCCACCTCCTGGGTCAAGATCTCGATGTGTGTCTACAAGAAGGTGGAATAGACCTCCTGCGGCCTAAAATCGAAATAATGTGACAAGTGAAGTTGTCGCACTGCTGTGTAAAAAGGCAGTGGTTATTGAAATACCATTACAAATAATAAACACGGGTATAAGCGTTAAAAACAACAAAGGGACAAGTGCAATTAACCACAGCCAAATCCTTACAGAGTTATTGCAAATAATAATTTGACAAGTCCAATTGACTACAGCTAAACCTCTGACATGGGCGACTTGTCTCAAACAACAACGTGACCAACGCAGGTGTCGCGTTATTGAAATCTGACCTAAAGTAATTTCAAAAGGTCATTTCACTTTGTTGCAGGCAACCATTGGTCTATTGTTGTGCAAAATATTAAGTTCATCTATCAATTAAAAGATGCATAACCATGCCATACCTACATGAAAATATAAATGACACGCTGCCAATGCCTCACGTGTCAAGCATCCCGGAATTGGAATTGATCACACAATCCATATACAGCCCGACAACAAGTAGACAACAGAAAGTGGATATATAATTAATAAAAGACTTGACGACACTTCTCTGCCAAGATGGTAATGTAAATTACTTTATAATAGGCCTCAAAAGTCACTTAAATGACCACTAGTGTGACGTAAAGCAATAATTTACTACTACTATCATTGCTGAGGTTCACCTCATGTCCCGATGGCCGCAGATTTGATTTTTGTTGTTCAATTTAAATGCTGAAAAGCAGTGGCCTTCGCTCAACTCATTTATTACAGGGGCGCATAGTCGAAGGGTAGCTTCTTTCACTAGTGTAGAGCTAGTCTGAGCGCTTTATTACGAGATTAGTGTAAGGCCGCCCACTGCAGGTTCTTGTGGTTGATCATCATTGGCCAAGATTATGTGAATTGGCATGTTAAACATATGATGTGAGGTAGTCTGCTGCTTCAGCCAATAAAGGGGCCCAGAAAAACCACCAGACTGCATATCAGGCTTTCCAAGAATAAAATAATTCCCGGGGGAAGTTCCCATACCCTATGTGAGCGGTAATACCCCTCCCACTTCGGCGGCGTGACGGAGGATTAGGCTTAGCTGAAACCCGTTTTCCGGTTTCAAACATACATTTTCAACAAGGTTGCCAAAGACCGATGTGCAGACATAACTCAACATCATTGATTAATAATGCGAATAGCACACAATATGGATCATCACAATTGTCTCATATTTCGCCCGATTTAAATGATGGTAATATTATTACAGAACATTGTGTGGGTATCAAATTTGATATGTAGTTTTTTCTATTCCTGGACATCGATCTTTGTGACACATTGATTGATGCATCAGAATAAACTATTAAAATAATACAATATTTAAACTGTTCAGCTTATATAATATAATTTTTGATGATCTCTATTATCAGTTGGGAAAAGATGCCGTATAATGTAAATATTTAATTTATACAAACGTGTAAAACACATACAATGTATATGTAAAACAATATTTACTGGAGTATGTTAATAAACGATATTTACACGTATGTTTATTGCTTTTACAGATACGTAACGTGTAAATAAACAAGAACATTTTCCAGCTTTCACAGTGTTTCATGATTGAGATAATTTATGGCAGGAAAAACATCATGCTAGATCCGAATTCACCGTTCATAGCTGTAGAAATATTACATAGACATAGTATACCAGTATACCAGATAAAACATTTTCCTTTTTGGCTATATGGTTTCAATAATTTCGTGATATTAGCAAATTTTCTTACATTGCTGATAGTAAACATTTGTGTAAAATTGATTTTTAAAAGAGATTGACCGCATATGCGATTATCTAATGCCTTTCCATCAAAAAGTTATACTAAATGATTACTTTCTTGAAATGAGCCACATAGATAAGGCTAAAATGTATTTACACGTTTGTGTAAAGTAAGCATTCACACTATATGGCATATTTCCCCAACTGATTATATAGAGAGCAATATTGCATGGTTGTCTCACAACATTTATCTTGGGTTATATATCTAACAATTAACAACAAAGAAACATAACAGGATATTAGAGGATAATTCTGTCAAGGTATTGTTGTTTAGCGCCATGAGCATGCAACATTATACCCATGTATGCTGTCTTGTGATAAGATGAAAGTAGTTTACTTCATATTTATGTTAGAAACTGAATCCACCACTGAATAGTATATCAATCAAAGAACTTAGAGCCCGCTCTAATTTCTCTGCATCAAACTCATAATTACAGATGGATAATACCATACATGATTGTGCATGTCTCTATAGGCCCCAACTCTGATATTATCATGTATAGTCGTCTAGAGTGTTTCTTTCTAGTATCCATAATTGTGTTTCTATATTTGCCAACCTGGGATCATTGACATTTGCAAGAGTATTTTATTGGAACAATGCAAAATTTACCGTACAACATCTTCAGAATGTCTGCTCCTTTGATCTCCTTCCAGATTCGCTATATTTTGCTTCGGAAGAAAGTGATCATCTCCTCACCGTTTTTATTTTGCAGTTCTTTCGATGATTGTTGTATACTGTGATAGAAATATTTAAAAAAGTTTATGGGGCTACTGCTTCAGTTATATATAAACCAATATCCTACTTATTGGATCAAAAAATACAAAAACGCTGAACTTGTTCGATCAGTGTTAAAACATCACATCCTGTTCATAACTTATTCCGGTTGGTCCACAAACAATGGCTCATTTAGTTCGGCTATTACTCGAAAGTCAGAGGTACTGGGTTCGAATGCTACTGTCATTATACTTAATTATTGCTGTCAGACAAAATAACTAGATTATAACAAAAAGGTATCATGACAATGATAACTATCTAGAATTTCCTTACTAAATCACTGCGACCAAACCTTCTCATTTACAGTCGTGCAGTTAAGTGTTTACTTATCAATCACACGTAATTACAACATTGAAATGACCGCCATTTTATGAAAATGGCTAAAACGCGACCAAAACCTCTGGTAAAACAGATAAACAATCCTTACATAATCTACTCGGATTAGAGATTTTTTGGATATTGCGTTCACAAATAATCGAAAACTTTAATAGCTGCCATTCTGTAATAAATGCTGAACTGCTATGACCTTCTCTTTGTTTTGCGACCATGTATACCTTCACAATGGAGTGCCTTTATACAAAATTACGTGTGATTTGATTGAGCGGCTCACAAATCTTTGCTAGCTACAGGGACGACGCAGCGACTTTATACTGAGCACATGCCTGCATCCCAGTTATAATATTATATAACTAATCTATACTAAAAAATCTATAACCAGATAAAAACTACAATATAGAGTTGCATATTTGCACAGCTAAGGAGCTCATTATATCCAACCCAAAATTAAAATAGAAACAAATGGTTCAGAAAATAATTAAACCTTCGCAGATTGGATAATTATCTAATTTTCACGGGTTATTTTTACCGTTGTCAATTTAAAAATATATATTTATATTCGAGATATCAATTATGTCTATTACTGGGTAATGACTAGGCTATTTTAAATGAATATTTAAAAAAATAGGCTCATCTGCATAGAAGGACTTGTGTTATGAAAGATTATGACAAAGTGGAGAATCACTGAAACTGCATTTTACCGCTAGAATAGACCAAAAATGGGTATGTTTTTAAAATACATATAAAATACATGAAAAACTCAATTTCAGTTTGGAGACACCTCAATATGGTATTTAGGAATGTTAAAGATAATATTTGAAATAGTCTCTTGCTTGTACTAAAATGTTTAGCGACATCATAGTTTTCCAGTTTGACGCCCTGACTACACCTGATTTATTTATAAAACGCTGTATATTCGCCTAAAACTCGCTGGCTCTTCTCATATCCTGAACAAATTCATGTATGAAAATTATATATCAATACATTAGTTAATTACTTAGAAATTAACCTTTAGTTACATCATATATTTCGATAATATTCAAATTAATATTATTTTTTATGTAATAATAATTCATACTTTACATTAAGCTGTGGGGGTCTCCGCCCCCTATTAGAGCAGTGTCTCCACCCTAAACTCAAGAAAAAAGTGTAATGATGCGTGGAGCTGGGGAGGTGGCAGATTTTTTTCTTAAATGTATTTAGCAATGCTGGCAAGTGCGCAGAATCAGGATTCCCACGTGTTCTAAATAACTTCTCTGACGTGATATCTGCTGCATATTCTAACCTCAACACCGTGAAATACGGGGCCTCGCCAATATCGTATACTCTGTTATATTAGTGGCATCGAGCTTATATACCTGTTGCTTGTATTAGTATGCTATAACATATTTTCCCCCATAAAATGGATTATAACCTTCGACGATAATCCTGTCTATATAGTTAGTGATCTGTTGTCCTTTGGACCTTAATAAAATACATTGCAGCAACAAAACATTGCTACAGTTTTTTTAGGTTGTTTCTTAGATTTATTGGATTATAAGACCAATATAATTAACTAAATTAACTAAATATGCTGATATTATTTGCTTGGCTTGTCACAATGCTATAATACGTGTTGTTCTAGCAATATAAATAAGATAAATAACTTCAATATAAAGTATTATATACTTTGATAAGGTGTTGTGGCAATAAAGGGGATGTGTTGACTTTAACAACAACCAAAGCTTTATTTGGAATGACCTTATTTTAGTTTATTTCAATATTACTTCTTCGCCATACATGCATTGACATCATGCTGGAAGATGCTGAGTTTAATGGGTATCTTATCCTCATCCAGTACGTACTCCAGGTACCTTGGCTGACCCTGAGTGTACGCATTCAGCCAGGACACTGCTATACCCTGTACAAACATGCGGTAGTCCATTATTCCGTCTTTGGGTCCGAGTGGACAGTACTCAGTCGCCCAGCACACTGAAAACACACCAAAAAAGAAAACACATGATGCTCTGCCATTATAGAGTTTCAGATGTTGTGTTTCTTTCACCAAATGTCAACATTTAGAACTGTCAGCAGAAACATTAGATCCCTTTAAATATATTTCAATTTACTAAATTTAAAAAACATTATATATTGCACCCGTATCCATGTCGACTTCAAATTCAAATGCTGAAAAACAAATCAGTTGCTATTGTGTTCTAAGCCATGTGGCGACGATTGTATCATATGAACTGATAAATCTACACATGTCAAGTACTTATAATCAGCTAATTATTTTCCCGTTCAAGCTACATTTTCAAATACGCGAATGATAAAATTGTGTCGAAACTGTTTCTTCGGGCTTTCTTTCTCAGAATTGAAAAAATATTTATATTTTTGCATAGGTTAACCTGTACTGCCGTGCAAAACCAGAATCCAGTTATTGTTTAGAAGTGATCAGAATGATACTGCATTTAGGTTGTGCAGAGCAGTTTATTGAAGGTGGACATACTCACAATCCCATGCTTGCTCATCCAGCAAGTCGCAATGGCCGAAATTCTGGAAACCAAAAACAAAGAAGTAAGGGGGTGAAAAGTGCTAGGAATGATAAGTACGAAACCTGTGCATTCTCATTGCTTTAAAGATATATAAACACACTATTTATGGGTAATTTTACATAACATATACATATATCATAATATTAAGGAAACCATAGGTAGGTCATACAAATATAGTGTTTGCAGACCTAAATTTTACGCAAAATTATTAATAACATGCGTACATTCGTTTCTTATAAGATCATCTCTAAAGATGGTCGATTTTTTTAGCCGACTGAATTGACAAAGGAGTTATTGATGGATTGCTTAGTGCAATGTCAAGGCCATGCCATTAACAGGTTCATCTACATGGTAGATGATGCTGTTCTGGAGTATATAGACGAAAACAATTTCAATCAAAACGTCAATTAATCTTTCTGCTGGCCTAGCTAATCCACGAAACAAATTGATACAGATTATTATACATGTTGCATGTTGCATAGGTCTGTATTTTTTTTACAAAAAAACATCACAAATCCAGCCCATACGTTTTACCTGACATACAATAGAATGAGCATGCATCATACTAATCAGAGCTGTATGATCAATTCGCTAAGTTTAGTATTAATAAGTGATATTAGCTTATACTGCTCCAATATATTTATATAATGTTTACATGTGTTAATAATAAATAAAATGACTTAGTTTATCTAAACGGAAAGGCATCATTTAACAATGCGATACATCATCAAAGCTGTGGACAGACCTGTGGGCGCGACACAACATTTCATTTCTGCTGTAGTTTACTTTAAATACTGTGATTTTGAACGCATTTCGGCATACTATATTTCTTGCTTACCTGAGCTTTTGACAATATCCTGCCACTAGAATATCACCAGAATGACAAACACAGAGGAATTAGATACTAGTGATAGTTAGGTTATGTTGAGAAAAGTCTTCAAGTGTCAAGTGAATTTAAATGAGCCATGTTTTCTTTTTTTATAAAAATCGTTATAAGTCTCAGGAGTGAATATAATGGGTTGAGAACAGTATACAATTTACCAATGCCTGTGGGATTGGTGAATAAGGCGTAGATGGCACCCTGATCACAGTGACGTTTTAAGTACTCCAGATTCTAAATAGTTCAAATTGTAATATTTAACTATGCCTATTTTAACGTGATTATGAAGAATATAATCATTTTTATACTGCCCCATTTATAAGAAGCTGAATGTGTGGGAAATGTTTTTATATGGTTATCATGGGAACAAAAATTTCAGTATATCAAAATATTATTAAAAATGGGGTGTACATGTGAACTGGTACTTTTAATGTTACTATAAATGAACATTTGTGTAAATATAATGTGACGAAATCTGTGACGTTCATCACAGAAACGCCCTATTTACACAAATATTATTCCCATTTAGCGAAAAATAGAAAAATAATCAATCAAAAAAATGAATTTAAACATGTTTAAAACTAAAAAAAATTTAAACTGTTTTAATATGTAGAGTAACACAAATAGAACATATTATTTTTTTCAATGTGGGTACATTTGAATTAAAAGAAATACGTGAATATATAGTTTTAGGTAAGAATACATTGAGCTGTAAAACGAATCATTATATTATAATTGCAAATGTTAAATTAACCTAGTTAACAACCGTCCTATAGCTTAATTATCCATCGGTATTTCAGCATCCGGTTAAAATGATTTATTTGCTAATAGCGTACCTTTTTTATTAATTTATGTTCAACATGATATTTTACCAACCAATGCACCACGTCAATTGGGCTGGGGTTGTCTAGCTTATTTTGAAACGTCTAGTTTTACTTGCCTGTATGTATGTCATAGCAATACGTCTTTTCTAATGTTCAATATTTGTTGTGATAGCATTACGTAAAGTTAATTGATTCACATGTATGCTTCTAAAATGTGTCATTGCAGCTCTGTACGTGTCTTGTTGGATTAGTTAGCGTTTAAACTTGTACTCCAACCGGGCCAAGTATAGTAGTCTACTGCAATCCACGCACAATCGGTTTTTTCTTTATATGATAACGCCCGCCTTTGGTTGGAGTAGAGTACTATACTTCGGCCAAAATATGTAGCTGGAACCTATGCGTGTCATAATAATTAAGTAATGTCAGATACATATGTACAAACCTCCGCTTCCATTAACACTTTAGGACAGGTCCAGTAGTCATAGTGGGTGATGTGGTCTCTACCCGGGGTCGAACATGTTCCGGTGGCCAGTCTGGCACCCAGGATCATGTTAGGAGAGAGAAAATCCACACCGTTCAGCACAGATCCGGATACCGGCTCCCACATTACGTTTGCCTGCAATACAGATAATATATCTCGAGAAAGAATAGCATTATATCAATCCCAGCAGATACAGGACGTTGAATTATTGTTGATTTAACGCTGGTCCAACGTCGTAGACGGTGAACCAGTGTAAGCCAGCATTGATTCAACGTCTTGTGTCTGCAGGAATGATTCAAATCAAGTTTAATATATCAGTATGCGGGGTAAATTATTAAAAATCAATGAATATAATTCTGACAAAACATTTAATCATTGTCAACAATCATGTTTGACATGATTTTGAACAACAATATTTGTCCACCGTCTGCGTAAATAATTAAAAAAAAGAGTATTTGAACAATATTTTACATGTAACCTTTAGTTTTAAGTATGTTGCACCTTCGTAATGTTGGGAGGGTGTGTTAGTAGGGAAAACAGGCCCTAATAAGTAGGCCTAGTAATTAATAAACTTTGTAATTAGCTAAATTATTGCAAAGTGTTACTGATAATTCATCTCTTCGGTATTAGAGGGTCGTATCTGCCCTTTGTAAATGATCAGATACAATCCTTCATTAACACTTTAATCGCCGGTGCCGCATATATTCGGGTTTTCATTTTTTATTAGCACATTAAGTAACACCTTTTAAACATGTTAAAGATAAAATGTGAAATCAATCAGCAATATTTGAAAACAGTTGACCTACATTTTGGCAAATCTGAATAATTTTAACTCACTTGAAGTTGTGGATCGCGTCAGCGAGACACAACTTCAAGTGGGTGAAAATTCGGATTGAATAATTTGGCGGTTAAAGGGTTAATAAGGTGATGACATGACTCGATACTCAACCTGGGCAGATTTCGGATCGGCTGCGGACATCTCGTATGTAGGACCGCATCCTGCAGAGTGACAGTTGTAAGACAGAAGATCCCATTTAGGTTTGGCTGATATTTCTTCGTGCAGATTCTGCTTCAGCTAAAACACCGAAATTGTGTGTTAAACAAGTATGAAAGACCATGTCATAGGGCGATGTCATTGTCAACAATAAATGATTGATGGATTGTTTCCAACCCATATCCAGTCATGCCCATACCAGACCAGGCGAGGGAGAAAAGACATTGGCCTATCATCGTTACAATGCTATAATCATTTGAACAGCACAACTCACATGACAATATTACCTCAATTACCCTAATTTTTATTAAGATAAATGACAAATTATTCTGGCCTAGTTATCACACGGACTTATCTTAGTTAACCCTCAACGCGCTAATTTATCTAGATTGAATTTTCACCTACTTGAAATATTGTCTCGCTACCGCGAACCACAACTTCAACTGGGCAAACATCACTCATATTTGTTTAATTTGGGAACAAGCAGTTGCAATTCCTGGTGTTCAAGCATTTATTTCATTCTCAATAACTAGTTGACTTGAGCTCAAATAATGTTAACTGACAACGAAGTAACAAGCGAAGATTAGCTGATTCTGTTATGCGATATGTGGTGTTCAATTCCTCAGTGAATAGTGTGCAATATACCATGGCCCAATGATAGGCGTCATGTGAAACTTTCCCAGGAACGAGTACATATCAGGCCTTTGTCTATGATCCTGATCATTTAACATTTTCATTTAACATCTAAAGTCGATCCCACCGAAAGAATTACAATATTTATATATAATGGTCGTATAGGTACCCATAACATAGGTATTAAAATAAAGCGAAAAGAGCTAACTAATGGGTCTTGTCATGTTAAAAAAACTCCCATAGTTAGGCTGACTGGTAAAAAAATTGTTCATTCATTGATAAAAGCATAAAATTTTGCATGCTAGGAGAACATACCATGACGGTAAATTTTAGCTATAGGGCCATTCTAAATTCGACCCTTGATCTTAATGACGGTCATTTTTTTTAAAATGGCCGCCGGAATATGCATGTGTCAATATCTCAGTTTCTAAATCACTTGGGAAAATGATCTTGGTATCTAAATATACATTTTGAGGACCGAGTATTACAAAAAAAGCGATAAAAAATACGTAAATTTGACCTTTGACCTTAATGGTGGCCATTTTTAAAAATGGCCGCCGAAATATACATGTTCTAATATCTAAGTTTCTAATCCACGTAGAAAGAAAAAATTTGGTGTCTAAACATACATTTTCTGTACCAAGGATTACAAAAAAGACAATGATAAATACGCAAATTTGATATTTGACCATCGTGGCAGTCATATTTTTTTTCAAAATGGCTGCTAGAATATAAATGCTTTAATATCTCAGTTTCTAATTGAATTTAAAAAAAAAGATCTTAGTGTCTAAATATACATTTTCGGGACCAAAGATTACACAAAGGGCAATTAAAAATACGTTAAATCTATATTTTTATCTCAATGGTGGTCATTTTTCAAAATGGTTTTAATATCTCCGTTTCTAATTACCGTAGTAAAAATATCTTGGTGTTTAAATATACATTTTCAGGACCAAGGATTAGGGAGAACAATCTGAAATACGTATCTAAATGATCCGATATATGCTGGTTTTATCGTTCCATTGATTTATTTGCAAATCATTGCCACGTTAATGCAGATAAGATAAGCATGGCAATGCTTTTTCGTGGATCCAGTGAGTTTTGTAAAATGGCCGCCAACCAGTTCACAGGTCATTTTTTTAAAGGCCCTATAGTTAAAAAGATTCTCAAGGGTGTTCTCTTACAGCATGCAAAATTGCATGCTTTTATCATTAAATGAACAATTCCTTCATATATAACCACTAGTCAGCCTAACCACCAACAATCCGCGAGAAAGTCGAAAGTGCGTGGGTGGGTCAAGCCCCATCTTGGATTTTTTTTTTTGGGGGGGGGGGAGGGTTGTACATGTTTCCAACAACGGGTGGGGGCGTTTGGTATGGCCAATCCGATTTTTTCTCGAATTCTACATTTTTTTTAACTTGACAAGATCCATTTCTGATGATTTCAAACTGAAAAAGAAAAAATGGTCTCATTGGTTTTAACAAAAATATATTGGCATCGGCGTTGTAAGGGTTGATTCCTCCCGTACATATACTGGATCCAGTGAGTCAGCCTGTGGCAATCACTCACCCATTTAATGTTGTCTTGATGAGCTTCCATGCTGAAATTAGAACCACCATCAGCGACCAGCGGCCACGTGCCAGCCACAACATAGCCGTGACTGGCGATAGAGCTGAGAACAGTGCTGTAACTGAACGACGGCATCACACCCCCGAAACCGCCGATAAAATAATGCACGGGGAATTGCCCGATGTGGTCCACTGGATACCATACTGAAAAAAAGCAGCCCTGTCACTGCTGGAATATTTTAGCTTTTGTGTGCGAATAACAATGCATGAATCGCAGAAACGATTTATACATTGGTGTGCTTGAAAAATGGTTAAAGTGTTTGTTCGAATTCTGTCATTATTTGCAATTTCATAAAATGGGGACAATACACCCTTTTCAATAACAACACGCCACACAGTGACCAAAGCGGAACTGTTTTGGTCAGACTAATGTTACACACTTTTCAATGACAACACGCCACACAGTGACCAAAGCTGAACTGTTTTGGTTAGACTAATGTTCACGCGAAAACTCTTGCAAAGAGTGTATTATTCCGCATTTCACATATATGTCTCATATGAAATCATGGTAATACTATGTTGATTTACCACACGATTGACGAGTCAATACCCTTTCTGTGAACAAACTACTGATGCGGTTTCCAATTGAAACAGGTAGAATAGATAATTCGACAATTAATTGACGTAGATGTAGGAAATTTAATGTAGGTAGATGAAGTTACATAATAAATACACATGAAACCAGTTTATATTGGTACTTAAGCAGCGATGGGTATTTTATAATCATTTTACTTGTTTCACTCAAAAGTCTTAACACTTGAGAATACTGCTTATATACGACAAGCCAGAGCTTCAAGTAGGTAACACAACAACTGAATTAATAATTCTCTAAAATAGATTCCACTTGATGTAAACATTAGACAACCTACATGGCTACTGAGGAAAGGGGGTGTTTGATTCCATTTTACCCATAGTTTGGCTTACCTATTGTATGGATTGGTATTTTGTCCAGTCCAGGTAACACTGGATTGAACACTACATCGGCCACTTCCAATGGTCCTGGCTTGTACGGATAAGATGTGTCCTTGTATACATCATCATCTGCGCATGAATAAATAAATGAACACATCTATGTAGATGTAGGAATTGATTGAATAATAGGGTTTATAAAAAATGGATATGCGAACCCCATCTGTGCTATGCACGCGAAGTTTTTTTAAACACATCTGGACTTATTTTTCGCAACACTAATGTGAAGTAACATAAATTTTATCAAATATGCAGGTTAGGTAGAGATAGCAAGTAAATCACCAATTTTAATTGAAACGATCGGTTTCATTATTTGCTCATTTATTTGACCTGTAATTACATTTGCGTTAATGTAAAGTTGACATTTTGCTCACGCATATGACAGCTTCAACAACACGGTCAAGTACAAACCGGATTGACCCCTAGTATAGAGCACTGATGTCCACTACAGTAGACATTCTGTGATTATATTAACACGTGCATAACCAGTTTTTTATGTAATGTATCTAAAATCTTAAAACAATAATATATGTCACATGCGTATCACACAAATCACATGCATTTTCAGTCACTATCGCGATACACAACTTCAAGAAGTGAAAATTACAATTGAAAATAGTACAGACCTATAAGGATTAAATGTCAATATATATACGATGCCTTTCCGAAAATGGTAACCTACTTGCAGATGCTGTGAGGAAGAGACAGACAGTTGCAAATAACAACATAATGTTTGATACCCTAACACTTGCTCCCAGGGTGAATGCCATATCTACATAATTATCAATATATTTATGCATCTGTCTTCAGATAGTATAATGATGCCGTGCAAAGCCAAAAGGCAGTATCTGCCCACTTGCAAGTGAGCAGATACTGACTTTTGGTGTTTGCAGGGCAGAAGGGGTTATCTGTGCTATCATGGTAACGGCTGGTGTTTTTCAGAAAAATGACATACATGTATATGTACATGATGGGTATTTTTGGGGTTGATGCATCGTGATCGGATGGTAAAAACAATAATAATTATTTCGAAAATTCCAGGTCATTGTGTCACGACACTGTGTTAGGCTGAAACCCGGAACCAAACCAGTTGCCTATTATTTTTCAAAATAATTACTTTGATTTTAGGTGTGTATTTTTCTTTTGAACCTGACAGTGTTACAGCTTAAATCACAGTCTAGATCGCATAACATGTGAAGATTACCGGCTCACTATTTATAGTCAATGTTCACAGTTTTTCAACTGATATATTTTTGTTGACTTAGTGACTAGACCATAAGATCTGTGTCAGATAAAAAACACTACGTACCCACACTGACAAAATGTGACCGCTATTAAAAATACACAATTATGGTATTCCCGATATCTGACACATTAATCAGGATCATGACTATCTAGGAAAATAAATTCATTTTTTTGTTATATTATATACGCTATTATGACAGATATAAAAATGTATTTAATTTAATATGCTGCACATGACGGATAGACATACAACATATATGGATAAAGTCGTTTTTTTCATAAAACATCACACGTACGTTCAGTCAAATAAAAGAACTGTGCCACAAAGGTGTACATGGGTGTCAATAAATCCTTCTTTGTCCAAATTCACAATAATGCGAATCCTCGGTAGCAGCCCATGCTCGTAATAATCATACATTAACAAATCAGCTTATTGGACCTTGAAATGAACTTGATGTTATCTTACAACTATGCCACTGGATGGGGGTTATATAGTTTTTAGCCAAGTTTTATTATGCTGCATCTATGGGCTGCTCCTGAGGGTCTAATTGAAATATTACATCACGATTCTAATAAACTTGTGTTCGAGGATTACGTTTTTGTGGGGAATTTGGATAAAGAAGATCTAAAACATTCTATGTCTTCTAAAATCATCAACTATTTAATGTGTGTGCATATTATAGACAACATACATTTCAGCTTAATACATCAAATAAAGTATTTAAATATTTTTGTTTTTCTCAATTGCGCTAAAAGCCAGAAGTTTCAGATATGTATATAGTTACAAATATTTTGTTTAATTCCTTCAAATTCGATTTTCTTTCATTTCTGTAAATACTTGTATATATGGGGTTGATTTAATTATTAATACGATATCTTCAATGGTCGCAATGATTACTAAAATAATATATTCTTGGGAAAATGAGATGCCAGCAGACATATTTACTTTGCAATTTACAAAATTTGCATTCAGTAAGCACATGTAGGCCTAATATTGTTTCTATGTCGATTCGACGGAATCTGACTAAATATCTGTTTGATATATGCCTATTACAATGTAGTTTTTTTTGTTATTCATAGATAACGGGTATATATAATATATTATAGTGATGGGAACATTTAAAAGAGTATATCTACAACAGCAAAAATATCTTCAGGTGAGAATGAAGGAGTAAAATCACACCTTGATTGCAATAAAAAAAAAACGTTTTATCAACTGGCTGGATTTATAATAATATATCCTATTTGTGCTGCGACTGTTATTATCACCATGATGCATGCTACTGATGTGTCAGGTGGTACCATCTGGCAAATGTAATCATATAATATCAAACATATTTAGTCCTTATGCTGCCGATTTTTTTCAGATTTTATTTCATTCATCCAAATGACGAAAAATAATCTGATTCATGAAAAAATATACTTTTTCAAAATGTAATTATTAGATTAACTAAGCATCTACCACAAAAAATCGTAGCAATTCGAATTAAATGTATTGGTCTGAAATTTGCTTGCTTGAAAATTGATATATGCGGTCCCGGCATCATAAGGGTTAACCCGTTAACCGCAGGTGCCGCATATATTCGGGTTTTCATTTTTTTATTAGCACATTAAGTACCTCCTTTTAAATATGTTAAATATAAAATGTGACATCAATCATTGTCAATCAGCAATATTTGAAAACAGTTGACCTTCATTTTGTCAAATCTGAATAATTTTCACTCACTCGAAGTTGTGGATCGCGTCAGCGAGACACAACTTCAAGTGGGTGAAAATTCAGATTGAATAATTTGGCGGTCAAAGGGTTGAATCCCAGGGCGTGATCAATCTCATGTCTTCAGTACAATGCCATTGGCGCTGTGTCCAGCTGACAATACTACTCATAATATGACAGAACATTGGGCGATATGTGCTCTCAAATTGATAGCAGAAGAGTTTTGTTAATAATTAGCTGTCCTTCAGGTTAGCTTCGTGTCAAATTGGTATGATATCAAATGTCATGAGTCATTGCGATTGCTAGCTTTCTATGCAAGGCCAAAAGGTATAGAAACTGTCTACTTTTAGCGTCGAATTCCATTTTGTCAGGGAAAGTTAAACGATTTTTTAACAAAACCTAAAACTAATTCCTCACAAATTCTTTCTTACCATTGTATAGCATAAGGTCTTAGCTAACAATTTGTTTACGCTCAACTGTCATAGGCCAGTTCATTGCTGATTTGCCTGACACACTAACGGGAAAACCTAAACAATTCTGGTCTTATTGTAGATCGAAAAAATACATACATAGAACAAATTGTCATGAAGGTCTAAGCGCCACCAATCCCAATGATAATTATGTTCAATACAATACATATTTTCAATACATATTTTGAATTAGCTTCTAATGACAACACTGGTGAATCGATACCTTTTGTAGTGGCTGAGATAACTTTTAAAATGATGACTTCCTCAGTGAAGACTTCTTCGGTGTCCAAGATCAGTTCGTTTGTGGCCAAGGTCACCTTTGTAGATGCTCAGATAATTTTTAAAGTGACTTCGGTGGCTGACATCAGTTTGTTAGTGACCAAGATCACCTTTGTAGTGGCTGAGATAATTATTAAGGAGGATGTGATCACTTCGTATGTGCCTGAGATCACTTATATAGTGCCTGAGATAACTTTGAAAGTGGTTGTGGTCACTTCTTCAGTGGCCAAGATCACTTTTGTAGTAGATGAGATAACGGTTAATGTGGTTGTGGTCACTTCTTTCGTGGCCTAGATTACTGTTGTAGTGGATGAGACAACGTTTAAAGTAGCTTCAGTGGCTGACATCAGTTTGTTTGTAGCCAAGATCACCTTTGTAGTGGCTGAGATCATTATTAGGGAGCATGTGATCACTTCTTCAGTGGCTAAGATCACTTATGTAGTGGCTAAGATAACTTTGAAAGTGGTTGTGGTCACTTCTTCAGTGGCCAAGATCACTTTTGTAGTAGATGAGACAACGTTTAAAGTGACTGTGATCACTTTTTCTGTGGCAAAGATCATTTTTGTAGTTGCTGCGATAACTTTTAAAGTGGCTTCAGTGGCTTACATCAGTTTGTTAGTGGCCAAGATCATCTTTGTAGTGTCTGATTAAGGAGGATGTGATCACTTCTTAAATGATCAGTAAATTATCTGTGATATTGACCGAGCTATAACTCAATATAGATTTTGCGGTAATGGCGGCACAAATTTGCTTGTAAAAAAAAGCTAATCGTTTTCTACGGGTTTTTTACAAGATAGAAACACCAATTTGAAGTATATTTACTAGGGTGCACTGGAGCCCTATTTTTCGACTAGACTAATAAGCTTATCAAAGCCACACCCAAAGGTTATAAAAATAACTGCAAATAATAGCATGTGAAACATAAAAAATAAAATAGAAAGTGAAATGAAATTTAATTTGACACATAGACTACAGACAGGCGCAAAAAATGTTCCATCAATAAAACTATTTTGTTTTTTTCATGTCGTTCACTCATTGTAAAACAACTTCCAACCCTTTAATCAGCACATTTGTAAACAAATTGATGATTAATTATCACTCCCTATGTAATTTCGGTGAGATCGTCGGCCTTTTTAGATTTTACCCTCCTAAAAATCCTCCTATGAATATCCAGAGTAAACAAATTTTGTGTGGCTAGTCCAGACCTTATACAAGACCGTGGTACAAAAATATTTTGGTAAGGAATTTGCTTTAGGTTTTTTGCTAACTTTCCCTGACTACAAAGAATGTAGACAACTTTGGTCTACTGGAGACAATGAAGCCAAGTTGCTTCTATTCAGCGTCTTGACAAAATAGATCGGCATTTTGACAACGCTGGGCCAAGAAATGATGTTTGGTGTAAAACTAAGTGCAATTTGACACGTGAAGAGGACACAGCGTTGAATCACAGTCGGATCAACGTCTGTGGTGTTGGCTCAGCTCTAGTAGAATTGTCTGGAGCGTGGAGTGTCTCAAATGGATATTGTGTCTCTGTCACATCATATGACTGCACTGCCGTGCAAATTGGAGCAGGTGGAGTCTATATTGATAGGGCCCACACATTGAATACATTCGCCAAGCAGTTTGCCTTGTTATTGTTTTTTTATCTTTGCACGACTGGTTTATTTCCAATAAACTGAAACTGGAACAAACTATCGAGCAAACACGAGACATTGAGTCATTGTCGGCTCAATGTTGGAACAGCGTCGTAGACGGTGGACCAACATTGAACCAACAATGGCTCATCCATATCACTATCCCCAGGAAGTTCTCCTTGCCCAGTTTAACCTATAAGTGCACACAGGTGACATACAACCTCATTCATTCATTTTTGTCCGGCCAATACGCTTCATATTCGGTAATGTTCTTTATTACGTGATTACGTCCATCAGAAATTCGTTTGGATGTGTTAGAAACTCTTCCGTAATGGCGTAGTCCGGTGATGTTCGATGCTCAGTGTGACAGGGCCATTAGCGACACATTGTATTGTGTGCGTTTTGTGATACTTGTAAGGCTGATACAAGTTCATACACGTTCAGTCATTTACCAAAGCAAGCCATTCCAAGGTGGAGATATATTGCTTTACCTCTCACCGCTCATTTGTTCGTCCAATCAGTCTTTTGTCTACTCGTTCTGTCCGTCTATCATGCAGGCGGTCAAGCACAAGACGTTGACCCCGATCAGTTTTGTGTCTGTGCGTTCTCTCCGTCTATCATGCAGGCGGTCAAACACGAGATATTGACCCAGTGTCAGGCTATTGTTGGCCCACCGTCTACGACGCCACGCTGAATGTGGGCCAGCGTCACAGACGCGGGCCAACATTAACCCAGCCTTGGCTTCAAGTAGTAGTTATTGTACGGTCCGAGCCCGAGCTCTGACTAACGTTGGTCCATTGTCAACCACGTTGGCTCAGAATTAGCCCGATATTGTTTCAACGTCTGGTGTTTGCTGGGTATAATGAAAGCAGATATCACAACATTTCATGCGGGGGCACTGGTGACGACGTTGGTCCAACATTAAAACAACATAGGGTCAAAGTTTGTTCAATCAGCCACTCTCCAGAAATCACAAAAGTGTAAAAAGAATCATAATGCTCAGAGTCATGTAGTTTCGCAATTGGGGATGATTAGTCAGGCCTACAACCCAAGATCAAACATATTTTATGCGGAAGAATTCTGTTCATTTGAACAGATAGTCTCTTCCTTGTAGTTTCTTAGATTTTCAAAACATTTCAAAACACTCCACAAAGGACACAGAACTATAATGTTTTGTGTTTACTGGGTTGAACGCAGCCCAGCAAACACGAGGCGTTGAACCAGTGCTGGTGTGATGTTGGGCCAGTGTCGCAGATTGTGGGCCAGCATGGGACCAGCATTGGGTCAACTTCGTGTTTGTTGACAAAAGTTTCGCACCAAAACGGAATAATAAATTCCGCTTAATACATAGTCTCTACCAATAACTTTATATAAAGCTCTTGTCTCTACTGTCCACATCAGGAGCCATTTCATAACAATAATTACAAAGGCCATTGACACTACATCTATTAGCTATCAACCTTAATGGTTATGCTGTCAGAGGTAAGACATCTCTAGTTTTTTGTTCACAAAAACTAGACCCTTCTAGTTATGTCTCCCCTCTGTACACAGAGGTTGAGACAGGCTACTTTGCCTGTGTCCGCTCAGTGCTGTCTGTGAGTCTCTGTCTGTGAGTGTCCCATTCATTTCGGTTCAGCGCTTTCTATTGTGCAGGCGGTCAACCACAAGACGCTGACCCAATTCTGGGCTGATGTTGGCCCACCGTCTACAACGGTGATCCAACATTTCCCCACTATTGAGTTACTGTGCCAGCGTCACACACGGTGGGCCAACATTAACACAGCTTTGGTTCAAAGCATCATGACGGTACCGCCAGCATGAAGGACTGACTAGGGCTGAATGGATACTGCCCAGTACCGGCCATTCATTCCGGTCCAGCGCTTTCTATCGTGCAGGCGGTCAAACAAGAGACGTTGACCCAATGATGGGCTACTGTTGGCCCACCGTCTACGACGCTGACCAAACATTAGTCCACTATTAGGTTACTGTGTCGTGTTGGGCGCCACGCTGAATGTGGACCAGCGTCACACACGGCGGGCCAACATTAACACAGCTTTGATTCAAAGCATTGTGCCGGTACCGTCAGCATGAAGTACTGACTATGGCTAGATGGATACTGCTCAGCACGGGCGACGCTGGCCCAACATTTAACAGACATTGTGTCGGTGTCGGCTTGTACTCACCGCCAGCACTAACCACTAGCAGACCAGCACACATATGTTGAACGCACCAAAACGGAGTAATACATTCTGCTTAATAGGCCTACATAGTCTCTACTGTCTACAGGAACCATTTAATAACATGAATTACAAAAGCCATTGACACTACATCTATTAGCTATCCACTTTTATAGTTATGCTGCTGGAGGGGAGATATCTCCTGTGTTTTTTTGTTTACAAGAAACTGGGACCTTTCTAGTTAGATTTATTATCGGGGTCGCCTGCTAGTCAGAATGCCCGTTAGTCTGAAAATTAGTTAGACTAAGACCGTTTGCCAGAACATCAGTTATAAGCATGTTCGTCACAAATAAGGCCATTAGTCAGAACGTTTGTTTAAAGCAGAAAATCTACCCCTTTATAATAGAGACACCGACATAGGACGTTATTTGTTATTTTATTACTTTATTTGTACCAACATCTATGCAGTACTGTTATTAAGACATTAAATGCATGGTTATTGATTAATAGTTTTCAGTCATTTGAAGCTGCTAGTACTGATGATGCATTTTTATGCAGCTTGAAATAAATAGAAAAAAAACACCATTATCTTTAACGAATAGACTAATTATAATGTAAAATCAATGAAGGATATAAATGAAACGATGTGCCCTCTGGCCCAGATGTTTCCTGTTTGGATGATGCTTCATAGTCACAAAAATACTTCCAGATTTTTGCGATTTTATTCAAAACATTATTCAAATTTCTACTTTGTTTAAATTGAATATCGACTCATTTGCATATCCAGATGTCTGTTACTGCATGTTCTTGTTTTGCAGTATTAAGTTGTGAATACAACATCCGGTTATTATTATTATTTTCATCCTCATTTACATGTACATGTATATTGTGTTGTTTTACGTAAACAAATAAGATTCACTTTTTCCCATATGGCAAATATTGTAGAAATAGGTTGAACAACAAACAGTGAATTTTTACAAAGCATTGGTCACTTATTGTGAAACAGGCGGATGGACAATGTCACATACGCCACCGGATGGACAGACAAACAGGCATATGCTGAAAAAGACAATTTAATAATAATATATTGCGAGGTAGAATAATAAACGTGGATAATTTTATATGACAAATCAGCACAATTTATTATCAGAAATTGTAGATAATACCACATGCATTTCTGGCAAATAAACATGATTACGCCTACCAAACATATTTTAAAAAAAACATTGGGCTTAAAATTTCACTAGATAGAAAGCGAGTTATTTCAACATATTTTTTTATTGATTAGGCTTCACACAAATATATAAAATAATTGTACAAATATGGACTTCTTAATATAATTATCTACATTAGGATGTCAAATACAAGGGACCAGCACCCTTACTATTATGTGACATCCAATAATAAATGCATATACACAATAATTACACGTGAATTTAAGTCACAGTGTAGAAGATGGCCTGCTATTAATGAAAAAGGTAAATGTGCAGGTTATAGTCTGGTATCAGATCTGAAGAATCATCAGCCAATTACATTTTACTCCCTGGTAACTGGACCTGTTCATGCATGTGCCTTTTCAACTTTACTGGGAGCATAAAATCCCCCAGCCATTACGTACACATTGCCATCTCTTTCCTGAGGCACCTGAGGCACGTGAGTTTAAAGTGCCTTGTCCAAGGGCACGTACAAACGTCCCAACGTTGAGAAAAAAATGCTAGTTCTGATAAAAATATATAATTATAAGGCAGACGTGGCAAATTGTTACAGTGGCTGATAATCCGAGTCATCACAAGTGGTACTGTTTCATGAAATACTGTCTAAAAACTCTTGTCGAATGTTTTTATATGGAAATTATAATTGAAAATGTATAATATTGTCACTCGTATTATATTTTCTTTCATACAATCTGCACAAATGTTTTATTTTTTTAGTGGTTTTATAATATTTCGACTAGACTAGATTTTGTAACATCTAGTCCACTCCAGTGCATCACAAACCGACTTGCTGTAGATATACACTATTCAAATGCACTTGGCATTATGAAACAAAATTGTCGGGAAGTATTAAAATAAATTATGTTTTCTATTAAAAAAAACATGCAGATGAGTCTAGCATTAATGTTGGTTTGAAGTATAACGAGTACACAACCTCTTAATTCATCATTAATGTACCTCACAGAGGTTTATACCAAATATACAATATATAAAAAATATGCCACGTTTGACACGTTAAGTAATCGAGAATCACTGGAGGCATGGAGACGATTAGCCAATTAGTGAAACGTCTCTTATGTGCTACAAAGTGGTAATATTTAAAAATATGTATTGATTGCTTGCTTCACAAGCCACAATGATAAAAGAAAATTGCAACTGTCTGTTTTATTTTTGAATATTTGTGATATTTATAAGAGTGTTTAGAAGTTGTTTAGAGTTGTTTTTAAAAACACAGAAGCAAAGATATAGATGTAACACAACCCAAAATGTGCTTGAATAATATACTTATGTCTAGTAGGTAATATAAAAGGGGATCTTAATAAAATTAGACGTCCTTTTTCCAGGGGGGGGGGGGGCGGCATAGCTTGAAATATCACAACAATCTTGCACTTTTGGATAAAAGCAACAAAACTTGCACAGATGTTGACAAGTATATGAGTATCAGTTTCTGATATAGATGTTTTTTATTCCGACTCCAGAATCCAATATGGTGGCCAAAATTAAAAATGGCCGCCGCTGGCCAGCTTGAATTTGTATTTTTTTACATAGTAGCCCTAGAATATAATGCAATTCCTCATTTTCTCAGTACACAGATTACGTTGAAAAAGTAATTTTTACGTTTCAAGGTCATCCAGAGGTCAAAACTAAGATGGCTGCCAATATCCAACATAAAAATCATCATTTTTTTACCATTGACTATTTTTACCTATTTTAGTCTCACATTATAGGTCCAGAATATAATTGTATACTTCACTGTGTACTAATTTAAGAAGTTGAATGCAATTTAATTACTATTTTTCAAGTTTTAAGGTCATCTCGAGGTCAAATAAAAAATTATCGGCCTCCTTGAATTTTCAGCTTTTGACATAATATAGTCCAGTAGCACACGTGGTGGACCCTGCCTTGTTTGTTATAAAGCATTTCTATATATAAATTGAAAATCCATACCTTCCCGTTCAAGAATCCGCTGTGTGTAAACATTACCACGTGGCTTTTACTAATATGGCCGCCATTATTCAAGGTCAAAAGTCAAATAAGTGAAAAAACGACTTTCTAATAAATAAAGCTAGTTTATAGTGTAATACCTCGTTTCTGTGTGATTGTCACTGGTAATTAATTTCTGATATTATTTTGATGATCTAAGGAAATTTTCAAGGTCAAAAGGTCAATTTGAAGGAAAAAATTACGAAAAAATTATATTTAGCAAATGGATATAAGAACAAGTGTAATACGTTATTTTTATGTGATGTTGAGTATAGACTACGTTTCTGGTATTCTTTTGATGATTCAAGGTCATTTTCAAGGCTAAACAATTTTAAGGTCGAATGAGTAAAGCTATTATTTTTCTACAAATAAGGCAAATTGTAATACCTCGTGTAATACTTCGTTTCCGTGTAATTTTAACTGGATAGTTCAATTCTAATTTTATTTAGATGATTCAAGGTCATTTTCAAGGTCAAATGGCCAATTTGATGGTCAAAATGGCGAAACAATTATATTTAGCAAATACAAGTGGGAAAAATAATGGTAATACGTCATTTGTATGTGATTTCGACTGGAGAATACGTTTCTGATACTATTTTAATGATTAAAGGTCATTTCGTGAACGCATGCTTTTCATCAAACACAAGTAGGAAGAAGTGTAATACCTCTATTCGATGTGATTTTGACTGGTTAATTTGTTTATCTGCTTATTTCGGTGATTCAAGATTAAAAAAAAAGTAGAAAATACGCTGCGTGTGAACATTACCCTGTCTTGGCTTTCAAAAAGAACGCTGTCAACAAAACAGAAAATCATGTTCAATAGAGGAGCCTACATGTATATCGTATTTCGATGATTGTAGTGGAATTGATAACCAAAATCATAGAATTTGATACAGATATATTTCAAAACTGTGTATTCCAGAAAATGTGTTGGCCAAGCATATTTTCAAAGGGGCATTGGAAACTAAGATGACCGCCATTTGTGCAAGATCAAGCAATAAATTGATTACATTTTTGACAGAATAGAAGAAAATTCATGCTTTTGGTGACTTCTATAAGTGTTTTCATAATAATATGTGACAAAAAGTACTTTAGAAAATGCATTGTTAGTAAAATCTAATATGGATTTACAGATATGCTTTAGCAAAATAATACAAATAGGAACAAGTGTAATATCTGTTTTATTTTGTGTGATTTTGACTGGAGAATATGTTATTTTATTATTTTGATCCGGATTCTAGATCATAAGATCTAGAATCCGCTGTATGTTTACAACATTACCTCCTTTTGGCTTTTTTCAATATGGCTTTTTTTTAAATGGCCGCCTTTACTAAAAACCCGAAAATATTGATCAATATACATGTGTAACGTATTTCGATAATCTTAGTGGAATTGATTATCAAAATCATGAAATTTGCTACAGATATTCTTCTAAAAATGGGCTTTCAGAAAAATGTGTTGGCCAAACTTCAGATATCATTTTCGACGGAATAAAAGAAAATACATGATTTTGTTGTCTACAATACAATTTTCACCAATGTCCGACATAGTGGTGTGGCAAAAAAGTACTAGAACAGACATTTCATTGTGACTAAAATATAATATGGCCGTTAATTTTCAAGGTCAATCAAATATATTGATATAATTGTCGACAGAATAGAAGCAGTTTCATGTTTTGTATTTGTACCATAGGGTTTTTAGATATGCTCAACATGGTGATGTTGCAAAAAATACTTGAGCTATTGAACTGTGGGTAAAATCTAAGATGGCCGTCATTTTCTTGTGTTTAAAAATAAATTAGCATAATTTTTTACAGAATATAAGTAGATTGATGCTTTTGGTGTCTACCATGGTGTTTTCAAGTATACCCTACAGTGGTGCGGCAAAAGATAGTTTAGATATTGCATTGTGAGTAAAATCCAAGATAGCTATATTCAAATTTTAAACAGTAACTTGATTTTATTTTCGACATAATGGAATGAGTTGTGATTTGGTGACAACCATGGGGTTTTCATATCCGAGCAATTCGATCTATCCTGGGTTTCAGCAAGGTGGCATAATTGTGGCATCTAAAATGGCTTCAGATATGGTTCAGTGATTCATCAGTGCGCGGGTGAGGGGCAGGCTTATGCACCGGTATTTTTGTTTGGGTTTGCAAATAATAGCCACCAGGCGGAGATGGTAGGAAAAAAACAGCCATAGACAAGGATATGGTTAAAATAGTCAGATGACCCCATCTTGATGGCAGCAAGTCTTGACACAGCGAGGCCGTCAGGCCAAGCCTTGCTGGATTAGCCATACCATCCACCTATTAGGCTAGGGAGAAAGATTTAGATATTGAATATTCAGTAGTTTTTCAAAAAAATGTCTTTTTAATGTTGGCCCGCTGTCTGCGACGTTGGTTCACCATTAATTCAACCCTCACGAACGTTTCGGTGAGATGTGGTAGTCTGTGTCTGAGACGTTTCCGGTGAGCTACTCGGCCAGCAGACATGTGTTGTTTAATGTAGGGCCGGTGTCGTAGACAGTGGCCCCACATTAAAACTACACTCATGCCAGAGGTCAAACTTGGGTCAAACAGAAAAAATATTTTTAGAAAGTCCCCACTCCAATAGGCGGATTCAACCCTGTTTCAGCAAGGTCGGTCTACGACCTCAGGAATAGCCAGCCTTGCAGAGGAAGATGGATGACCCAAACCGTAGACAAAACAAACGTATTTTACAGTAAAAATCAAATCAAAAGGAGGTAAGCCTATCACACCTGTTCCATTTCTTATATTGTTTTTCTTCAAATTAACCTTTTGACATAGAAAATGACCTTAGATCATCAAAATAATATCAGAAATGATTCTCAAGTCAAGATAAACAAATTCTCCAGTCAAAATCACACCATGAAGAAGTATTACACTTGTGCCTATTTTTATTTGCGCAAATTTGATCTTCAAACTGACCTTTTAACCTTGAGAATGACATTGAATCATAAAAAAATCACCAGAAATGTATTTTACAGTTAAAATCGCAATCATCAAAATAATATTAAAAATCAATCCCCCAGTGACAATCACACAGAAATGAGGTATTATACTAGTAACTAGCTTTGTTTATTAGATAGTCGTATTTTAACTCATTTGACCTTTGACCTTGAAACATTACCACGTGGCTTTTACTAATATGGCCGCCATTATTCAAGGTCAAAAGTCAAATAAGTGAAAAAACGACTTTCTAATAAATAAAGCTAGTTTATAGTGTAATACCTCGTTTCTGTGTGATTGTCACTGGTAATTAATTTCTGATATTATTTTGATGATCTAAGGAAATTTTCAAGGTCAAAAGGTCAATTTGAAGGAAAAAATTACGAAAAAATTATATTTAGCAAATGGATATAAGAGCAAGTGTAATACGTTATTTTTATGTGATGTTGAGTATAGACTACGTTTCTGGTATTCTTTTGATGATTCAAGGTCATTTTCAAGGCTAAACAATTTTAAGGTCGAATGAGTAAAGCTATTATTTTTCTACAAATAAGGCAAATTGTAATACCTCGTGTAATACTTCGTTTCCGTGTAATTTTAACTGGATAGTTCAATTCTAATTTTATTTAGATGATTCAAGGTCATTTTCAAGGTCAAATGGCCAATTTGATGGTCAAAATGGCGAAACAATTATATTTAGCAAATACAAGTGGGAAAAATAATGGTAATACGTCATTTGTATGTGATTTCGACTGGAGAATACGTTTCTGATACTATTTTAATGATTAAAGGTCATTTCGTGAACGCATGCTTTTCATCAAACACAAGTAGGAAGAAGTGTAATACCTCTATTCGATGTGATTTTGACTGGTTAATTTGTTTATCTGCTTATTTCGGTGATTCAAGATTTAAAAAAAAGTAGAAAATACGCTGTGTGTGAACATTACCCTGTCTTGGTTTCAAAATGAACGCTGTCAACAAAACAGAAAATCATGTTCAATAGAGGAGCCTACATGTATATCGTATTTCGATGATCGTAGTGGAATTGATAACCAAAATCATAGAATTTGATACAGATATATTTCAAAACTGTGTATTCCAGAAAATGTGTTGGCCAAGCATATTTTCAAAGGGGCATTGGAAACTAAGATGACCGCCATTTGTGCAAGATCAAGCAATAAATTGATTACATTTTTGACAGAATAGAAGAAAATTCATGCTTTTGGTGACTTCTATAAGTGTTTTCATAATAATATGTGACAAAAAGTACTTTAGAAAATGCATTGTTAGTAAAATCTAATATGGATTTACAGATATGCTTTAGCAAAATAATACAAATAGGAACAAGTGTAATATCTGTTTTATTTTGTGTGATTTTGACTGGAGAATATGTTATTTTATTATTTTGATCCGGATTCTAGATCATAAGATCTAGAATCCGCTGTATGTTTACAACATTACCTCCTTTTGGCTTTTTTCAATATGGCTTTTTTTTAAATGGCCGCCTTTACTAAAAACCCGAAAATATTGATCAATATACATGTGTAACGTATTTCGATAATCTTAGTGGAATTGATTATCAAAATCATGAAATTTGCTACAGATATTCTTCTAAAAATGGGCTTTCAGAAAAATGTGTTGGCCAAACTTCAGATATCATTTTCGACGGAATAAAAGAAAATACATGATTTTGTTGTCTACAATACAATTTTCACCTATGTCCGACATAGTGGTGTGGCAAAAAAGTACTAGAACAGACATTTCATTGTGACTAAAATATAATATGGCCGTTAATTTTCAAGGTCAATCAAATATATTGATATAATTGTTGACAGAATAGAAGCAGTTTCATGTTTTGTATTTGTACCATAGTGTTTTTAGATATGTTCGACATGGTGATGTTGCAAAAAATACTTGAGCTATTGAACTGTGGGTAAAATCTAAGATGGCCGTCATTTTCTTGTGTTTAAAAATAAATTAGCATAATTTTTTACAGAATATAAGTAGATTGATGCTTTTGGTGTCTACCATGGTGTTTTCAAGTATACCCTACAGTGGTGCGGCAAAAGATAGTTTAGATATTGCATTGTGAGTAAAATCCAAGATAGCTATATTCAAATTTTAAACAGTAACTTGATTTTATTTTCGACATAATGGAATGAGTTGTGATTTGGTGACAACCATGGGGTTTTCATATCCGAGCAATTCGATCTATCCTGGGTTTCAGCAAGGTGGCATAATTGTGGCATCTAAAATGGCTTCAGATATGGTTCAGTGATTCATCAGTGCGCGGGTGAGGGGCAGGCTTATGCACCGGTATTTTTGTTTGGGTTTGCAAATAATAGCCACCAGGCGGAGATGGTAGGAAAAAAACAGCCATAGACAAGGATATGGTTAAAATAGTCAGATGACCCCATCTTGATGGCAGCAAGTCTTGACACAGCGAGGCCGTCAGGCCAAGCCTTGCTGGATTAGCCATACCATCCACCTATTAGGCTAGGGAGAAAGATTTAGATATTGAATATTCAGTAGTTTTTCAAAAAAATGTCTTTTTAATGTTGGCCCGCTGTCTGCGACGTTGGTTCACCATTAATTCAACCCTCACGAACGTTTCGGTGAGATGTGGTAGTCTGTGTCTGAGACGTTTCCGGGGAGCTACTCGGCCAGCAGACATGTGTTGTTTAATGTGGGGCCGGTGTCGTAGACAGTGGCCCCACATTAAAACTACACTCATGCCAGAGGTCAAACTTGGGTCAAACAGAAAAAATATTTTTAGAAAGTCCCCACTCCAATAGGCGGATTCAACCCTGTTTCAGCGAGGTCGGTCTACGACCTCAGGAATAGCCAGCATTGCAGAGGAAGATGGATGACCCAAACCGTAGACAAAACAAACGTATTTTACAGTAAAAATCAAATCAAAAGGAGGTAAGCCTATCACACCTGTTCCATTTCTTATATTGTTTTTCTTCAAATTAACCTTTTGACATAGAAAATGACCTTAGATCATCAAAATAATATCAGAAATGATTCTCAAGTCAAGATAAACAAATTCTCCAGTCAAAATCACACCATGAAGAAGTATTACACTTGTGCCTATTTTTATTTGCGCAAATTTGATCTTCAAACTGACCTTTTAACCTTGAGAATGACATTGAATCATAAAAAAATCACCAGAAATGTATTTTACAGTTAAAATCGCAATCATCAAAATAATATTAAAAATCAATCCCCTAGTGACAATCACACAGAAATGAGGTATTATACTAGTAACTAGCTTTGTTTATTAGATGGTCGTATTTTCACTCATTTGACCTTTGACCTTGAATAATGGCGGCTATCTTGAAAAAACTGAGTGGTGGTAATGGTTACACACTTGAACGAAACGGCATCATCTTTCAATTTATGTAAAGAGATGCTTTCTAACAAACAATGCAGGGTCTATTTTTATGTCAAAAGTTGAATATTCAAGGAAGCCGATAATTTTTTATTTTACCTCGAGATGACCTTGATACGTAAAAAATAGTAATTAAATTGCATTCTTCTTAAACTAGTACAAAATGAAGTATACAATTATATTCTGGACCTATCATTTGAGAATAAAATACTTAAAGCTAGTCACTGGCCAAAAAATGTTGATCTTCATGTTAGATATTGGCAGCCATCTTAGTTTTCACCTCTAGATGACCTTGAAACCTAAAAATAACATTTTTAACGTCATCAATGTACCCAAATTAGTCGAAAATGAGGTATTACATTATAATTATTCTGGGGTTAATATGTCAAAAGTTACAAATTCAAGTTGGCCGGCGGCGGCCATTTTGAATTTTGGCCGCCATATTGGATTCTGGACTCAGAATAAAAAACATCCATATCAGAATTTGATACTCATATGGTTGTCGACCTTTGTACAAATTTTGTTGCTTTTATCCAAAAATGCAAGATCCTTATGCTATGCCGCCCCATTATACGTTAATGTTTAGAACAAAACAGATCGTTATTTTTCGATATGTGTTTTCAGAACATAATTTTTACTCCATTGATACAAATAAAAACTATTGCTTCCATCATTAGACCCGGCCGGAGGCGCGGAGCCTATCAAGTTTATTGCGCAAAGAGGGGCGCCGTGTAAAGGAAACGGTTGACATTTCTGAGAAACAGAAAATGACAAGAAAATATAGATTTACGATTATATTCGTGATTAGAGTTTTAAGGGGTTAGGTTAGAATAATGTTGGCCCAGAGTCGCAGTCGGTGTCCGAGAATTACATCAGCATTGCGCCAATGTATCGTGTTATCTGGGAAGTGGCTTTGCTGGCGCGACGGGGGGGGGGGGGGGGGTAGCTTCACCCGCATAGCAATGCCGTAGTGGCAAGGTATACAGCAAACCCAGTGTTGGAGTAGTGTTGGGCCACATCGTAGAAACACGAAGCAGCACAATTCACTGGCAAGTATTGAACGGATGTTGGCCAGCACGGCGATGGTGGTGGAAGGAATAAACGGTAAAGATATATTTTAACTTGTTTCCTTGGTTCTTTTCTTAAATATATCCTGGACTGGCCTATGAGAAGACCAATACAGTTATTGGGCCACAACAACCCTACGTGTAGCCCCCCTCCCCTCTCACAACTTACCCACACCAACTTTTTTAAACCTTGATATGTCCAAAACATAAAATAAGATGTTAACAAGAACAAAATAGGGATGAGCTGTATATTTTGACCGCCTACATGGGGGTAGCCCCAAACCTGGCTAATATTAGGGGGGGGGATAGGGTTACGCAAACGCCTGTCGTTGGTGTTTTTGATCACCAATCTGGCAATATACTATTATAACAGCTAATTAAATTCCCATTCTAATGATATATCACACATTGCAGTAAAATAAGTTGTTGTCTCTCCACATACCTTCAAGTATGATTTTTTATTATAAATAAATCATAATGAACAACAAAACAAACGACTTAAGAAAATGTAATTATCGGACATATCCATATCTGGCCTATATTTTCTGAACCCAGATATGTGCATGCGTAATACAAAAAGACGGCCAAAATTGTAAAGCATCCCTCGTATTGTTTATGGTTTTTAGCACATGAAAGCGCAATTTATGGTTTCTGCAAGGTTTGTATTATATAATTTTCTTCTAGTCTTTTGAAAGAAATAACCTTTATTTGGCCTATAAATACAAGATGTCCGTCGGTTTTCATATATTTACTGCTACTATAGGTATGTCGCTAAAAGTTTAACGATAATATGACTTATTTGTAGTATTTTAGTGCTGCCAAAATGAAAGTTACTGACGAGTAAATTTAAATGGAAAAATCCAAAATGGCCACAAAATTCGCATTCATATGATCAAGAAACAAAATGACTATCAAAATGTGAATTGATTTTTTATCTTGTGGCTCGAAATTTCTCAATTTTATTGGCTTTGTATGTATGACTTGGGGGCGGAACAAAAATTTCTGATGTTTATTGTTTATCGTCTGACCTATAGTTTATCGCAAAATCCAAGATGGACGTCATTTTACATTTCATACTATTAAAATAATGACGTAATTTTAAATACTAAGCACATCAAAGCATGTTAGAATATACTGTGATCAATCACAGTTTCTTATATATTTTTAGTTTTACATTAAAAAATTGTTGTTTATGATATTACAGCTCACTTGCCTAAAAACCGCTTTTATTTGTGTGTTGGCGGTAACCATTTTGAACTTGAAGGTCAAATATAGGTCATTTTGATCGAAAAACATTATATATAAATTTATCAAGTCTAAATCATGCAGAAACCAGAAGTCGTGCGACAAAAATATAGAAAAGATGTGGTTTTGGTGGCCATTTTTAGTAGAATGTTAGAATGTTTTAAGCATATATGGGCGGGGGCCCTAGGGTAGTGGTTAGCACCGCTGCCTTTCACGCCAGAGTCCGGGGTTCGGTTCCCGGTCTCGGCGGTTTGAAAGAAACAAAATTGTTTCTTCCCCATCCACGTGTGAAAGTTAGTATTGTGGGGAGCCTCCGTGACCGAGAGGTAGCGTGCTCGGCCTCAGACCGCCAGGGCTCGAATTTCGAATCCTGTGTCTGGAGGACAGTGTCATCTCAATCATCTCACCATCCTCAGGAGGTTCTCCTGGCCCAGTTTAGCCTATATGTGCACAAAGGTGGCCTAAAGCCCGATTCATTTCATTTCATTTTAAGCATATATACATGTGGATTCAGAAAACATAGGTCAAATATAGATATGACCAATAATTATGTTTTATTTAGTCGTTTCCATTGACCATGTTGACTAGTTTGTTTTGTTGTCGATTTTGATTATTTTGTAATAAAAAAAACATGTTTCAACGTTTTTGAAGAGATACCTCTTTAATTCACTGCATCATGAAATACATCATTAGAACGGAAATATAATATATGTTATATCATATGCTATATAGCATGTGAAGATTGGGAAACTGAAACAGCAACGACAAACGTTTGAGTAACCCCCCCCCCCCCCAATTTCAGATATGTTTGGGGATACCTCCCCCCCCCCCCCCTATAAAGGGTCAAATTATAAAGTTCGTCCCTTATTATGTGCTTTTACAAAAATAACACTGTTGTATATGTTTTTATATGACCACATGTACATATCTATTTTCATGACAAATAAGTCAATGATGACATGTAATTGTGTCAATAAAACATATGTGTCTCTTGCCAATAAAACAATGATTGATTAGAACCTTTTATTCATTATGGTCGGTCGGGTAATTCATATGTACATATATATTGGATTTAATATGTCGTTAACCGCTCCGATGTTTTTGAAATTTGTGTCTTATATGTTGGAGAAAAAAAGATAATAAATATAATGCAAAAACTAGTACTGTTCCAAGCCAATATTTGTAAAATTCTTTCATCAATTTTTTTATTTAGCATACATTTTCTGCATACATTTCGAAAAAAAATAATAGAACAAACATCAGACCAGTTATTTTGGAAAACAACTGTTGATTAAAAAATAGTGGCATTGAAAGCTAGATCTATGCACCGAAAATATAAATACAAGTCTTTATAGGCTTATTTCAAAGTCTGTTCAAGTTGGGTTATATACTACATCATGTACAAAATCATCACAGCTTAGGAATGATCTTCTGACATACTGACGATCTTTATCAATCGCCATGCGTTGAATCAATACTAGGTCAAGGTCGGTAAACGAAGGCCCAGCATTCATACATTGTATTCGGATTTCTAGTGAGTGAACCCAGCAAACAACAGTCATTGATCCAACGTCGCTGTATTGTTGGGCTACAGTCTGCGACGCTGGCCCGACAATACAGCAACATTGGATGACAGTGCAGTGCTCGCTGGGAAGGCATTTAGACATAAACCTCCTCTTCTCGTTCCAAGATGGATGACAGAGAAGGTTGAGTGTTGTTGTGTGCGGTGTCTTTAACTGACAGCGCCGGGGAGTGACTTCCTGTAGAGTCAAACACAGACATGTTGATCAGGTCCTGCCTGGAGGAGGGTGCGTCTTCACCTACAGAAGTCATGTCCACGTGTACGTGACGTGGTGGAACTACAGGACTCCTTGATTTGGCGTCAGTGGTCATATCAGTGGTGTCACTGCAGTCAGAGACGGCGGCTATTAACAGAGGGGAGCTTGGGTCCCACGCTGTGTTGGGCAGAGGTGAACCAGGAACCGCACCTTCCTCCATGTCCAGCCTACTGTTATACAGCGAGCAGGAAGAGGAACACAACTCTTGCCAGTCCTGATACTGCATGCGATGAGCACGACCAGGCGAGCCCCACTGGCTATCGTAGGCGTATTTAGCCCCTGAGTAGACGTTCTGCAGGACTTCCGCTCCGCTGTCAGAGCTCTTGTCCCTCAGGTCGTCTGGTTTGATCCCCGTGGTGCTAGCACCATAGTTTCTGATGAGTGATGGTGTTCTTTTGTGACGTGAGCTGCCCATGTGGTGATGCATGGCCATGCGTGTCATAAACTTCTGCTGTCGCCTCTCCACACTGCGTAATCTTTCCATTTCCTTCATGTACTTACTGACACCAGTGTCATCACTCTTCTTGATTAACGAGCCTATCATTAAGATGATTGAGAAGCCGTAGATGAAGATCACCACAATAACATAATACAGGGCCCCCTCATTGTCATACACTTTGGCTTCAGGAAACCGCCCATTTCGGGATATGTCCGTTAGGTTATCCGCACCTCCTCCAACAAAGGTGGCGACAAACGACACGTTGTCCAACTTGTGAATGTGGAAATGTAATTCATCCTGGTTTTCCATGCGCATTTTTCGAGAGAATCACCTGCTTTGTCCGTCACGCTCATCAGATGGCCCAATTTGTTGATCGAGACCTGTAACAAAAAGAAACACATATAAATAGAGCTGCGGAACAATATTGGTATCTGACCGATTGGCAGTGGCCCAGTCTGTCACGCAGGCTTGGGGCGAGTACTGAACAAAAGTACTCGAGTACAGGTACAAGTACTTGAAAAAATATCGAGTACAAGTACAAGTACAAGTACTGGATTTTCAAAAGTACTTGAGTACAAGTACAAGTACTTTAAAAAGTACTTGAGTACAAGTACCGAGTACTTTGATTGTAAACACTGATTAATTACATATTTTTTTTCAATATGTAATTGATTATAATATATGCTACTTCATGTTGCTATATGTGACCCGATCTGGCGAAATGAGTTTTATTAAGTCGCATTTTGGCAAACGATGCTAGGGCACAAGCCTAATTGACCTTGATTTAACCTATTTTCTATTTTTACATACGTTTTTACATTTATTTTCATATGACTACTTTCGAATCCTAAAATTGTGTGGCATAGAAATGGATGTACATGTCAAATTTGTTCTAATAAATATACCTGTAATTGTAATATTAGTCTCATTTACACTACAATTAGTGATATTTATTTCTATGTGCATGTTGCCATAGCAACATTCGCTAATAAGTAGGAACTATTCCTGCAGTGAAAAAAGTCATGAGTTGACTATGAAAATATGTGGCATATTCTTTTAAAATTTACAAAATGTGAAAACTATACGTTTATTATTAAGAAAATGGGGTGGGAATGAATATTTATTCTATTTATTTTATTTTAATACAATTGTGTCATATTTTCCATAAGTTTAAAAATTGCCTTTTTGAATTTCAAATGCCATTTTCTCAACATGACACAATTGCAGACTTCATATTTCTCTGAGTTTGTGGAGTCATTTTTTCGGAGTTGAACACGCTACAGAGTTGTGTGATATACCATTTTCAAGGTAATTTTGTGTAGGTTCAGGATATCTTAATAACTCCAATATCTAAACATGCAACTTACGACTCATTTTGCCAGATCGGGTCACATAAATAGATATATATGAGTGGTTAAAATAATATTTTATGGGACAGGCCTATATCATAGATATATTGCATATCTGATGCCATGTCCCGGTAGGCCTAAAGGTGGTAAATGTTTGGGCCATTGCCGCCAACATTTGGCCCCACTAAAATAAACCTTTGAATGAGCCTGAAGTTCCTGAGCACACATTGTGTCATGGAAAAGATCAAGGCTATTATAAGGGTAGGCCTACACGGATTAAAATCCTACCCTGAAAAAATCCAAAAGGCAGTATCTGCTCACATGTAAACTAGACAGAACTGCGTTTTGGCTTTGCACGGGCTTTGCACGGCAGAATTGTTTTCCAATAACAGACACACTTTAGTTGCTGATGACCGTGATAAAATTATAATCAAATGTATTAACATAATACAGGTAAATCCGTACAAGATTCAGCCCGGGCATACGCTGATATATTAGCATATTATTCGTTTAAAAATATATTTTCATGCGATTTATAGGAGGAGCACGTCCTGTTGTGTCTATTTTTATACTCGGTCCGTCATCACATTTTGGGGACGGAAGGGGTTATATAACGCTGCCGTATGCCTACAATTGACTCATTATCTAACCTCACACCTTTCACGCGACACTTACGTGTTCAATTATATTTTTCTCTCAATTGCAGCTATAATTGCTGACTCAATTTCGAGCTTCATACGACAACTATATATATAATGACGATATTGAAAAAAACAAATAAAAAAAAACAATTTTTTGACCTACCTGCTGCTTACTGGTGATCTGACACAATATATATTGTACATTTTAGGGTTGTTTAGTTTGCTAGTCACCTGCCGTTTATGGTAAACTTGTACATCATTTCGTCTACTTTTAATTCGTTCTTGGTTTTTAGTATGATCAGCGATCCGATTTTTTTCGGATGGACCGCTTTATAAATGATTTGTAATAATGTTATATAAATAATAGTGGCGTCCCGCAGTTAAAGGGTGATGTTTGCCTTCTAATTACTTTGTTCATCTTTGTTTGAACAGTACTGCTATATCAGGTGTTAATCCTATGTACTTCTCGGTACAATGCTGGATAATCCTTGGCCCAATGTCTTGGACGTTGGCCCGGCATTGTAAAGTCACTGTAAACAAGACGACGCGTTGTCGCGGTCGTGTTTTTTGGTACTTACACAACATTGGTACAGAGTTGTATGAGCTATGGCAGTCTTACATTATCTCAGTCCACACCGTGTCGGTTGAGTGTCTACGCAATTGGGCCAATATTGTTTAAATATTATTCAAATACCGATTGATCGTCTCAACAAACACATTGCATTGAACCTGTGGTAATCTTGGTACACCGTCTTCAAAGTTGGCCCAACATTATTCCACCATTGTTTCAATGCCTCGTGTTTGCTGAGGATTAGCTGCGAAAAGAGGGGTGTTGTAAGTGTGATTATAAAATGGTGCGACATCATTGTTGAAATCACGCCTCCCCCTTCAATGACCTGATGACTACTAGTCTTACCATATAGTATAGTCACCTGTAGATGTTATACTAGTATAATTATCAACATGTATTCATGTTTTCCAGAGACACGTCTCATGTCTTTGTTTAAGAATAGCTATTCAATTATCTTGTAAACTACACGCGGATGCTAGTAATATATAAGGCAGAACAAGCAATTATCAACATAAAAAAGTTGCACTTTTGTTATAAGTTGATGTTGGTAATTGGACTAGTTTTGAAATAATTTCAAAGTGTTAATTAAATCATTTTTCAATATAATAGCTGAAAGGATGGATGGTAAACGAATCATTAACTGAATGTTCCATATCCCATTATAATGAGTTATGATTTGTCTGTGAGCTATTTTAAATCAATTTAGGATGACTAGTACTCGTAAGTACTCGTTAAAAGTACTTTCATTTTTAAAAGTACTTGAGTACAAGTACGAGTACAAGTACTTTTCAAAAGTAGGAGTACTGAGTACCGATGAGTACTGAAAAATCGGTACTCGAGTACCAAAGTACCGAAGTACCAAGTACTTTGGCCCCAAGCCTGCTGTCACGTGATGTGATCAGTAGGCCTACACTTTATCCAGTTATCTAAACATCATAATTGAACAAAAATCGTATTTGCCGCTTTGAAAATTGACATATACGCCAGAAGGTGTTGAAAGAGCTGATCTCGGTGACACGACCAAGTTGTAACGTCCATGAGAAAAACTTTGAAGTGTCACTACAAGTTAAGAAGACAATGTGATATAGGATGTGATTCAAATTGCTAAAGAACAACTAGAAATCGTGGAAAAAGAGTGAAATTCCAGAAAAGTGCGGATGATGAGTGGAGCATGGAGATGTGAAATACAAAAATGCTTTGTGTAATTATCGGCCTGAGGAGAAATGTGTCGCACATCAGTGACACAAGTTTGAGTGACTGTCTCCGCTAGTAAATCGTGATAGCGATTCAATATTTATTCTATTTCTGTCAGAATAAATGTTTTACATAAGTGTGGGATTATTATTTTATATTTTGTAGGCCTACCGTTTACTAAGTACTTACATACGTTATATTCGATAAAAGTCATTATATTAAGTATACCGTCGAATCATATTACCTTGATTACTGCACCTATTAATTAAACTTAGTAACTAATAAAGTCACTGTCCTGTTGCTCAGGTAATACGATATTATATTTGAATTTGATCCTCTATTCTCAATACTAGTACACCGTTGTCCAAATGCAAATGTAATTGCAATTGCAAGCTCTACGAAATGTACAATTATCACGACCATGCACGATGGCGCACTTTAGTTTCTTATGTGATGTATTTCAGTTTGTTTTTGTTCGATAATCCTTCAAATGACATTCCATAGAATCAAACAACAACGATTTTTCATCTTCCCTCAAGCAAGCCTAACCCTGCTTTAGGGAAGATACAATGCTCAAGTTTTATGCGATCTCACAAAGACAATATTGCAAAACATTCACGCCCTACTATACTGCAAAACAATAATCTAGCTTAACCCTTTAACCGCCGGTGCCGCGTATATTCGGGTTTTCTTAGCACATTAAGTACTACATTTTAAACATGTTGAAATTGAAATGAATCGGGCTTTAGGCCACCTTTGTGCACATATAGGCTAAACTGGGCCAGGAGAACCTCCTGAGGATGGTTTAAACATGTTGAAGATAATATGTGACAAAAAATCAGCAAGATTTCAAAATTAGTCAACCTCCATTTTGTCAAATCTGAGTAATTTTCACTCACTTGAAGTTGTGGATCGCGTCAGCGAGACACAACTTCAAGTGAGTGAAAATTCAGATTGAATCATTTCGCGGTTAAAGGGTTAATTGAAATGGGAATTCATCTGATGTTGCACTGAATTAATACATATCGCCAGCAGTTTAAATGGGACTAAACTTCGGCCACGTTTGTAAACTTAGCCAAGATATTTCTTCTGAGGATGACGAGATCAATCAGATGACACGTAAGCCCTCCACAGGATTTGATATTGGAGTCGAGGCCGAGCATGCCGCCTCTCGGTCACGCTGGCTCCACAATATTCAATCTTTGTGGATGGACGAGGGATAGAGGTTTCTTTTCTTTGAAACCTGAACACCGACAGCGTGGACGGACGCCGAGCTCGGCGTGACAGACGGTAGTGCTAACCGCTACATCGGGATCCTGTCCTACTGTTGCCCTTTGTGTGAGAGGCGACAGCTTCCCCAACGCACCATGCATGTCAGATATCTAATATAGGCTAATAAGCACGTCTGAGACAGATCTATATATGAGAACATTATCTACGCATCAGCAGCTAATATATCATGTTGGTAAATATTATTTTATGTAGGCCTATGTAATGACCCGAAATGTGGTCATCAAATGTTTCCGAATGTGCAGCAATATATTAATCCAACCGTCTAAAAGAAAAAAATATACATTCGAATACAATTAGGATTATGTATTTTATTATCAAATGCTCGATTGCATATATTAATATATGACATTATGTTCAATTCGTCAGTCAGTACGAAATGGTCATGACCTGCAGAGTGTGGTAAATGGCATGTGTCTCGGACATGGAATACCATTATGATGCGCACAAGTATGCCAATATGGTTTCTAATAGCGACGGTGGCAGCAGTGGCGGATAGGGCCTAGGTATTTGCAAAGTCAAAAAGCAGTATCTGCTTACTTTACAAGTAAACAGATACTGCCTATTGGCTTTGCAAAGCGGTATTATACAGCCAGACAGCAAGGCACACATCAGTAACTGCTTACATGTACTTTTCAAGTAAG
>OZ024902.1:75848664-75876164 GCA_964017125.1 Flabesymbios commensalis
CCAATGGTTATCTTATAAAGATAAGCAGTCATATATCGCACTGATTCATTTTGATTTTATACGCAACCACATGATTGGGCTCTAGTGTTGAGTATATATCATTCAAATTTACCTATGCCGAGCTCAATCTTCACATCAAAGTATTATTCAAATGAGATGTAAATTTCGCATCATCAACTAAATGCAATGTAGTAATAAAACAAATACATCATTTATTGTCCTAGACAAATTATTTTGTATCGCATACACAGTCTGTTATTCCCAGCAAACACGACACGTTAAACCAATGCCGATTTAATGTTGGACCGCCGTCTCCGACGTCGGCCCAACATTGAATCGCATTGGTTTAGCGTATCGTGTTTGCTGGATAGGGACTATAATTTCTAAAGTATCGGCTAACACTTAAACCTATGACTACTATGATGTCGACACGCGAGCACACTAAAAGCGTCCCACAGTCATCAGGTCATGCTACATTGTGATCCCATTAAGGGCAATATGTGCGGCACAGGTCCATTGAATTCATGCCACAATCGCCATGGGCTACTTCGCGGTTATGTACTATTAACCACTGAAATGCTGGTGAGAACAGTGCAGTTTCTGGGAATTTCAGGATGAATTTCAACTATAATGGGGAGCTGTACATAATTCTAAGCACCTACAATAAGAGTTAATTTTGTTAAGAAATGCAATCGTTGAATTACTACAAAAAAACAGAAGCATGTTTCATATATAGCAAACAGACTTAACCCCTAGAGCATGCATGTAAAAAATACTCATATTTATTTAATCTGAGACATAACATCGACAAATCGTGATGTTTAAGAGGCCAAAAAATACGTGTATTTATTTAATTTGAGACATAACATTAACAAATCGTGATGTTGTACAGCCATCTCATTTCCAATAAAATGGCTAATAAAACGGATTAACCCTTTAACCGCCGGTGTCGCATATATTCGGATTTTCATTTATTATTAGCACAATAAGTACCACCTTTTAAACATGTGACAAAGATAAAATGTGACATCAATCAGCAATATTTGAAAACAGTTGACCTCCATTTTGCCAAATCTGTATAATTTTCACTCACTTGGAGTTGTGGATCGCGTCAGCGAGACACAACTTCAAGTGGGTGTAAATTCAGATTGAATAATTTGACGGTTAAAGGGTTAAAAGGACTATTGTCGTGATTAGCAGGCAACCAGATACTAAAAATGAAATATATCCTTAATCTGTGACTCACATTTCACAAATCAGTCACTTAAAAGTTGTGGATCGCTGTAGCGAGGCACACCTTCTTATATAGGTTCAATTAGTCGTACGTTTCTGTATGCACGACATACATAATTATGACGGGTACAATCCAGAATCATTAAACTGTTTCACAGAATCTGTCTCACATTATAAAACAAGATTCTGGCTGGTGAATTATAAAGTAAAATTATTTAATTATACTGTGACGGAGTGAATTATTAGTCGTCGCTTAGTAACCAGTAAATAGTGCTTTACGCTTTCGGCGCAATCATGGCAATATCGCGACAGAAGGAAGCCCGACGCCGGTACTATGCCCTACTCTTATTTCGAGTGACTCCAAGGGTTTTTAATAGTGCACAGTACCATAGGCAGCACTGTACACTCCAGGCATTTGAACAGTTTGGAGCATTGTATATGCACGCCAAATGACATATATTCGTCAGGACCGGGATTCGCATCTGTCACCATCTCATTGTTACAAACTCCAGTCGATACCAATGAGCCATCGGGACCGGCCAGTCGTCCCAATAGATGTATGCGACTGTCAAATTTGCATACATCTATTGGGTTACGATAATTACGATCATCATTCCCAGTAGGATCGGTAACATCGAGAGTGAAGTTTTTATTACAAACTCATTGCCATGACTTGTACAGAAACGACGAAGCGCGAGTTAAAGCTATATACCTCTCTCCCGGTTTTAGTTGTACCACGTGAGTTGTCTCTATCTCTGTGATCAGCGTGGTGCTTTCTGGGTACAGATGTGTCCCGCTATTCATACACAGTGTTTTGTTTGTTTGCTTTGTATATACTGAGCACAACTTCCTAGTTTGGAAGACTAACGGCTCAGGGTGCTATCACACCACGGGTGCTATCGCACCACATTGTGGATTTTCTGGGGTCTCGCTGGATGGGAACTGCGCCTACGTCCATTGAGGTTCTGTTACGTCCAGCTCCAGTTCAGTCAGAGACGACCCATCTGATTTACGTGGTTCTCTGAGCCCCACGACACGACATCGCTGCACGCAACATGTCCTAGTGTATACGGCACCTGGCAGTCCCGGGCGGTCACCCATCCAACTATTAACCGGGCGCGACGTTGCTTAACTTCAGTGATAGAGCCAACACCGATGAGCGAACGCCGTATTCCGTATTAACTAGTGTACTACTAATTTTAGTTTAAATAATAATAGCAACTTTCAGCGGCTTGGTAACTAGACATGCCTCACACGATTCACACATGTGTCACATCTAACATGTCTAATTGTCTAATTGCTCTCATGGTGTTTAGCGATCAGTTTATTCCCCTATGCCTGGGCTACGGCGGCAGTTACGTCCAAAATCGAAAGAAACCTCACTTATAAAGCGAGGGTTTTGATCACTTTGAAAAGTTCTAGGCCCTTTAATATAAAGATCTTGGCCCTTTTACCAATACGTTCTGGGCTTGTCCAGGTCCCCCAACTCGTGGGTAGGCTGCGTTGGGTGAGAGAATAAAACAACACTCTTTTCTGGATCAAAAATGAAAACTGAAATTTTATTGTGGTTTCGTACATTATATAGTATCGGTATATCCGGCCTACTATCGGGCCAGCTGCGCGTAACATAATTCGCCATAATTTACGGCTGGTAAAACATAATGTCATTTAGTGTAATGTCGTAGGGTCGGTAAACATACTCATATATTTCCTTGATTATGCTGTGGATTTATTACACATGCCACTCAGGCCGGGCTTTGTTACAACGACTCAATAATCTCCATTTTCCTTTTTATAAGTTTGGCATTTCTTTAGATCTACTATGTCGTTCACAGTAAATATACAGTCTGATATAACATCGTATATATATTATATATATTTATACCTTTCTATATAATAGTTACTACTTCCCGTAGGCTAGGTGTTCTTATTAATATGGTTACCAAATATCATATTGTTCTCTCTACTTAACCAGTCCGGAGAGGGTTTGTTTTTGACCCTCGTATAATTCAGATAAATTTTGTTATGTAAGCTTCTTAACAGTCATTGCGTACCCGTGATATACTTTAACACCTAGAGTTAACACCTAGCGTACGGAAGTGTGGCAAACCGATTACTCAGTCCATTATTAATATAAGCTGCGGCTAATAGTGGTCTGCCTGGGGAGTAATAACACTCACGGCCTGTGCCCAGCTTATCCGCGGTCTGGCCTGTCTTTAAACCAATTAGTCCTTTATATAGATATTTATTAAAACCGTTACAACCAGACTAACCTATTTGGAGGACGAATATATTTTTCACGCCTGGCACTTATGCCGTCAGTACGGGATACCCCACTAGAAACGGGACATCCAGATATCCTGACACGCAGTATCAGTGCACGGTGCGCGTGTCGCAGAAACCAGCCGAAACAATCAACCCTTCTTTCCCAGGGCTTACCATGCTGTAATTTTCATTTATATTAGATCGGAATATTTTACATTCGCCCCCCTCTAACGTGAAAAGGTGTATGTAAGTGTATACCCTTAGATACACCTTTTTACCATAAATTCATCTCTATGACTAAAATATTTATGTTATCAAGCTTAACCACAAAAGTCACTTTACATTTCAACAACTTATTCAAATTGCATTATTATGCTTGCATCGTATCGATACCTGTGCAGGTTAACATTGCATTGTCCCATGTATGTAAACTTTAAACAACGTGTACAATAATCTTTTAAGCACTCTCAGTTAGAGGACTCAGCAGTTCCCCCTGGAGATGGAGAGGCAGGCTGAGTGAGGGCCACCCATGTGGGCCCTAATGATTGCAGCTCAGACGCTGTCTCCGCATCTCGCGACTTTGGGATTGTGTCAGTTTTCTTGCACCATCGAGTATTCCCCCATTTTCTCAATATGAATATTGTCACCCCCACTGAAAATGTAATGCTGACCCCGGCCGTAATCCACCCAGAATGGTAGGGATGATCAGGCCCTGTATTCCATCCTGGATGACTTACTTTTGGGGGTAGCTTCAGTTTTTGGATAGTTAGGTCCGTTATTGCAGGTAGGTGTTTCCATTCTGGGCGTTCCAGTTGCTGTCTCACCAACTCGTCCGGAAGAAGCTGAGGTAAATTTAGTGTATCTACAGAAAGAAAGGGATTTACATATTTTAATGTTGAATTATAACGGACTGTACCTGAGAGAAGCCATTCTTTGCCCCGTACCTGACAAGTAGCAGCTACGCGCAAAGTGTATATTCCCAGCGGGAGATAATTGGCTCTCTCTGGTTTCTTTGGACAGTGAACACTGTACGTCTCCCCAAAACTGAGGAGCACGAAGATAGTGGGTGTAACTTCTTTTACTGTCCCAATTGGGGCATCCACTCTGGTAACCGTTACAGCACAACTTTGATAATGATTCGAGTCACCGTTCAGAATACTGCGTGCACACAGTAATCGTCCTGCTCCATAGATTGGCCCAGTTCTGCATATACCTGGCTGATTTCCGATGCAGGTGTGAGGTTTGAAAATACCTCCGTGACGTGTGTCTATCGCCACTGCTGATGGTACCTGTATCTGAAGTGTGTAGTCAGAAGTATTGCGGGGGACTGGCCAACTAGAGATCCGGTACCTCAGGTATTCTGTTTCATCCACTAAAGGTAATTCTGCCTTGAAAACTAATTTGTTCTGATCCTACCACATAGGGTGGATTTGGATATGTTCATTGTACCACTCACTACGTGGTCCAAAATGTCCCAATTCACGGCTGCTTTCCAGGATCTGTACCAGATCCTGTAGTGGGAGAATTTCCTCTGTGAGCCAGCCAAGTTCAAGGGATGCTCGTTGCCGCTGATATCGATCGCATTGGCGCTGCCAAAGGTACTGTACACTCCCTAAGGCGGCCAATATGCGATCGACTCGCGCATCATCCTGCAATTCTGTGATTCTTCCATTGTTTCCACTGGCTATTTTCCCCAGTCTCGTGGTTTCTGTGTACAGCTTACCCATATAATGTTCCATGTCACGAATGTGCTGCATGTTTCGCCTCACTTCACTATGTGTTTGATTTACAACCGTTATTAAATCATTCGTGGTGTGCACAATTTGAGATTCCAATTTCATGGCTGAATTTATGTGTCGCTCGCATTCTTCAACTTCACTTTGTGTAGCTGTACCAAAAAGCTTAGAACATATCTCACCTACAATGTTCAATAACCCTCTCCTTCTCCGGACTCTGGGTGCAGAATGTGAAGAGGTCAGAGCATCTTCCATATCTGTTATATGTTGATCCCAAATCATGCGTGTTGTGTTTGACGGTGGACGATGGTGATATAAAAGTTCCAATACATGTCTAAAATTTGTCAATTTTTCAGAAATACCTTGCGGTGGAGTGGGTGATTCAATTATCACTAGTACGGTCCAAGTGGCCACCTGGGCCCGTATGTCTTCCGGTGTAGAAATCAATAATCCATCTTGGAGTGGGTGCGGTTCATTTTCATGCAGATGCGCGAGCGTAGGAGACATTATTAGGCTCCAGCCATAGTAAAGTAGGACACCAGTGCAATAGCCTCGCATTTTCCTTTCTTAATAATCTGTGGGCTGGGAGGAGAGAAAGCTTGGCGTTTCACTGGCCCAGCTGTGTCTGCAATAGTTTCAGCTGGTTGACGTCGTACTACCTAGCGGTTCCTTCGGCGGCTTAATCGGACTGGGGATACTGCAGGCTCAGCAGTCAGAGAAGGTTGGTGGTCGTCCTGCGACTTCAGTGCCCAGTGCGGTCCTTGCTTTATAAATCTGGTTCTGAGTCCCTGCGGCGAAGTAAAATGGGGGGTTGAAAGTGATTGGTTCACGCCCTCCTGACTTGTTTGTACAACCGGTTCCTGGGTCTCCATGGGCTCGAGGGAGGGGTTCCGTTCACTTCGAAGGCCCTCCTTTGGAACCATTGGCTCAGGTTCATCTGACTGTGCAGCTTCTGGGCGTGTCGGTGGTGGAGTAGGAGGGGGTGTCCTGCTGATTGGCGGTTGAATGTTGGTCTGAAGGGGAGGTGCCACAGCCGGTTGGTCGGCCGGGGGATCATGCGTGGTGACTGACCTGTCTATTGGTGCCGGAATAGCTGCGCGACGGCGCTGATCTCGTACTGGGCGTGGATTGATATCCTCCCATGCCATGTCAGGGTCGACTATTCGCACCTTCTCCCTATTTAGCACTTTTGTTTTACTTGTCTGTTGTTGGCGGATCCACACTACGGGTCCCCGCACTCTAGTGACCTCCCACATAGGGTCCCAACGACTTGTAAGAGTTACTCTTTCTTCTGCTTTCACTACCACTGTGTCACCTACTTTTACATCATCACAATTAGCCCGCCGTGCCAGTCTCTCCCTATTGTACCTCCGACTGTCTGTCGTAGCTTGCCTGGCCACTTTTAGTGCTATAGCCAGATCATCTAGTCTATTTCCAAAATAATTGTCTCTTTTTACAGTTAGCAATCTGGTCAGGGGCAGCCGACCACGACGTCCATAGAGTAGAAAGAAGGGGGTGTAGCCAGTTACCGAACTCACACTGTTACGGTAGGCGGCCAGACAGTCACCGAGTTTATTTTCCCAATTTGGGGTATAATTATTGACAGTTTTTGCTAACATTTCTTTCAAAGTACGATTAAATCGTTCTACTCGCCCATTGGCCTGTGGATGTACAGGGGATGTGCGGTGGTGAATAACTCCTAATTTCTTCAGATAATCCACCCAAGCTTTGGCGCAAAATTCTTGGCCATTGTCAGTGATTAGGAGCTCTGGAACTCCGTGTCGTGGTACAAACTGAGTGGCCCATGCATTCCAGACACTTTCATTTGATTTATTTGGAAGGGGAAATGCTTCAACCCAACCAGTGCAGTGGTCGATAATTGTTAGAACGTATTTATTGCCAGAGAGGGAGGGGACGAATGGTCCAATTAAATCGGCCCCTACTATTTGCATAGGGTATTGTGCGAGAGGCATTTCCCCCATAGGTACATGGTCTGATCGACGTTGGTGCACCTGGCATACAGGGCACAATCTCAATCGCTCCCGGATTGTCTTTCTCATGCTAGGCCACACATATGCTTCTCGCAGACGATCTAGAGTTTTTTCAGTAGCCATATGTCCAACTTCTTTGTGAGCGCGATCAATGACAGTATTCTGATGGGCTGAGGGAAGGACTAATCGGGGGTAGTCAGCTGAGTAGGGGGTAGGTTTTCTCACACTATATAAGGCATTGTTTATCAAGATATAACTGTTTTCCTCATCATCATTATCGGCCCGTTTACGTAATTCAGCAAACTCCTGTTCTTGATCTCTAACTATGATAGTCATATCGAATCCATCCTGAAGGAGGGGCAGTTGCTCCTCAATTCTCTGATCTGGTATGGCTGCAGGGTCCACCCATTGGTCACAATCAAAAGTTGCTATTTCCCTTTGTGGTGGTATCCGAGATAACATATCTGCACGAATATTGTTTTTGCCAGCCCGATATTTAATTTGAGCTCCATATTCAGCTAATAGCACACCCCATCGCTGTATTTTTGTATTTTGCATGTCCTTTGTGAAGAGGGAGGTGAGGGGTTTGTGGTCTGTGAATACAGTGAATTTTGCCCCATATAGGTAGGGTCGTAACTTGTTAATGGCATAGACTACAGCGAAGGCTTCTTTTTCAATAGTGGCCCATTTTCGTTGGGTCGTGGATAGAGAATGAGAAATGTATTGTATCACCCTCTCAACTCCTTTTTCATCTTCTTGGACCAAGATTGCCCCAACAGCATATTCACAAGCATCAGTGTAAAGTTTATAGGGGTGGTTAATTTTGGGTGCAGCCATCACACTAGAAGAGGTTAAGAGTCCTTTTAATTGTTCAAAAGCATTTTGTTGTGGTGTGCCCCATTGGAAGTGGGCATGTTTGCGTTTAAGTGTTTCTAGGGGTTCAGCCACTGCGGCATAATTAGACATACACTGCCGATAGAAACCTGTCATACCTAAAAATGATCTTACCCCTTTGATGTCAGTGGGTGGCGCCAAATTTTGTATGGCTTGTATTTTTTCCGGGTCTGCTGCAATTCCATCCTTATTCACAATATATCCTAATAGCTTCACACTGGGTAGTCCGAAAGAACACTTTGTTGGTTTTAACCGTAGACCGGCTTTTCGTAAACAGTCAAAAACCAGTTGAATATGGGCTAGATGATCATCCATATTTTCACTGTAGATAACAATATCGTCAATGTAGACCATCACACACTTTCCAATCAAGCTAGCCAGTACTTTATCCATTGTACGCTGAAACACACTAGGCGCATTGGTAAGGCCAAATGGCATCCTCAGAAACTCATAGTGGCCCATATGACATCGAAAAGCGGTTTTTGCTATTGACTCTTCCTCCATTGGCAGCTGCCAGTACCCGGCCTTTAAATCCAAAGTGCTGAAGATGGTGCTGCCCCCTATCTGGTCGAAAATGTCTTGAATCTGTGGGAGTGGATATTGGTCTCGCACTGTTACACTATTAAGTTTTCTATAGTCCACACAAAATCTCGTTGTCCCATCCTTCTTTGGAACTAGAGTGACAGGGCTAGCGTAGGGAGATGAGCTTGGCCGAATCACCCCCTCAGCCAACATGTCGGCCACTGCTTCTTCCACGAGCTTCCTCTTCACCAGTGGAGTACGGTATGCAGGCAAACTGATGGGTGGCCCAGTGGTTTTAATTGTCATGGGGACTATGGAACAGCATCCATTATGCTCACCTTTAGCTGAGAAAATGTCAGAATTTCTTTGTACTATTTTATTCACTGCTTGGCTTCCTGTTTCTGGCAAAAGTGGCCCGATACTGTCCACATAGAGCCCTCCTATGCGATGAAGAGGCCACACTTTGTTATGCCAGAAAAGTTCATCATCTCGAAAATTTATAATTCCTTGTCCTTTCCGCAGGTTATCTGCACCTAGGATCATTTCGTGGTCCATTTTTCCAACCACAGCAACTTTTACCACTGTTCTGGTATTGTCAATTTTAATCTGAGTGACTCCTTTCACGTCAATGGACTGGCCAGATATGCCACACAATGGCGGTCCTGGCTTCAGGTAAAGGCTGCGGTGGCGTTTATTTGCTAATTCTTGAAATATGTCCAGTCGTAGGAGAGAGCATGTCGCCCCTGTGTCAACCAGCGCAGTCACTTTTACTCCTTGGATCGAAAATGTGACTGCGGGGCGATAAATCAGCTCTCCTACGACCTCCACCCGTTTCCCTGGTTCGTAGGCCTGCGCTGAGGGCACTCACGGCGCATATGGCCAGGAGCAAGGCAATGGAGACAAATAGGTCGTCCATCTGGGGTCCATCTTGGCTCAGTTGTAGCAACGTTCCGAGGACGGCGGTTGGCGAACTGTGGAGCTGCGGCCACTGGTTTAGTCTTAGGATGGGCCATGGGCCGGCTCTGGAGTGCTATTTTCTCAAGTTTTGTTACAATTTGCTCTTGGCTTTTCAGTAATTTCTGGAATATATCAGGATTTACAGCACTTTGGCGAATGGGGAGTGGTGTCTTGGGTGTAATAGTACCAACCTCCATTGGTTCCTCTGTGCGGCTGAGTCGAGCATAAGCATCTTTTCTGGCACTGTAGCCAGAAATCAGCTTTATAGCTTCCTCCAGCGTAGAAGGCGCCCCTTCTTCTACCAATTTTCTGGCCAATTTAGAACTGCGTAATCCTCGGGCATAGGCACGAATCAAGATCCTGTTCTGATCGTCATTCCTGTCTGCTGTGGGATATGCTGCATCAGCCACTTCCCGGAATCGTCGGTTATATCCAGCTTCCGGTTCATATGCGCTTTGGTTGGTTTTTTCCAACTCATCACGCAATGCACTTGCCTCATCAATATGCAGGAATGATGCAGATATATGTTCCTTTACAGCCTCCCATGGAACGTCGTCTCTGGCGGAGGAATGAGTGGTCATATACTCCGAGATGAACCTCTCTAGTTCATGCCTTAAAGGACCAGCAACTGTCCTTGAAGCCAAGCTGATGGTTTGCTTGGACGCCAGCAGTTTCCGTGCTAGTTCAATCTCTTTAATCCAGATTCGAACCGCCGACGGGTTACTGCCGTCACAGACGGTTGTCTGCTTTATCTGACCCTTTAGTCTTTCCGAGTTTGCAGCTTGTATTCTCACTTGTTTCTTCTCAACAATCCTTTGTGCTTCCATTTGGGCCAGGCCATCAGTGTATTTGTTAAATTGTGAGGCATCCATGATAAATGAATCTATGAAGTTGTTTTCTAAGTTTAGTAGCCAAAAAATGTATAACACTTATTTAAATTAATTTATAAAGTAGTTATTATCCTCTCACCCACGCTAAAGCCTTAATCCGCCAGCTAGCTCGCCACTGAAAAGTTCTAGGCCCTTTAATATAAAGATCTTGGCCCTTTTACCAATACGTTCTGGGCTTGTCCAGGTCCCCCAACTCGTGGGTAGGCTGCGTTGGGTGAGAGAATAAAACAACACTCTTTTCTGGATCAAAAATGAAAACTGAAATTTTATTGTGGTTTCGTACATTATATAGTATCGGTATATCCGGCCTACTATCGGGCCAGCTGCGCGTAACATAATTCGCCATAATTTACGGCTGGTAAAACATAATGTCATTTAGTGTAATGTCGTAGGGTCGGTAAACATACTCATATATTTCCTTGATTATGCTGTGGATTTATTACACATGCCACTCAGGCCGGGCTTTGTTACAACGACTCAATAATCTCCATTTTCCTTTTTATAAGTTTGGCATTTCTTTAGATCTACTATGTCGTTCACAGTAAATATACAGTCTGATATAACATCGTATATATATTATATATATTTATACCTTTCTATATAATAGTTACCACTTCCCGTAGGCTAGGTGTTCTTATTAATATGGTTACCAAATATCATATTGTTCTCTCTACTTAACCAGTCCGGAGAGGGTTTGTTTTTGACCCTCGTATAATTCAGATAAATTGTGTTATGTAAGCTTCTTAACAGTCATTGCGTACCCGTGATATACTTTAACACCTAGAGTTAACACCTAGCGTACGGAAGTGTGGCAAACCGATTACTCAGTCCATTATTAATATAAGCTGCGGCTAATAGTGGTCTGCCTGGGGAGTAATAACACTCACGGCCTGTGCCCAGCTTATCCGCGGTCTGGCCTGTCTTTAAACCAATTAGTCCTTTATATAGATATTTATTAAAACCGTTACAACCAGACTAACCTATTTGGAGGACGAATATATTTTTCACGCCTGGCACTTATGCCGTCAGTACGGGATACCCCACTAGAAACGGGACATCCAGATATCCTGACACGCAGTATCAGTGCACGGTGCGCGTGTCGCAGAAACCAGCCGAAACAATCAACCCTTCTTTCCCAGGGCTTACCATGCTGTAATTTTCATTTATATTAGATCGGAATATTTTACAACTTGGTGCCCGTTAATATTTCTCGAGGGTAACTTAGAATTGGAGATATACGATGTATCAGTGCAGGCACACGACGTTCTCGCAACAACGTCGTGTACCCACTTGGGCTTCCATTTTCAAAAATGAATTACCATAAACGTCACTGTGGATAGTTTTTCTAATAATGTAAGACTTTATCATTATGACCATTTACCCCATGCAACCCATTCACCGAACCGGGCTTACCCAGGTTTGGGTAAATTCGTCACCTTGGATATGAAAGGGTGTATCTGCCACTTTGTAATGGGGCAGATGTCCCCTTTCATATTCAAGGGGATGTAATCTTGGGCGGACGTCGCAGACGGTGGCCTAGGCGCCTAGCATTACACCAACATAGGATAAGTCAGTTCCGGTGAGTGAGGGCTTGTCTGCGGCGGATGGTCAGGTAACGTCGTCTTATAAAAGCTATTTATGGCAACGTTGATAACAGTGTGATTGTATGATATGACCGGCGATGAGGATAAGAAATAGCTGCCTGATCGAAACAAGCCATGGGCCAAATTCCCAAATGCAGTGAAGATCACGATTTATTTGATTTTGCCTAATAAAGCTATATATTCACATAATATGTTTAGATTCAACATTACATCTGAAGATAAAGTGGGGTCTATCGCAACGTTGGGGGCTAGATCGGTTGTCAAGAAGTCAAATTTACAAAGTTTTACACCTACAAATTAGCGAAACATGAATAACAATTTGAATACATTCTTCTCGTGAATTCCCTCTACATGCTATCTAACTGACTGATTCCAGAGAATGATTGATCGAAATTTTGCCTACAATATCTGTTTTATATATATACAGTGGAGACCCGGTATCGGACCGCCTCACAAAGCGAACCATCCCGGAATACGGACCACCTTTGTTCAGTCCCAAATATTCCCCCATTCACATAATGTATTATCAGATTCAGAATCCACTAAGTGACCAGCACTGGCATAATTTACTATTTTCACTAGATAGAGCAAGATGGCGGAGAGTGAGGACGTGTCGGAGAAAGCAGAGAAGAAAAATATAAATATTACGAGTGCAATGGATACAATCGACGAGACTATTTTACACCATTTAGATAAAATGTATAGTACAGCAAAAGGTGATGTCTTGGATAGTTTGATGACCGATTTTGAAAAGGATACATTGAAGGAGTGTCGAGAGGTGATTATTGTATATGCCAGAGGGCGATATTGTGAGACGTTGAAAGGGACAGGTGTGGTCGACAAGCCTAAACTGCTTCTGAAGAGACGAAATGGAGAGAAAGCTTGCGAGCTGTTGGCTAAGGATATCATTGAACTATTCGTTTATGCTACAGAGATGGGAGATATATTTCCAAAAGAGGTAATTTCTACCACTTGTTTGTTTGTAGAAATAGAGAGTGATGTTCAAAAAAGTCAAAATTATGCCCACAGCATATTGAATACGAGAGAAGAGTTGCTGAGCGCAGTAGGCTGGTACACGAACAATCTGATACATTATGTGAATTAAGGAAAAAAACTGAGAAATGATACCAAAATCAGTGCATTTGAAAAAAAGAACATAGAATTAGAAGTAGTGATTGAAAATTTGCAGAGAAAAGACATAAGGGTTAATGAGCCCATGGATATGAAAGGGTCGACACAGCAGAACATGTGACATGTGAACTACCTGGAACGTCAAAACAGAGAATACACACCAGGAAGGATACGACTGACTCAGACACGTGGGGGGGTTACCACCTGATAATCCACCTGAACAAGTAGAGAAGCAGAACTCGCCAACAAGCGTACTGGCGACCACGAGTCAGCCAGCGAGCAAAGAGAATAACTGAGCGGTAGATGTCACTCCCTTAGAAACAGTGGAAAATGCCAGACAACAACTGAAAAGTACACCAGCGCCACCACAGACACCAGCAGAGAAGCAAACGTCAAAAAATACACAGACGACCACGTGTGTCGCGGACCTTCCGCCGTATTGGGCCGTCCGCCGTTACTCGCTAGGTGTACACCACTTCTCTCCACTCAAACCAGTTTCAGCCAAGTTTTTTTTCTCTTTCGAAATCAGTATGGTCTCATTGACTAATTATATTTATTTACAAACAAACAAAGAAACAATTATCGAAAGGCCCGAGCAGCCTGGTTTTATGGCTAGCTATGCCAAACAGCAAACAAACATCGTGTCTTTCCCAACTTAACACCCAAAAACGTGCATCAAAACCTAAGCTATGCGATTATTATATATAATTTTGACATATAAAGAGATATAAATCATGAAAAAATCTATTAAATTTAGAATTTTAATTATTACGAACTGGGTAGCCTAAGCTGCCGTGCAAAGACAAAAGGCATTATCTGCTTACTTTACAAGTGAACAAACACTGCCTATCGCTATTGTATGAGAAAATTCGGGTGAAAGGGAAAGTAATTAAAAAAGTGTCAATAAAAGTCATTAAATGATAATTTTACTTTAAAAACACCCGCGTAAAAACCATGCATGAAAACTAATGTAGGCCTAATTAGGCGATACTGTATTTATTTCAAGGGTAAAAACTAAATAAAATACATAAATTGGATTGTTATGATATCTTTCAAATGGTGATACAAGCACTAAAATTGGCACGAACACTCCCCAGGGGCCACCCTTTAAAAACCGTTAGTCACCCACAAATTCAAGATGGCCGCCATTTTTTTCAAGATGGCCGCCATTAGCGGTTCACAAAAACTATTTTTCACCATAAAATTTGACTCATTTGACCGATTTGGAGGATTTGGGGCTCAAAATATATGTTTTCAACTACGCAGAAGCCGAACGTACTACTTTAAATCCTTATAAAAGATTATTTGTAGGTGTTGTGACATTTTTAAAGAAAATAATATGCCAAACTAACAGCTAACATACGGGGTAGCATGCAAGGCTATGGTGGGTTAGCATGGGGTGTAGTAGGTCCAGTAGAAGTAGTACTTTTGTTTCAGAGGTCATCCACATCCTCCGAATTGACTCCTGGCACTAGGCCTCGGTGCTCAACCTAACTCTCACTCTGCAGACTCAGACTCAGTCTTATTTATTCGAAATTTTTCAAGAAAAATTATAACGATAATTTACCATTTTACGGTCTCATTACACAAAATACAATTTTCCAGGTAATATTAAAAAGATTAACATGAAGAGCAATAACAATCGACTTTTTTAAATTTAAAAATTATATTTGAAAACGTATGTAATTGGTTATATTTAGTAACATGCATATCAATTCTACATACATATTATGTACATACTGAAATTCTGAAAGTGCCCATTGATGGTTCACAAGAAATTATTGTAAGTGTGTGGATGAATATAGAAAATTTGCGCTATATTGTATAATAGGGAGGGAGGGGTGGGTGTGGAGTGCCTATGGTTTAATTTATGCAAATGCCATGGGGGCCGGTGTAACAGTTTCAGATTACCCTCCTGTTCAGGTTACCCCCGGGAGTAATCTGAAACTAGTTTCAAGTTACCTCCTCTAGTTTCAAATTACCCCCTCAATTTTCAATGAAAACAATAAATTATATTTTATATTTTGATCACATGGCATTGGGACATTTCTTAGAGACACTTTAATCTCCATAAGTATAACCCTTTATACGTAACCCCCCCCCCCCCCGGTATGCTGAAAGGGGGTACGCTGAAACGGCTACACCGGCCCCGATGACTCATTCGTATCGACAGCATGGGGCTTGTAACCTGGAGGTACCAGACTCGAATCCCGGTCGAGTCGGATATTTGTCGTGGTTGTGCATATACATTGCTCTAAACTGTTCAAAGGCCTGGAGTGTACGGCGCTTCTTATGCTACTGTGTACTATAAAGAACCCTTGAAGTCATTCGAAATAAGAATAGGGCATAGTCCCGGCATCGGGCTTCCTTCTGTCTCGCTATTGCTATGATTGTGCAGAAAGCGACGTGAAGCAATATTCACTCACTCAGTCACGCATAAGCCATGGGCGGATTCAGGATCTGAAGAAAGGGGTGTGCCGGGGCTGCGGGGGCCTGCCCCGAGATTTTCTAAGGCATATTTTGGCCAAAATAGGGGACTTTTAAAATAGTTTTGCAAAAAAAGGGGGAAGCCAATTTTGGCATTGTGACCCCTAAGAACGAAAGTAATTACATGTAATTTAAAAAAAACTTATTTCATGTAAAATATTAAGGAAAATAATGACCAGAGAAACTGACCGAACGCATATAAAACAACTGAAGGGGTCAGTTAATTTTTGAGGTCATTAAAACAAAACGTACCATTACATTTAATTTTAAGATATATATCTCATGTAAAAAAACAATAAAATGTAGAATTTTCAATTTTTATGAAATGGGGACAGATTGTACTGGAAAACATGGTTGAAGGGGAGCAATATTTATATCGTTAATAAAAGATTTTAATTTCAAAAAAAAAAAAAAGTAATTAGATATAATATATACCATGTAAATTTGTGTAAAATATGAGAAAAATTATAATGAAATGGGTATAGATTGCATGACAGAATACGGCTGAGGGAGTAAGGGAATATCAAATTGTCTATAACTGCTAAAAATATAAAAATAACTAACTTAATCAGAGACCCTTAGTTAATGTAAAAACATGAAAATAGTAAATAAAATAACAATTAACGAATGAGAAAGAAACAGGTGAAGGGGCACGTTTAATATTAGGCGTCATTAAAACAAAAAAGCAGCCAGCAAAACGTATGTAATTATTCCATTTAATTTTAATCTTATGTAAAAAATCAATAGAATTTGTAATTATTACAAAATGGGTAAAGATTACATGACAAAATACCGCTGAAGGGGCAGGGGGAATTTAAAATTGTAAGTGACAGTTTTTTTCATACTAAAAACAGACAAATGGAAGTAATTATATATAATTACAGTGACCCCTATTTCATGTAGCATCATGTAAAATAGTAAATAAATTAAAATTACAGTGGAATTGAATCGGAAATAATTACATTGCAAAATACGGCTGAAGGGGCAAGGGAAATTAAATAGTCAACAACAGCTATTTTCATGCTAAAAAAAGACGAAAAACTAAAATAATGAGATATAATTGCATAGGCTCTTAGTTCATGTAAAATAGTAAACGAAATTAAAATTACCAGAGTAACCGATGAAATCAGAAATAAACGGCTAAAGGGGCAAGTTAACTATTAGGGGTCATTAAAATACCTTTTATTAAAAGAAACAGGAAGCAAAACTTATAAAAATGTTGTATTTAATTCAAAATTATGTAAACAAATCAACAAAATATATATATTTTCATGTTATTATGAACCGAGTATTAATTATTGTATGACTAAATACGGCTCAAGGGGCAAGGGATTTTAACATTTTCAATAACAGCTATTTTCAAACAAAATAAAATAAAACGGAAGTAATTAGATATAATTGCAAATGCCCTTATTTCATATAAAATTATGAAAATATGAAATACAAGGTAAAAATTAGGGAGACATTGAAATTGGCATAGATTGCATCAGGAAATACGGCTGAAGGGGCAAGGAAATGTAAAATCGCTAATAATTAGATATAATTGCAAAACCCGTTAGTTTACGTAAATTTACGTCAAATTGAAAATAAACTGAAAAGGGTATTGATTGTATGGGAAAATATGGCTCATGGAGAAAGGAAATTTAAATCTTAAATAAAAGCCATTTTCGGACTAAAAATAGAATAACATGGAGGTAATTAGATATAATTGCAAATGCCCTTATTTCATTTAAAATTATTTAAAAGTAGGAAATACATTATACAAATTACAGAGGCACTGAAATGGATCTGATCTGATATAATTGCAAAGGCCCCTAGTCCATGTGAAACTACGTTGAATATGATATAAGATTTACAAGTTAAAGAGGCACTGAAATTGCTATAAATTGCATGATCAAGTACGGCTGAAGGGGCAATGAAAGTTAAATATTCAATAAAGCTATAAAACCGAAGTAATTACACATACATGTACTTGCAAAGGCGTTTAGTTCATGTAAACTTAAGTCAACTGGGAAATAGAATTAAAAAATTAAAGAAACACTACAATGGACGTTTATCTAAAATGAGAAATTGTGTAATGTCAGAGAAACTTAACGAAAAAGAAATAAACGGCTGAAAGGGCAAGTTAATAATCAGAAGTTATTAGAAGCCATTAGATATAATTAAAAGTCATTAGATATAATTGCAAAAGCCCTTATTTCATATAAATTATATGAAATAGGAAATACATTAATCTGAAATGGGTATAGAATGCATACGGCTGAAGGGGCAAGGAAATTTATAATCGTCAATGAAAGAGACCCTGATATGGGTATAAATTGCATGAAAAAAACGGCTGAAGGGGCAGGAAAAATTAAATCCAAAATTAAAGCTATTTTCAGACCAAAACAGCAAAAACATAAAAATGGGCAATAAAATATTAAAATTACAGAAGAGCTGAAATGTGTTTGGATTGCACGAGAAAAGGGACAATTGCCCTGGACCCAGCCCGATCGTTCATCCAGTGCTATTTAAGTCCTGGGCGATCTGTAGCCCACACCTTCCAGGTAAACAAGAAAAATAGATTATCTTTTCCTTGAGGTAATCAACCCCCATTATCCTTTGCTCCGCTCTCCCGCGCTGGCACATCCTGGCAATTCAGGTACGACTATGTGACACCAGGATTAAAACTACGACTAGAGACATCAGGTATAGACACTAGTTCTGTGCGTACTTGAGTTCAAAGAACAGCCATGGCCATGATGGCATTTCAACTATTAAAAGATATATGAAGTCATATTTGTAAACCTCTGACATAACTCAATTTCTTATTTTAGATAATTTCAGTGAGCAAGGAGTCTTTCCAATTATATTAAATTACCTTCGTTTTTACTGTTTTTAGCATGCAAATCGCTTTTATTGAGGATTTAAAATTTCCTCGCCCCTTCAGCCGTATTTCCTCATTTAATCTACGCCCATTGTAGTGCTTCTGTAATTTTTAATTCTATTTCCCATTTGACTTAAGTTTAAATGAACTTAGTGCCTTTTCAAGTACATGTATGTCTAATTACTTCGGTTTTATAGCTTTATTGAATATTTAACTGTCATTGCCCCTTCAGCCGTACTTGATCATGCAATTTATAAAAATTTCAGTGCCTCGTTAACTTGTAAATCTTATATCATACTCGACGTATTGTTTACGTGGACTAGGGGCCTTTGCAATTATATCAGAGCAGATGAAGAGTAAGATTTAGATTGTGCTGTTTTCAGAATGCAAATCCCTTCTGTTGACGCTTTAATATTTCCTTGCCGCTCCAACCATATTTTCTCGTGCAATTTATATCTATTTCAGTGCCTCTGTAATAATTATTCCTATTTTTATATAATTTTATATAAAATAAGGGCATTTGCAATTATATCCAATTACCTCCGTGTTATTCTATTTTTAGCATGAAAACAGCTTTTATTCGCACTTTTAAATTCCCTTGCCCCTTAAGCCGTATTTTGTCATGCAATATATTCCCACTTCATAATAATTTGATGTCTGTATTTTATTGAAACCTTCCATGAGATATATCTCTTAAAATTAAATGTAATAATTACACAGGTAATCATGTTTTTTAACTAAAACTATATTTTAATGATGCCTGATAACTAACTTGCCCCTTCACCCTTTTCTTTCTCATTCGTTCAGTTCCTCTGGAAACTTGTATTTAGTGTCTTACAAAATTTTACGCGAACTTCGCTATTATATATAATTACTTGCTGTTTTTAGTCCGAAAATGGTTTTTATTTAAAATTTAAATTACCTTTCTCCATCAGCCATATTTTCCCATGCAATCAATATACTCCTGGCTCTGTCATAGGACCCCGTATACAATGAAAGAGGCAGAGACTTGGACTTTACATTCATGTACTGGGGTTATGTGGCTATCAAAATAACCAGGGTAGACTTTTAAAAAGTTAGACCTAAAGAGACAGGAAGCAAAAATCCAAAATGGCCGCCAAGCACACGTGAAAAATCCATGATTGATCATAACTTTCAAAGAAATGCACCTAGAAGATTCATTTTTGTGTCCACACCTAAGTTTTTAGGTATGAGGAATTAAAAAAAAAATAATAGCAAAAATCCTCAAAGCAATACTGTGTACAGAAATCCAAAAACTGCCGCCACACTTACATGAAAACTCTATGTCTGCTCATAACGTGTTTTTTAAAATGTCCTTATACGATTCATTCTGGTGTCTACACATAAGTTTTTATGTATGAGGAATGCAAAAAATCTAAATCAAAGGCTTCGACACAAGCAAATGTGCAGAAATCCAAGATGGCTGCCACACTAACGTGAAAAAGCTATGTCTAATATGAAAATATATGTCTGCTCATAATATTAAAAAAAGTTCGCCTAGTATATTAATTTCGATGTCTACACCTAGTTTTTATGTGTGAAGAATAAAAATAAAAATAATATTCAATTGAATTTGCAGCAATCCAAGATAATCATCACCATCTGAGCTAAATCCACCTACTTTATTAGCATTTGAATAGGTCTACTCATAGGTTTTCATTATCGTTCCATCAATTTTGCATTGAATCAAAGTCATATTGATTTCAATATTCAAAGATTCATAGATTTTAATTACTTAACACAACAACAAATTTTCAGTCCAAAAGTTTAAGAAAAAATCACTAATATAACAACAAGTAGTTTGGCAAATTAGATGACTATGAGCAGGAATAGATAAGGCATAGAATATGAGCCTACAACTCGAAATGTTGTAAAATGACCAAATTAAATGTTGCCTGTGATAAAAACTATACAACACACAGCAATGAAATCATATCAATTTATAGATTAGCATCTCGTCTATATTTTAAACTATGTTTTTACCCTTAACTCATATATCCAAGGGTGTAGCCCTTCTGAAAATAAACCAGTCTCAGCCGTTTTTATTAAATCTTAAACCATGTGTCGAGGGCCTATTATCACCACGATTTTCCACCGTCGCGCCACAGTCTCTAATTATGTACATTTCCAATGAGGCCTATGTTTATAAACAACACTGCTGTGAGCTGTAGCTGTTTTTTTTTATTATTCGCAGTTGACCATCAATATAGCCATGACATGATCACGTGATGTTCCCTTCCACCAAGCCTCTACAGGTGCGGATCCAGATAATAATCTGACCGGGTTCCAACAAAGGGCTCCTAATTCATTTCCAGTCTCACAATTAAATGACAGAGATCTAATTTCACTCAACATGTCGTCGCAGTCTTACTTTGCCTTAGTGTCTATGGATGATGTCACCACAAGTCATCCATCATGCTTTTGTCATGTATCCTCATTGAATATGCATTACTTCTTTGCTTGTAACTATACATCTTTGTGAAATGAAATGGGCAATTCTCTTTTGCGTCCCAACTGTTCTATTCATACTTGGGAACATTTGCATAGTTTTGAATTTTAAGCATCTTTGAAAAAAAGTGTCTTTAAAATGAAAATTTGTAACTCATGCTTTATCTTTGCAATTGTAGATAACTAGGCCTATTTCATTTGGCAATCTATTTAATAAAACAAAAAAATATCTAATTTATTTTTTGCATTTCTGCACTTCAGAAGAAGTTCGATGCGACTAATTGCGTGCACATGTGTCACATTCCCCTATAGGAATTATAATAGTCTATAGCTCTATGATGATGATCAAAACCACTGTTATCGTGTGGGCCTACATCTTAAATTCAATATTTCTTTTTAATGTCGAAAAATTTTACGTATGATCAACGCTTACGCCTACAGTGCGGCTGGGCCTCAAATCTCAGAGGTAGGTCTACTATGTTCGAATCTCGGTAGGGCCGAATGCTTTGCATCGTTGATGTGCATAATGTGTACATGTACAATGTTGCAATCTGTTCAAAGACGTGGAATTCACAGTGCTACCGACGGTACCATGTTCTATAAAGAACCCTTTTTGTTTAGGAACCCTGTCAACCAATCAATTTGAAAATGCTGACAGGGTTACAACATTGGTTACAACAGAGTCTATTGTAACCAATGTTGACTTAATGCCGGACCAGAGTTGTAAATGGTGGGCCAATAACTGGTTCAACGTTTTGCGTTTGCTGTTCTAATATATTTTCTCTTATTCAGTGAACAAGTATAATAGCGTTAATACAGAGACTGAAAGAAACTGAAATATGCAGTTTGAAACACCTTGCATTGTAGCCACAGTAACCAGTACAACTCTCTACAGTGCAAGCCCAGAAAACACAATACGCTGAACCAATGTGGGTTTAATGGTGGCCCATTGTCTGGGATGCGTGCGAAACAGTAAACCACAATGGTTTAATGCTGGCCCACCGTTTATGAGACTGAATCATCATTAAATCAACATTGTGTCATGCCTTGTTCACTGGTGTTCGATTGAAAACCCAGCAAACCCCAGACATTGCGCCAACTCTGGGGTAAGGTCGGTCCACCATCCGTGACGCTGGCCAAACATTAATTTGACTTTGGACCAATGACTTGTGTTTGATATATGTGACCCGATCTGGCAAAATGAGTCGGAAGTCGCACTTTGACAAACGATGCTAGGGCCCTTATAAGCCAAAATGACCTTGATTTTCATATCATTACTTTTAAATCCTAAAATTATGTGTCATAGAAATTGGTGTACATGTTGAAAATAAATATTTAAAATATTATGTTATTTTAATTCTAGTACCGATTACACTCCAATCAGTGATATTTGCTTCTATTTGCATTGTTGCCATGGAAACAGTCGCTATTAAGTAGGAAATGTTGATACACTGTAAAAATCCTGACTATGAAAATTTCTGTAATCTACTTTTAAGGTGTACAAAATGTTAGAACTATACGTCTATTATTAACAAAATGGGGTCAAAATGAATATTTATTTTATTTATTTCATTTTAATCAAATTGTGTGTTATTTTCAAAAAGTTTACAAATTGCCTTTTTGAACTTCAAAGGCCATTTTCTCAAAATGACACAATTTCACACTTCATATTTCTGTGAGTTGGCGGGGGCATATTTTCAGAGCTAACCATGCTAGAGAGTTGTGTGATATAGCATTTTAAAGGTAATTGTGTGTAGATTTAGGATCTATTAATATCTCCGAAATTTCATTATGCGACTTCCGTATCATTTTGCCAGATCGGGTCACATATAAGGGGACTGTATCAGTATATTAAAAATGTGTGTAGATAGACACATCGCCGCGCCTGGATCACCTGCTCTGATGCTCCAATATATATGAAAGGGCTCGGACAAATATTATGATAATCATGCCTGATTCAACTCAAATTGAGGGAAACATCCGCTCGACACATAGCCGCGGTACACGCAGAACACTGACGTTAGTGATATACCACTTTGATTCCAAGGACTGCTTGTGAGAAAGTGTTGGATTGATTATATACAACTGTACCCAGGGAACAGCAGAGATGATTATCTGCAATTACACGTTTCAATACTTGAAATTGGTGCGAAACATCGAAATCACAGTACTTCCAATACATGCAAAAAATCAAATCATCACCATGTTTGAAGTTGTATATTCTATGTCTTATCTATTTTTGCTATGAGTGAAAACTGAACAAACAAATATGACTAGTATCCCTAACACATTTATATATTAAAAATAACATTAAATCAAAGTAAAACATATCTCACAGCACATTATGTTATTAACCTTGTTTGAATCGATATAACATTGTATATAAAAACAGGTCTAATATATGTCATGCAATGACAGCATAAAACTTGCCTTTCTAATTTTGAGAATTATATGTACACAAGTACCACATCGTTGAATCAAAAACGCTAGTAAAAATAACATTTATAAGACAATGATAATAAAAAGATTACTTCAAAGGTACCTTGGGCTATGATTGAGAGCAGCTGAATGAGCAATTTTGACTGGATTACACATTTTACTTGAACACTTAAAATATATAACAAAGTAAAATTAATGCATATCGCACATAATACTTTCTTAAAAAAAATACTTTGTTATGCCAGTATCCAGGAAACATAAACTGAGAAAATCATCTGATCATTTGTTGAAATATTAGCATCTGACTAATGAAATAAAATTGTCCTTTTCCACTTCTTGGGATTTGCATATAAATTATGTATAAATCACGAGCATTTTTCTCATCAGTGTTGTGTATACATACAATATAATTATCAAAAGTAAAAAGACAATTTTATGCTGTTATTGCAGGAAATATATTAAAACTTTTTCATATACAATGTTGTATCGATTCAAACAGGGTTAATATTGGTTGTGCTGTGCCATGTGGTTTACTTTGATTTAATGTTATTTTTATTATTTAAATGTCTAAAAAAAGGATACTTGTCAGGTTTGTTTGTTCAGTTTTCACTCAAAGTCATCTAATTTGCCAAACTACTATTGTTATACTTGTGTGATTTTTTAATAAACTTTTGGACTGAATATATTTTGTTGTGTTAACTATACAGTAAAATCAAAATAACTTTGATTTAATGCAAATGTATGGAACAATAACGAAACTCTCTGAGTTGACCTATGCAAATGCTAATAAAGTAGGTGGATTTAGCTCAGCTGGTGATAATTATCTTGGATTGCTGCAAATTCTAGGCGAACGTTTTTGAAAGTTATGAGCAGACATATATTTTTCATATTAGACATAGATTTTTCATGTTAGTGTGGCGGCCATCTTGGATTTCTGCACATTTGCTTGTGTTAATGTCTTTGCTTTGCTTTTTTGAATTTATCATACCTAAAAACTTATAGGTGTATTTAAAAAAAAGTTATGAGCAGATATAGATGTTCATGTTAGTGTGGCGGTCATCTTAGATTTCTGTACATAGTATTGCTTTGAGGTTTTTATTTTTATTTTTTTAATTCTTCATACCAAAAAACCTATGTGTAGACACCAGAATCAATCTTCTAGGTGCATTGTGAAAAAAGTTATGAGCAGACATAGATTTTTCATGTTAGTGTAGCGGCCATCTTGGATTCGTGTACATTGTATTGCTTTGAGTTTATTTTTTTTATTTTTTTTTGAATTTCTCATACTTAAAAACCTAGGTGTAGACACCAAAATGAATCTTCTAGGTACATTTTTTGGAAAGTTATGAGCAATCATGGATTTTTCATGTGCGCCTGGCGGCCATTTTGTATTTTTGCTTCCTGTGACTTTAGGTCTAACTTTTTAAAAGTCTACCCTGGTTATTTTCATAGCCACATGACCCCAGTACATGAATGTAAAGTCAAATTCTCTGCCTCTTTCATTGTATACGGGGTCCCATGGCAGAACCTGGAGTAATAACCGTTTCAGTTTCTATGTAATTGTTTAACTTTATTTCCTATTTACATTATCTTGCCCCTTCAGCCGTATTTTCTGATGCAATTTATGCCAATTACAGTGTCTCTCTAATTTTTAATAGAGATTAAGATTCAGATTGTGCTGTTTTTAGAATGCGAATCCCTTCTGTTGACGCTTTCATATTTCCTTGTCCCTCCAACTAAATTTTCTCGTGCAATTTATACCCATTTCTGTGCCTCTGTAATTTGTATAATGTATTTCCTATATTTATATAATTTTATATGAAATAAGGGCATTTGCAATTATACCTAATTACCTCCGTGTTATTCTATTTTTAGCATGAAAACAGCTTTTATTCGCACTTTTTATTCCCCTTGCCCCTTAAGCCGTATTTTGTCATGCGATATATTCCCACTTCATAATAATTTAATGTCTGTATTGTATTGATACCTTACATTAGATATATCTCTTAAAATTAAATGTAATATTTACACAGGTAATCATGTTTTTTTTAATTAAAACTATATTTTAATGATGCCTGATAACTATCTTGCCCCTTCACTCGTTTCTTTCTCATCCGTTCAGTATCTCTCGAAACTTTTATTTAGTGTCTAAATATTTACGTGAACTTCGCTATTATATATAATTACTTGCTGTTTTCAGTCCGAAAATGGCTTTTATTTAAGATTTAAATTCCCTTTCCCCATCAGCCATATTTTCCCATGCAATCAATACCCGTTTCAGTTTCTATGTATTTTTTTAACTTTATTCCCTATTTGACGTAAATTTACGTAAACTAACGGCTTTTGCAATTATATCTAATTAGGGGAAATGTTCTTAACTTGCAAATCGCTTTTATTGGTGATTTTACATTATCTTGCCCCTTCAGCCGTATTTTCTGATGCAATTTATGCCAATTTCAGTGTCTCTCTAATTTTTTATTAATGATTGAAACTCAGATTTTGCAGTTTTTAGAATGCAAATCCCTTCTGTTGGCGCTTTGATATTTTCTTGTCCCTCCAACTATATTTTCTCGTGCAATTTATACCCATGTCTGTGCCTCTGTAATTTGTATAATGTATTTCCTATTTTTATATAATCTTATATGAAATAGGGGCATTTGCAATTATACCTAATTACCTCCGTGTTATTCTATTTTAGCATGAAAACAGCTTTTATTCGCACTTTTAATTTCCCTTGCCCCTTAAGCCGTATTTTGTCATGCAATATAATGCCACTTCATAATAATTTAATGTCTGTATTTTATTGATACCTTACATGAAATATATCTCTTAAAATTAAGTGTAATAATTACACACGTTTTCATGTTTTTTTTAAGCTAAAGCTATATTTTAATGATGCCTGATAACTATCTTGCCCCATCAGCCGTTTCTTTCTTATTCGTTCAATTCCTCTGGTAACTTTTATTTATTGTTTTTCAAAATTTTACGTGAACTTCGCAATTATGTCTAATTACTTGCTGTTTTTAGTCCGAAAATGACTTTTATTTGAGATTTAAATTCCCTTTCTCCATCAGCCATAATTTCTTATGCAATTAATACCCGTTTCAGTTTCTATGTGATTTTGAAACTTTATTTCCTATTTGACGTAAACAGGTAAATTTACGTAAACTAACGGCTTTTGCAATTATATCTAATTAGGGCATATGTTCTTAACATGCAAATCGCTTTTATCGGGGATTTTACATTACCTTGCCCCTTCAGCCGTATTTTCTGATGCAATCTGTGCCAATTTCAGAGTCTCTCTAATTTGTACCTTGTATTTCATATTTTTCATAATTTTATATGAAATAACGGCATTTGCAATTATATCTAATTACTCTCGTTTTTATTGTATTTTGTTTAAAAATAGCTGTTATTGAAAATTTTAAAATCCCTTGCCCCTTGAGCCTTATTTTGTCATACAATTAATACTCAGTTCATAATTATTTAAAAATATATATTTTGTTGATCAGGTTAAAATTAAATGCAACATTTTTATCAGTTTGCTTTCTGTTTCTTTTAATAAAAGGTATTTTAATGACACCTAATAGTTAACATGCCCCTTTACCATGTTTACCGTTTATTTCTGATTTCATCGGTGATTCTGGTAATTTTAATTTTGCTTACTATTTGACATGAACTGAGAGCCTTTGCCATTTTTTTCTCATTATTTTAGTTTTTTTGTCTTTTTTTAGCATGAAAATAGCTGTTATTGACTACTCAATTTCCCTTGCCCCTTCAGCTGTATTTTGCAATGTAATCATTTCCGATTCAATTCAACTGTAATTTTAATTTATTTACTATTTGACATAATTTTACATGAAATTTCCTCATACTTCGCATAGCCATCACATACCACTGGATAATTGTTTTGGTGACATTTTGATCCCCATATCATCAACCCTTTAATTACTGTGGCAACTAACGAAGAAATGCTCGTTAGCGCATTTCAGAAAAAAGTTGCCATCAGATCTTCT
>OZ024902.1:75881164-75941164 GCA_964017125.1 Flabesymbios commensalis
TATATTAACTGAAAATTGTATTTGTGTGTAATGAGACCGTAAAATGGTCAATCCTCGTTGTAACGGCTGACTTAGATATCACCCAGTGACTACTACATGTATAGGACCGGCCCTCAACATGTTAAGGGCCGATACGGCGGAAGGTTCGCGACACACGTGTCTTCCAAATACCAAGAAACAGCAATCAGCGGTAGATGTCACTACAGGTAATGGAGGTAACGACGGGCAACGGCAAAACACAAGCACGCCAATGCCGTCACCCCAACCAGGACCGTTAAGGTTGAGAGACCAGGACAACAACACGTCATATCTGAGGTTAAGCCCGGTCAGCTCTACAGACATGACTCAGGACACGTATAGTGACGTCTTGCAGAAACCAGAAGAATGGCAACAGATAAACCGGAGGAAAAACATAAAAAGTAAAACAAAAGGACATGACAACGTTTTAAATTTGAAAAAAATAAAATATGAAAAATCTGTGACATTATATGTGAGAAATATATTTGGAGGATATATCTTTTTTTGCTGATGATGCCACAGCACATCACAGTAGTAAATGTACTCAAATTATCACACAAAAACTTCAAAATGTAGCTACATCCGCAAACAAGTGGTGTGAAGATAATAAAATGCAATTGAGTATTATCAAAACCAAAGTAGCATTAGTTGGTTCAAAACAAAGAATAAATAGAATAACTGATTCTGATAAACAAATTAAAATAATTATTAATGATATCCAAATTGAAAAAGTCTCTCATAGCAAATTACTTGGTATTCACATTGATGAATCGTTGACATGGAATTTACAGGTAACAAAAGTAAAAAAGACAGTGGCTTATAAATTATTTCTTCTCAAACGTATACGACCCTTCTTGCCAACCCAAAGTAGAATTATGTTTTTTAACTACTATATAAAACCGTATTTGGAGTACTGTTGTAATATATGGGGAAGCACATCCCAAGAAAACATAAATATAGTTGTAAAACTTCAAAAAAGAGCCGCTCGATTGATCCTCGATGCTGACTATTCAATTCGAAGTAAATTATTATTCAGTGAGCTTAAATGGGTTTCCTTTCCAGAAATCGTTAAATTTCACCAGCTTAGTCTAGTTTTTAAATGTATTAATACTATTGTTCCCACTTACTTACACAACATGTTTCGCCCCAAATCCAATGATCATACATATTTGTTGAGATCTTCTGGGACTGGCCAATTAGATGTACCAAGACAACACACCAGAAGTTTATCGCTTATTGGTCCTAAATTATGGAACAATTTAAATAAAGAAATACGGAACTGTACCACCTTATCTAGTTTTCAATCTAAGCTTAAGCATTTTTTGTTATATACTACTTTATGAACATTATGTTAACAGCTATAATATTTAGGTATGTCTCCATCAATATGCATTGTCACATTTTCAACATGTTTATAACATTCTAGCTTTTAAGTTTAAATTGTCATTGTTCTGTAATTATGTTATGTTCATATTCATGTATGTATCCATTACTATGTCTACATTGTGTATATATGATTTTTTTCAGAGGGCCATGGCAGATGAGTGGAAGCTCAATGGGTCAACCTCTATAAATAAAGAATATTATTATTATTATTATATAAAAGATAGGAGGTTTTGAGTTTTCACAATCTATCTGTTAGATAAGTGGTTTTGCGCTTCCACCATCGATACGTCATTTTTCATAAATCCAAATTGTTTCTTTACCTATTGCAATAGCATCAATGAGCTCACTAGTAAATATAACTATTTTTCTAGCCGATTGACGATTTAAAATTTACTTTATCGTCAATAGTTATCAGATCCAACCTAAGGTAGCTAGGGGTACAACTAGAGACACCTGTCGGGGTAATCCCTGTAAGCGTCTGGCACTCAAGAGCACGTCTGAGCTGAACGTTTTATATAAAAACAGGCTCACCACATTCAGCATCATTTGCTTGACAGTTAGGCGGCTTTGCGCTGTCAAATTTCGAACCTAAAAAGATAGGTGTTTTTTAACTTATGCGCTTAAAAGCTATTTTCCAACAATGTATCCCTTAGAAAAGTTGACAGATAGTAAAAAAGCAACACGTTGAATGGAAAATCTGAAAAACGCCTATTTTGCAGATAGGTGGTTTTGCGCTTCCGCCATCCATCTAAAACACAAGAGGTTTTGCGCTTTCATCATCCATCTGTTAAATAAGTGGTTTTGCGCTTCCACCATCGATATGAATGTTAGCCTTTAAGTCGCCATTTTTTCTGTGTACATGTATAAAGTAATTGGTAAGCTTAGATAAGTAAAAATGTTTTTTTTGTATATACCGATAAAGCACGGAAAATAGGAACGTACAAAACAAACAGGGTATGGACATTAGGCATATTATGAGTTACCATTGTCTGGTCATAATGCGTATGAAACTATAACCAAAAGGCCATTTTTACGGAATTTGGTATCATGATTCATTGATTGGGCGACAGGAGCATTTTAACTGATATCCTAACTGTAACTATCTGTCGAATAGTCAAGCCAATTAACCCATTTCTCGCAAAGTTATCTTATTTAAATTCTAAACAACTTGAAATTGTGTCTCGCCACCGCGAACCACAACACCAAGTGGCTGAAAATTACCCATATTCTTTTAATTTGAGATAAAAAATATAAATGTTTATGTTTGAGCACACATTTTGTTCCCAATAACAGCTAGTGATTTAATAATCGGCTCATAGAACGGAACAAATATAAGCGTGCTTAACGCCTAAAGGGTTATGACTAATATGTTGATGGGCCGCGTTCATAACCTATGCTTTATTCAATAGACACTGACGGTTATTATCCTCAGACTGGCTCAATAACATCTCCCAGCGTGATGAATATTTGATCAGTTTACCAGCTAAAATAGCTTTTAGAGCTGAGATGTCAGTCCCTTTCACCCTTACAGCTCGGGGATCGACTTTAGACGTCAGAATCTGACGTCCAGATTACTATATATATAATAGTTACAAGGCATTCGAAAGATTATCGTCAACATATTTAGCGATATGCTTATAGTGACAGTAAACATGTAAAAAACGGCGGACTTCTTGGATCTAAAGGTCATTTATTTCAAAAGACATTAGAAAAGAATTATCAAATAAAAATCTTACAGAAACCATAAATTGTGCTTTTATGTGCGAGAGACTATTGTCAACACTGATCACCTGGAGATGCTACATGACATGGTTCATAAAATGTATAAACAATAGTGAATAGAAAATATTACTGAATTGATTCTTACGAAAGCCTGAAATCAGAATAAAACAATTCGCCCAGCCAGATTATAATCTGCCCGGGCGGATTAGATGTTTTTATTAAGATAGCTGTTCCTGCGGCTTTCGTAGGTACTCCAAATGTCATTATAATATGTGAAAAAAGTGACTAAAATATCTTTTTAAATTGGCACCAAAGCTTTTATTGTTCAGTGAGTCTTTCTGAGTGAGAAAAATGATAGTGCCACAAATTAAAATAATGTGCCAACATGAAAACATATACCCCTTCGCTATGACGTACGGTACATATAAGCTATATTATATATATATGTCATAACATAAAAAAATATCATAATACCCATCAGTAACCAAGAAAACGTGATTGGTCTCACAATGTAACAGACATCAGTTCTCCCTATTCATTTCCTGTCTGCCCCTGAACCTAATCAGACACCGCCTGCGTCACTCGGGCCCAGGGCGCCAGACGCTTCCTGCTAAACGGCTATTACTTGCATGTGACTTGTTGTGTCACATGTTTTGTCGCCATCTCTTTGAACTGCAGCTGGCATGTGGAGATCTGTGATTTCCAACAGCAAGAAAGGATGAATGAGTGAATTAATGAATAAATAAATGACTGAAAAATTGAGTAAATAAATAATATATAAATAAATAAATGAATAAATAAATGAATGAATGAATAAATGAATGAATGAATGAATGAATGAATGATTGAATGAATGAATGAATGAATGAATGAATGAATGAATGAACGAATAAACGAGCGAATAAACAAAGCAATGAACGAACGAATAAACGAACGAATACACGAATGAATGAACGAATGAATAAACGAACGAACGCACGAACGAACGAACGAGCGAACGAACGAACGAACGAACGAACGAACGAACGAACGAACGAACAAACGAACGAACGAACGAACGAACGAACGAACGAACGAACGAACGAACGAACGAACGAACGAACGAACAATCTAACAAACAACAGGGCCAGCATTAGGGCAGCATTATGTTTGGTAATTGCTGGATGAAGTTAGCCAAGGCCTATTGTCGTTTGAAAAGTGCTCTCTCAATTTCAGCAAATAAAAAAAATACTAAAGGTCAATTTGCAGTTATTACAATGGCGACTGTGGCTAATGCAGCTGACTGTAAGTGTTTTCTATATTGATTTAAAGGATAAATGACTGCAGGCCGTACATCACGGTTTTTTCTGCCACTTCTGTCAGTGCGCGTAACCACTGGTAACAGTTGCTAGGGAGTATCAGATACTGCTAAGAGCTAAATTGCTGTAGATGATCAGCGTCCTACTCGTATTACATGTAGGCAATAAGGGGAGAGGATTATAATACCGTACCTGTTCACATATCTAGACAGGTGGAAATTAATCATCACGTTACTCTGCTGGATATAAAAGGGTGTATCTGCGACTTTGTAAAGATAAATTCTTTTATATACAAAGGAACGATTTATGGAACCCAGTAGACTGTGTGCTGAAAATGGTGTTTCTTCTTTGAATCAACGATAAATTGGTCCGCAAGCGTCGAATTGGGCTGAAAAATCTTTGGCTCAGGTATGGTATTCTACCCCCTTATTTAAACAACAACTGAATGACGGCTGTGATGGGCTGATCTCGTCATGTGACAAGCTGAGCCACTCTACCAATCTAATTCAACTGATGTACAAATACAAGAAACATGAAACATACCCGATGCAGTTTCAATGTTGATTCAGATTCAATAATGGACGGTTTTTGTGTGTGAAGTCATGAGGTGGGAGATCCGCCCAGCCCAAGAAATATGCACATTTTCAGTTTTTAATTTTGAAAATAACTGATAATTAGGGAACTAAAATAATCTGCTAAGTTAATTATATTGATGAAATGGAAGCACATCACAGGGCCTTTAATGACTGATCAGTCTCCAGGACCTCACAGTAGCCTAATATTAGGCCCAACTGTTAGGGTTGGGCCTCACCTTCCTCCATAGGATTTACCCCGAATCTCAAATCAGTCATCCATAATCATATCAAAATATAGTTTAATCTTACCAGCAAGTATCCAATCAGGATCTTTAGTAATCCAAGCTGGGAATAGCAATCATTTTGTAAATGTTCGCACTCATTAAACTCATTAAACAGCAAATTCACGACCACCATTTTCATCAAATTAAGTCAAATGCTCTTCAAGTCGCTCAATATGTAGATTAGCTATAGTGCTCTATTCTGCTCTGCAAAGCCAAAAGGCGGTATCTGCTTACTTCACAAATGAGCAGATACCGCATTTTAGCTTTCCATGGCAGCATACTAGATAGCGGCATCTATTGAATCGAATGGCAGTATTCATCTCAAAGATCAATGCGAGGATTCATTCGTACACGGGTGTATAATTTCTATAGCCAGCATCTTAGCTCTATTGTGGCCAGGTGTAAACAGTAACACATCATATTACCACCCACATTCCAATAGGACATTATGTAGCCTTATGCACAAACCATTTACTGATTGACAAGGATAAACGTTTGAAAAAAAAACAATACAGATGTGAAATGAGCAAATCAAACCCTTTCAATGCTAGCGAGTATTGCAAGCTGATGTGAAGGTAAAACATCACACAAATTAAACATTAAAGATATTTATACATATAAAATTGTACTATTAATAGTGAAGCGGATATGTACATTTTTTCAGGGGAATGGTGCATTTTGTCTTAAAAGTGTAAATCAAAATTACCGCCATTGAAATAATAAAATGTCGATGTTCTGCAATGAGAAGTTATATAAAGCGTTGTTAAAGCTCTCAGATAATAATAATCAAGTGTAATAATGCTCCATATATACTATATGTAGTATATACTTGTGTGATGAGTATATTTTGTGACTATAGGTGTGATTCAGAACACAGAGCTGTATCCAATGTCACTGTTAACAGTTCATTTCGTTTGGATGCCCGTCTTCGTAAATGTGCTCTGGATTTGCAAGATGATCTAATGTTATTCATGATCTAGTTCATGAAGTTCATATGCAGAGTTTGATGAACACTAACGATTTATGAATTTGGTAGGATCACTTCAGCTCATAGCGTGTTCATGAAATTGCATGAGAGATTAGATTCAGATTCAGTTAGATTCATGAATTTTGATGAATTATTATGAACTTGCTGATGACTAGTTCATAATAGTTCGCGAGGGACAGTTTCTTGAACTGTGATGAATTGTTATGAGGTTGAAGACTCAATTTAGTTCATGGTTTGTTCGCGAACGTTTATGGACTGTGGTGTATGATAACATGATTACCCCGACAAGTATGGAGTAAATTACGCAAAAGCTAATTAACTAATTAATTAGCAAAATAATTATTTTTCTGTTAAGTTTTGTGTTCAGTTCTCTGTGAATCTGTGAGGGGTGAGAAATATTTAATAATTAACAAAATGAGCTCAAGATACTATATGTATTTCAAAGGTTAAAATACTGAGACTTAGAAGTTATTGCATTTTCATGAACAATAATGAACATTCGTGAATAGTCATTGACCATCTGATTTGTGAATTATTTGAGTTTATGCCGGTCATGAACAACCAACGTTCATGAACTAGGTTGGCAGGTCATGAATTTCATAAATGCCTCATTTGTTGTTCAGAAATATTCATGAATAATTCACCTGGTTCATGAATGTTCATTAACTACCTAGTTCATGAAATATTTGAGTTTATGGCCGGTTATGCACTAGCCCTGGTTCCGGAATTATCTGAGTTCATGGCCGTTCATGAATAACTCAAGTTCATGAACAAAGTGATAGTTCAAGAACAGAATAAGTTTATGAACCCATGAATTTTAATTAAAGTCTCATTTGTTGTTCAAGGATGTTCATGAAAAGTTCATGAACACTTTGATAAACGTTCAAATTTTCTTGTTCACGGACATTCATGAACTATTCATGAACGGTTCATGATCATCTCACCGTAGTCCAGTTGCCGTCCATAGAACATAGAAATTGTGAGAAGTGCAAGGTTTTTTTGATTGATTTATGTTCCGAATGGGTCAATCAACAAATTCAGCTTTGTTGCCCAGACGGCAACTTTGGGCAACTTTTTTAATTAGCATAATTAACATATAATTAGCATAATTAGCAATAGGGACTAATGCCAAATGTTAATTTTAAACCACTGGGCGTACACCAATCTCCAATACCACATTTCCATATAATTCAGACCTAAGTAATTCATTTCTGAGGTTAATGGTAATAACGAGATCCAGGTCAAAGGTCATGATTATGATACAAACCAAACTAAACTGACCAATAATATGAAATGGGCAGTGCCCAGTAAGCCCACTACCTAATCAGTGTAAAAGAGTAACGTTAGACATAAATAAATTGCAATTTAATCTGAAGTTAGACTCAACATAATTGAGTGTATGTACATATCTATACCTATGATACAGCATTATACTGTAGGCCATACCATACGTTGTTTTGCATGTAAGGGTGTTTTCTTTTAAGGGGGTAGGCCTAGTAGTTACCCTATATATTGATATAGATTAAGCTATTATTGTGTTAACAAACACGCGGATGACCATTATATTTTCTTATTATTTAGAGGCTATAGGCATTGGCCAACAATTGTTGTACTTCACACATTAAAACAGTTGGGTTATTTTGCTAGGCCAAAAAGGGTTCTTCTGTGAGTATCAATTCTAGGGTGATTAGCAATAATATGCCTACCGCTGAGTCATTTACAGCTCTGTATACGAACTAAGACAAAGGGTGGGGGTACAGAACGACCATCCTTAAGTGTACAACTAACTGCATTCTGGCGCAATTTAGAGGTAAAATAGACTTATTTCAATGTAAATTTGCATCTTTTGCAGCTACACAAGGACTACATACAGTAGGCTTAGGCCCACATAAGTAAATAAACAGCACATTATACTTACTGGCAAAACACAGGGGTTCGTGTCGTGGGCCACACAAATTAAAGGTTAATAGAGGTCCACATAATTATCACTACATGACAACGACCCTGTTTCAATTAAAGTAGTGAAATTATCATTTTGCCCCAAAAGTTCTCCATACTATTAACACAGTCTAACTGGGTGTTATTGGTAAAGTGTGAACAACACAGATATAACAAACCATTGAAACAAAATCTAACATCCTAAAACCGCATGTACGATAAGTTAATGTATACAAAAATCTAACAGTTCATTGTTTTCTATCCCCCGACTTCGTCCTCCTCCTCATCCTTCTCAACATGAATTCCCTCCGATTCGTTCCTAGTCAGTGAATGGCAACAATCATCTAAGACTGAAAATAAATGAATGGGGTTTTAGGCCACCTTTGTGCACTAAAGGCGAAACTGTGACAGGAAAACCTCCTGAGGATGGTGAGATAAATGAAATGACGCCACCCTCCAGACAACGGATTCTAAATTCGAACCCTGGCGGTCTGAGGTCGAGCACGCTACCACTCGGTCGCGGAGGCTCCCCACAATATCCAAGACTGATGACACCAAGAAGTAAATGTCATCACTTACGAACCTCCTGCAATCTGCCAGCCGAAGCTGGCGATGTCTTGAGTTGCTTCTGATAGCCTGTCAAAAAAGCATTTGGAGACGAGCGCGACGATTATGGACATCCAGGTTGATATCCGTAAGGGGAAAGGGCAGGGAATTCAGTGTAGGAGGTTTTTTGCGCTAGATGTTGTACCGGTGCAGTTGACAATATATTCTCTGAGTAGACTGATACGAAAAATGCTTGACCTATATCCATCAAGTCACTTTGTGTTACATCCTGCTCCCCCAGTACCTCATCCAGTGCAGGAATATTAGTGTATTTTTAATGCTGGGCCTTGCCTTTTTCACATGAGAAAGAAACCGTATCGCACTGTGACAGACATTGGCATTTCACTCTCAGCGCAATGACAGCATGGTGTTAATATCAAGCACTGATCTGTCACAGTTCTCCATCAGCACACGTGCATCACCTTTTTCAGCAAATTTCAACATGCAGCTTACCAAGGTTATTTAAGCCTGATCATGATGTACAAGACAGTTTTCTCTTCCCACCATGTCGATGTTGTGTCCATGACTGAAACTGCAGAGAAGTTGCTTCAGCTGGCGCTTGTTGGCTGTGGTTTATGGAATCGCGAAGTGAAAGTCGAGACGTATGTGTCAGTTGATATATTGCAGCACCCTCACCAGCTCTTCTTTGACGCTCATGACCTTGATCCTTCATAGGCCTATTGAACAAAGATGATAAAGATAGTTGCACCTTGGTACTTTTCACCACTTGTGTGGCATGCCTTGCAACTCTCCGCAATGTCTGCCACTGTTCCTGACGTTCTCCATACTAGTCCAGTTGTCAAATGGCATTTTTTTACTCAAGCGTGTTTCGCGGTATGGACGATGTTTTATGATTGATTCTGGTTCTAAGGGATGTCCTGAGCAGGAATCAGCCGGGTGCCACTTTGGCACCCTTGGGCGGAATTTTTTAGAAGCAAAAACAAAATGGCCGCCAAATATTTCAAGGTCAAATATAATTTTTCAACAAATGAAGCCAGGAACAAGTGTAATACCTCATTTTCATGTGATTTTGACTGGGCAATCCATTTCTTGTATTATTTTGATGACTCAAGGCCATCTCCAAGGTCAAAAAGACAATTTCAAGGTCAAAGAAGCAAAAATACCATTTTAAACAAATAAAGATAGGAACATGTGTAATACCTCTTTTACATGGGATTTTATCTAGAAATGAATGTATGGTATTATTCTGTTGATCCAAGGTTAGCTTTAAGGTCGAAAGTCCTTTCCAAGGTCAAAAACAAAATGGTTGCCAGATATTTCAAGGTCAAATATGATTTTTCAACAAATGAAGCTAGGAACAAATGTAATACCTCATTTTAATGTGATTTTGACCGGGCAATTCATTTCTTGTATTATTTGCATGATTCAAGGTCATCTTCAAGGTCAGAAGGTCAAATATCAAGGTCAATTAAGCAGAATTACTGTTTTTACCAAATACAGCTAGGAACATGTGTAATACCTCATGCAATTTTGACTGGGCATTCCATATCTGATATCTTGATTATTCAAGGTCATCTTCAAGGTCAAAGGGGTCAATTTCAAGGTGAAGTAAGAGAAAATATCATTTTTAACAAATAAAGCTAGGAATGTGTGTAATACCTCTTTTTATGGGATTTTGACTGACAAATCCAATTATAGTATTATTTGAGTGATTAAGGTTATCTTCAAGGTCAATTTTAATTCAAGGTCATCAAAATTCAATTAACAAACATAAATAGCAAAAAGTGTTGTACGTCTTTTTGGTGTAATTTTGACAAATAATCCATTTCTGCTACTATTTTTATGATTAAAGGTCATTTTCAAGGTCAGTGTGTCAATTTCAAGGTCAGGTCAGCGAAAATATGATTTTCAACAAATAAAGCTAGGACAATATCTTTCTGGTATGATTTTGGTTTTTTGAGGTGATCTTGTAGGCCAAATGTAAATATCAAGGTCAAATATTATTTTAACGTAGTATTCAACATATTGGAGCGCACATAATAAATTGTCTTGGTGCATCTTTAACTGGATAATTTAATTCTAGTAGGGTTTTAAAAAATAAACATCATCAGAGTGAAATGATCAGACAACTAGAAGGCATCAAAGGGTCACGGAGAGGCGTAAAATAGCGACAAAAAAGCATAAAAGATCGATGGAGAGGCAGTAAAAGGTCACACAGAGGCGGATGTCGACGAGTCGCTAAGAGGCGCCCCAGAGGCGTTAAAGAGCGAGTAAGAAGGGTTAAAAGAAAATGAGTAGTCATTAAAGGGCAATGAGGAGGCATTGAAGGGCAATGAGGAGGCGGTGAATGGCAACGAGGAGGCGTTAAGGGGCAAAAATGGGGCGTTAAAGAGCGACAAGATGCATTAAAAGGTGGCGGGGTGGCATGAAAGGGCTATGGAATGGTGACAAGGAAGTACGTTAACGGGTGATGGGGCGGTGCTAATGGTTGATGGATAGGTGTCTAAGTGCAATGAGAAGGCATTAAAAAAGACAGAGAAATGTTAAAGGGCAATGGAGAAGTGTCAAATGGTGACGGAGAGACGTCAAAGAGCGATGGAAAGGCGTTAAAGGCCGAAAAAGTGTTAAAAGTGATGTAGATGCATTAAAGTTCGATGGAGAGGCGCTAATAGGCGCTGCAGATGCATTCAATGGCGAAGCGAATGTGTTAAAGGGCGATGGTGAGGCAATAAATGGTGATGGGAAAGTGTTAAATGGCGCTGGGAAGGCGGTAAAGGGTGATGAGGAGTCGTTAAAGGGCGAACATAAAACGTTAAACGACTATGGAAAAGCGCTGAAGGGCAATGGGGAGGAGTTGAAGTGTGCTGGATAAGCGTGTGATGGAGAGTGGTAAGTGTTAAAAACAACGGAGCATTGCTAAAGGGCGACAGAGAAGCGTTAAATGGTGACTGAGACGTCAAAGGGCAACGAGAAAGTAATAAAGGTTGATGGAGATGCATTAAAGGGTGATGGAGAGATGCTAACAGGCGCTGCAGTGCGTTAAATGGCGATGGGAAGGCGTTAATGGGCAATGAGGAGGCGTTGAAGGACAACGAAGAGGAGCTAAGGGTGACGGGATGTGTTGGTGGGTGGCATGAAAGGGTACTGAATGGCGTTAGAAGGTGACGAGGAAGCATTGAATGACAGGTGATGCGGTGGTGCTAAAAAGTGATGGATATGTGTTTTAGGGCGTGAGAAAGCGTTGAAAATGACGGGGAATCGCTAAAAGGCAACTGAGAAAAATTAAATTATGACGGAGAGACGTCAAAGAGTTACGCAAAGGCGGTAAAGGGCCTAGAAAAAGTGTTAAGGTTGATGGAGATGCACTAAAAGGTTGATGGAGAGGCATTAAAAAGGTGCTGCAGATGCGTTAAATAGTGATGCTAAAGGGTTAAAGGGCGGTGGAGAGGCGGTAAATGGTGATGGAAAGGAAATTAAATGGCGATGGGAAGCCAGTAAAGGGCGATGAGGAGGCGTTAAATTTCACCAAAGAAGCGTTAAAGGGTGACGGAAAGGCATTAAAGGACGAAGAAAAAATATAAAGGTAGACCCAAAAGCATTGAAGGGCAATGAGAGATGATAAATGGCGATGGGGAGGCGTCGAAGGACCATGGGGAGGCATTAAAGATTGATGGTAAAACGTTGAAATGTGACGCAGAGTTAAATTAAAGAACAATGGAGAAGCGTTCAGTGTGAAGAAGAAGCATTAAAGGGCGACAGAAAGGCCTTCAATTGCAATAAAGAGGCGTTAAACTAAAAGGACGTTCAGGGCGAAGAAGAGGCGTTAAAGGGCGAAAGAAAGGCCTTCAACTGCAAAGAAGAGACATTAATCTAAAAGCTACGAAGACGCATTATTGTCTCCCTTTAGCGCCTCTCCATAGCCCCATAATGCCTCTCTCTCACCTTATAAGGCCATCGGTTGCTCTGTAACGCCTCTTGTGGCCCATTACCGCCTTCTCATTTCTTTTTAATATGCCTCCTCATTGCCCTTTAATGCCTTTTCATTGTCCTTTATCGCCTTCTCATTGTCCTTTAATACCTCCTCATCGACCGTTAGAACTTTTCTATCTCTCTTTAACACATCTTTGTTAATTGCCATTCAATGCCTTCGAGCCGATGTCTTCACCTTGAGCATGTTTGATTATTTAAACCCAACATAATTAGATTATCCAGTCAAAATAAAACTCAACACAAGGTAGTATAAGTACTCCAATTTCTACATTATACGCTAAAACATATATTTGTCCTTGAGAATGACTTTAAATCACCAAAGTAATAGGAAAATGACATTTTTCGCTCAAAATCTCACAAAAAAAAAGTTTTTTACACGTGTTCTAGCTGTATTTGTTGAAAATCATATTCTCCTTTACTTGACCGTGAAATTGACTTTTTGACCTTAAAGATGACCTTTTATCATCAAAATAGTATCAAGAATAGATTATTCAGTCAAAAATCCCGGCAAAAAGACGTATTACACTTCTTCCTATTTTGTTTCTAAAAGATCATATTTTTACATTTTGACCTTGAAAATGACCTTTCGACCTTGAAAATGACCTTGGATCAACAAAATAATACCATAAATGGATTTTTCAGACAAAATCACATGAAAAAGAGGCATTACACATGTTCCCAGCTTGATTTGTTAAATATGGTAATTTTGCTTATTTGACCTTGAAATTGACTTTTTGACCTTGAAAATGACCTTGAGTCATGAAAATAATACAAGAAATGGATTGCCCGGTCAAAATCACACGAAAATGAGGTATTACACTTGTTCCTGGCTTCATTTGTTGAACAATCATAGTTGACCTTGAGATATCTGGCGGCCATTTTGTTTTTAACCTTGGCAATGCCCTTTCGGCCATGAAGATGACCTTGGATCACCAAACTAAAACCATAAATGGATTTTTCAGACAAAATCCAATGAAAAAGAGGTATTACACATGTTCCTAGCTTTATTTGTTAAAAAGGGTATTTTTGCTAATTTGACCTTGAAATTGAGGTTTTGACCTTGAAGATGACCTTATATCATAAAAATAATACAAGAAATGGGTTGCCCAGTCAAAATCACATGAAAATGAGGTATTACACTTGTTCCTGGCTTCATTTGTTGAAAAAAACATATTTGACCTTGAAATATCTGGCGGCCATTTTGTTTTTGCCCTTAAAAAATTCCGCCCAAGGGTGCCAAAGTGGCACCCGGCTGATTTCTGCTCGGGACACCCCATAGTATCAGAACCAATCATAAAACATCGTCCATACCGCGAAACACGCTTTAGTCAAAATCCACTGGACTATACGGTGTGTTCAACGAGCAACACATTTGGTTTTGGGTCACTATCGCTATCACTTCCCAAACGTTTCATCAGCACAGACTTATCTCCCTCTAGCAGATATCCAAATTCATCGACCAGAGAATGTGGTACTGGAGTTCCTAAACACTGAGAATGTTTCGCTGAATGTTTCACTGCTTCCCAATGTTGAGAAAACGTGCAAACAAAGCCTCGTACACAATTGAAAAAGTAACTTGTTTAGTGTGCCTGTATCAACTATACATACATGTACAGTTACATCACGTGATGTCTGACGACCTTGACATATTCTGCTTAAGCGTGACCTGTAACTAAAATAATAAGTCAATCTGGAAGCCCTGAAACACTGGACCGACTGGACCACAATACAGCAATCTCTCGCATTTGTTGTTTAAATATCAATTTGAAAAAAATACATGACCTTCACCTTTATTCGTCACCCATTGTCATAAAAATATGTAAAAGTCGCCTATATCTCAACTTGACCGTGATATTAAACAGATACACCAGTGGTGCAGACTGGCACACTGTAATTCGAAAGGTTCTTTGGAAAGGTGCTTTATGTATCGATAGGAAATAAGGCAAGCGTGACCTGTACGCTATGCAAAAATAGGTCAAGGTCACCCATGTTCGAATTTCGACGAGTATTCGCCAGTTGCAAATGTGAACACTGTAGCTGGAAGGGTTATTAATATATCGATTAGCCAAGGCTAGTGATGAATGGACGGCACGCCGGACGGACGGACGGACGGCCGGACCGAGGAAAAAACTTTTATCGGCGAGGCAAAGGATAAATATAAAATCAGAAGTGAATTTTTTGGATCAGACCTAAACACAAGATTGATATTGGCCATTTTTCTGCAGTCACTGTTTCAAAAGTAACATTTTATCTCGGATCATAATGTAGATTAAGCCAATTTTGCTAATTATTTGAATTTTGCTAATAAAAAAATTAAAAAAACCTAAATTTGTTCAGTGACATTATAATGATATGAATCAATCGAAACATCTTACACTTCTCATAATTTCTAGGTCCCATTGAACATATAAGAACAGCAATTGGACTACCGGAGAAGTCGGCCCGTTTCATTCCACTGGGATCGAAATTGATTGTGCTGCTTATAATTTGGCTGGTCATGTATATTTACATAATAACGTTATCTTCTACAACACAGTTCTCAAATATGGGCCAGCATTAAACACGTATCAGTGTAGCACACAAACTGTAAGATAGTCAATAGTGGGCGTATTTCGTGTGTGGGCGGAGTTTTGTGATCTGCACAGCCCATTTTCGATATTTAAACAGAGTACAATAATAGTTAACAAATTTGGTAAATAGTTCACAGTGGATTCAAAAGTTGTGATAATCCCCTTTCCGCGTCATGTTTACGTAACTTCCTTACATTGCTGCAGACTCGCTCTTAACCGTTTGTGATGAGGCCCGGAGATCTCCGTAATTTAGGGAGACCATTCAGATACGAGCCCCGAAGTTCTCTGGGTCTGATTGCATGAGATAACTATGACGTCACAAAATAACCTCGTTTCAGAAACAGCGCAGTAGCATAATGATCTCGTGTTCAACGGGTTAAAGGAGATAGATACCCCATAAGACTCCTATATCCTAGAATGCATGGATTATAGGTTGAAATAAATTATTATATAGCTAACCGCCAAATAATAACTTCAAACTGTTTTTAAAATGTAGTAGCGAGTGGTTTGAGGTTTTCGTTGTGGAGAAAGTGTAAACTCTGAACATTTTGTAAGGAAACTGTTCAGTTTCGAGCCCGAAGGGCGAGGACCTTTACATTCTCCTTACAGTATATTCATATTTTGAGCACCCTAAACTAAGACACAGATAACTGTATTGACTGCATAAGTATCGGCAAATTCACTGAAGTAGAAACTGAACATTTTTTGCAATTATGTCGCCATATAATGATACCGTTCAATATTACAGCAAATGGGAAGTTTGCAGATGCACAAACCAGCTAGCCTAGACCTATGCCACCTCAGTTTCAAATCAGTACATTGTTGATGATTTGTGACTGATTGATGTTTTACTGATGAACTCTAAAGATTCCACCGTGTGAAGCGATATTTGATACATTTCCTTGATTTGCAAATGAACATTTTACAATACTAATACAGTAAAGTTATTAAAACTAATGTGTCTGTTTGAATGTTTGAAATGGGGTTTCGCATCGCAAAAAATACTCAAATAAGCATCCACCCGCAATAGACCCATATGAGACCATAGTGTCTCATCATGTACCTGCTCGGAGTATTATTTCCACTTGTATCATTTATCCTACACAATCGATGTAAAATTTGCTCGTGCGTGGGTTTCAAGTTTGATCGGAAAAGCAAAGCCAAGAGGCAAACACTGCTCACTTGTCAAGTAAAGAATTACTGCATTTTGGTTTCGTGCAGTACATCATTTTATAGGCTACATAGGTAGCCAAGATCATTATTAGCAAGATAATCTTGTCAAAAAAGCATACGTCTCTGACCTATTGTGCTATCAATTGCTCTATCATTTCCCCATACTTTTCAGAATGCTAATCTAGCCGTATTGATAATTGTAATCACACTGACCTCTGTTGCATGTGCTGGCAGACCATGTGTGATCCCACCGGCCTCGCGTGTGAGCAGATTAAGGAGATCCTGGCATTACCTGGTGTCAAGTGATTATAAGTCCGCAGATGTACTCTGGTCACTCATCTGACGTACGTAGTCCACTCCCTGACCGACTGCCCGGCTGACGATCCAGGGCCTAGACCGCTGAGTGCTGCTGCGGATCCTGTTGTGCGAGTGATGGTGACAGAGCTGGCGATCCGGATCGTGAAGGTATCCGCACGATTGTCATCCTCAGCAGCAGATGTTCCATGGATGAGCAGCCAAAATGCAGTATCTGCTTACTTGCAAAGTAAGCAGATACTGCATTTTGGCTCTGCACTGCGGTGCTCTCCTGCAGTGTAACGGCATGAGCAACAGCTGCAAACAATAATACTGCTCTGAAAAACAAAAGGAAGTATGTGCTTACTTGTAAAGTAAGCAGAAACTGCGTTTTAGTTTTTCACGGCAGAATAGCAAAACATGCAACAGCACAACTAGCCACAGGACCAGAAAACGTAACAGCAGAAACAGAACAAGTAAGAGTCAGCGACATGAGCAGCTGAAATATACCATCAGCAACAGAAGAAGCGACAGCAAATCAAACAACAACGGCTGCGTCCGGAGGAGTAGCACCGCCAGCATCATCCGGCAAGGTCACATTAACAGTACCGGTAACGGAAGCAGAGTTATCAACAGTACCGGTAACAGAAGCAGAGTTATCAAGAATGAGAAGTTGTAAAGGCAACACTCCAATCATCGTAATGAAAAGGGTGCTGTCTCCACTGCATCAATCACTACTTCGAAACAAAGTAAAGGCGGCATCAGAGACAATAAGGCCGAACATGACTTTTATCTTAGCGATTTTCATGCCGAAAATGATCGTTATCTGGCAACCGCAGATCAAACAGATATAATAACAACTGAAGCAGACACATATATATACTCAGAGGAGACAGTAGGCCTAGAGATAGAAACAGCTGACGATAAGAAAGAGGACTTTTTTTGCAAGAGCGGTAGAAATACATTCAAAAAAATATTTCAGTATAAACAGTATAACAGCAGTAGGAACGGCGACAGCGAATAAGGCTAAGCAGTCAACCAGGGTGGCGTTTCACGAAAATAATATATCTGGGAATGACCTTTAAAAAGATATATTACCTTAAATAAAGAGCTGACCGTTTCACGAAACATAATTAAAGTTTTGACCGTTCCACCAAAGATCTTCACTTCAAAATCTTCAATTGTAAAGATGAGTTTTAAAGAGGGGTCGGTGTACTCTTTAAACAGTTAAAGATGATCTTTAACACAGGTTTATTCATGGACTTAACCATGTATAATATCATTATTTACGTAGTAAACGACAGCGCTATATTTCAGAGGCCAATAAATATATACATAGGACTATTAGACCTGTTAGTACTACTGTTATACATCTTATTTGTTTTTATGATTTTATTTATTATTAATTTCACTCACAATTTCTTCCTCTGATTTTCATCAACATTGATAGACCCACTCTAGGTTATATACCTTTGCAATATCAAAAATGCCAATGCCGTTTTTACTACTTGACTCAAGTCTAACCTTAATCTTGGCTATATATGCGGTCGACACATCAACGCGATTGCTCGCGCGACGACGTACGCAGGTGCGATGGGCAATGCGATCATTTCCAAAACTGTTACATTTTCGCCGCGCCGATCGTCGCGCCGGTTGTCGCGCCTCACATGTCGCATTGGACGTCGTGTTGGTCGTCACGTTGGTGTGTGAACAGTCACGCGATTTTCGCGTCTGTCTTCGTGTCCCTCGTCGCATGACTAATCGCACTCGCGTTGGTGTGTTTTGCACATTGATGTTTTTTGAAAGAAAGGACCTTTATTTTACCTTCAACTCCAAGAAGTCCGCCGTTTTTTATATATTTACTGTTACTATAAGTATACCGCTAAGCACGTTGACGATAATATGACTTATTTGTTGTAAATTAGTGGACCAGGAATAAACGTTCTGTAAATTTAAATAACAAATCTAAAATGGCTGCGTCGACATTCACCTTCATATGAGCAATAAACAAAATGGCTATCAATGTGTAAATTAAACCTTTCTTATTAATATTTGGCTCGGAATTGCTCAATTTACATGTTTACAAATTTCACATATATACAATTAAAATAATGACGTCATTCTAAATACTAAGCAAATCAAAGCATATTAGAATATAATGTGCTTAAGCAATGTTTCATATGGCTTGTAACAAAATCTGCAGTATAACGTAGTCTATTTTTTTTATTTCTATCAAGGAAATGTTGTTTATTATATTATAATTCAGATGCATAAAACACGTTTTTTGTGTGTTGGTGGTAACTATTTTGAATTTGAAGGTCAAATATAGGTCATTTTGATCAGAAAACATAAAACATAAATTTATCAACACCAAATCATACAGAAACCAGAGATTGTGCATTTTTCGTTTTGCTTATTTAAAAGTCAAGGACATCCGACAGATTTGAATTCAGCACACGCAAATTGTGTAAAAACAAGCGGGAAGAAAGTCTGAGCTTAAATGCTGAACAAAGTTCAATGGTTTATATTTCAGCCCAGGCTTAATACACACATTTTCAAAAAAGGCTGTTATATTCTTACTTTTAGAAATATATGTTATGCCACGTACAAATCTAAACACATACATCACTCACTTTTAAACATAATACACATCTGGGTTCAGAAAACATAGGTCAGATATGGCCAATGATTATGTTTTATTCAGTCGTTTTCATTGGCCATGCTGACAAGTGTGCTTTGTTGTCAATTTTGATCATTGTGTAATAAAAAAATTCAACGTATGTAAAGAGAAAACTCTTTAATCCACTGCATCATGCATGCAATAGATCATCGGAACATACACTTAAATAATTTTATTATGGTTTATTGCCTGTGTAGATTGGTAAACTAGAATAGCAAAGACAGGCGCTTGCGTAAACCTAACCCTCTAATTTTAGACAGATTCGGGGGTATCCCCATATCAGCGGTAAAAATATCGTTCCTATTTTTTGCTGTTAACATCGCCTTTCATGTTTTGAACATATCAAGGTTTTAAAAAACAAGTTGGTGTGGGTGAGTTGTGGGGGTAGGGGTGAGGGTGCAAGTAGGGTGGCTGGGCCCTGAAGGTCTGGATTGTCGAGTGTGATCCCCTCCAGCATGTCGCAAGAGGCGACTTGAAGGGGTGGGCTCACTTTCGGATGGTCCATGAATAGGTCATGCACTTGTTTTGGGTTGACAGATGTCTGGCTGATCTGTGTTCTGCAGCAGTGGGACCGACTACTCAAACATGCTTAGTTTGACTGATTGTCTATGAGAGATAACCTTGAATAACACTTTTTTGTAAGAGATTGCGAATCCCGGTTCCGGTTTTATGTCTTCTGTCATATCAAACTCAGCAGCATTATATGGTGGCTGCGGTTACAATATCATATTCACATGGCAAAAAGATGTTGGTTTGAGTATACAGACTCCATTTGAATGCACAAAAGGCTTTTAGCACGCATACAAAACAACGTATGTGCAACTCAGCGGGAAGTGAAATAACCCTTTGTGTACATAGTATTTCAAAATTATTATATTTCAGCACAACATTGAAAAAGATAATGTGGGACATGCCCATACCACTGCACTCTTCTGGGTGGCATACAGTTATAATTATTTTTAGATTTCACACACAAATATATATATAAAATTTTTGTTTGCTCATTCAGACTCCCTTTGAATGCACATAAGGTTCTTTGTATGCTTGCAAATCAACAAAAGAAAACTATATGCAGCTCAGGGAGGATTAAAATAACCTTATGTACACCAAACTACAGAAAAACAATAATATTTCATCAACAAAACAAATAAACTATAAACAAAGTATATGAAGGCATATTTTTACGAGTTTCATATACCGTATTTGAAGATAATATACCATATTTATCCCAATAACCGTGTTTGTTCACACAATGAAAGTGTTTTAGTCTGTTTACTAAATATTAATGGAATAATAACTCTTATAGTATATTGTATGTAGCAGCAGGGGTAAGTTAACCAAATGAAACAATACCCTAGCCTGAACGCCTCTCCCGTGATATAAAACTGTGCCTGAAATATGCATGGCCAATTCCACCTCTCCACAAGACGAGTTCATCTATTTTACGTTGCGTGAATAGTAAACGAATTTAGATAATGGGTTGCACCTCACCGGCTCACTTTTGATAACTATATGAACCCTCATGCAAACACACGATGTTGGTTCAATGTTGGGCCACCGTCGTATACGGTGAACCAACGTTGAACCGATGTCGGGTTCACGTGTTGTGCTTTCTGGGATTACTGGAGATAGTGATGAAGCTTGTCAACATAATAATGCAACATATAATGCTATACCATTGGTACCATAAGAACAGAACTATGTTAAAATCCCCTAGCTCAGCAAAATAATTAGATTTTTTCTTTGACGTAATCATGGTAATGTAGTTGTGGTAAACGCACTTAACATATTCCTACAAATAACAGTATTATTAAAAAAATCTATATGTGACAAAGCAACCAGATACGTTTCTAGCACGCTACTGGTTCACTGAGAAGTAATCAATATCTATTTTTAACAAAAATCAAGCAAAAACGCGGTAAGCTCCATTGCCATGTGAATGCAGCTAATTGTTTTCAGCAATAAAGTGTTAATATGGCCCCTAAAAAATTTGCCATCTGAAACTTTGCGTTATTGAACTACAGCGATTTGATATATTTAAAAATATATTAATATTTGATCTATTAAATAATACTCCTTCAAACATCATTGATAAATTAACAACTCATAGTTTGTGCATGCAATCATTGAAATAACACGAATATGCATCTTTCAGATAATGTATTTTTATTAGTTACTTTAATATTATTATTATCAGGTTACAAATTGGTTTATAATGTACTATATATATGACAGGTTTTATAATATATGTATTTTTATATTATATAATTATGTATGTGTATGTATGTGTGTGTGTATATACATACGTATATGCGTATTGCACAGGCCTATAATATCTAGAGAGACAGAGAGAGAAGTACGTTTATTTCACCAAAATTACATGGCTGGGAGACCCTCGCTAAGGTTAAGAATAGCCGCTATCGCGATGGCCACCCAAATGTTGAAAAACAATATATATAGTCACATTATCATAGTAAATAAACATGCATACACATACATATATGTACACACACACACACATATATATATATATATATATATATATATATATATATATATATATATATATATACATAAATACATACGCACATACATATGCACATATATAAATATATGCGCACATATACACCAAAATAAATGAATACATGTACACATAATTAGTATGAACATCCATATATATATATATATATATATATATATATATATATACAAATACACAGTCGTGCTATCAACTATTTTATATACATATTTGAGAATTAAACATTATTGCATACATAACAATTAGTATTTCTTCATATGTCTGAGTATTTGTTCAAAAGATACAATTTGATATAAAATGCAAATCCATACAAACTATGAGTTGTTATTTTATTATTGGTATTTGATGGAAAATTATTTTTTAAATGGGGTATAATAAAACGAAGACATTTTTGAGCAAATACACAGACAGACATACAGCCAGACAGATATGTTATTGACAGAAAAGAAAAGTCATTACAGACTTATTTGTCATAGAGGGCGGGGGCCCTAGGGTAGTGGTTAGCACCGCTGTCTTTCACGCCAGAGTTCGGGGTTCGGTTCCCGGACTCGGCGGTTTGAAAGAAACAAAAATGTTTCTTCCCCATCCACGTGTGAGAGTCAGTATTGCGGGGAGCCTCCATGACCGAGAGGTAGCGTGCTCGGCCTCAGACCACCAGGGCTCGAATTTCGAATCCTGTGTCTGGAGGACAGTGTCATCTCAATCATCTCACCATCCTCAGGAGGTTCTCCTGGCCCAGTTTAGCCTATATGTGCACAAAGGTGGCCTAAAGCCCGATTTATTTCATTTCATTTGTCATAGAAATGAAAGAAATATATGTACATGTATATACAAGAATGTTAATTTGTTAAAATCATATGACAATATATTACATGGTATCACATACACAACTAAAATCATGTTAAGTGGCATTGCCAAAATACAAACTGGGTATTTCGATCATATAAATGACTACTACTAAAAATGAATTAAAGAATCATTCAGCTTCAAAACGAGCATGCCTGGGACGGTCAAGTGTAGGCCAACAGTAGCCTATTGAGTACAGATTGACGGCATTAATATAGCCACTGAACTGATTACAAGATACTACTCAAACGAGACATTGATCCAATGCTGTTTTAATGTTAGGCCACCGTCAGCGACGCTGGCCCAACATTGAACCAACATTAGATAAATGTACAATGTTTGAGAGAAAGTCCTCCTGCCCAGCAAACGCAAGACATTTGTATGACATTTATGCAATGTCGGCCCAACGTCTTCGACGTTGGTCCAACATTGCATAAAGTCATACAAATGTTTTGTGTTTACTGGGTGACAATACAAACTTGGGGGTCAAGCAGTTTCCAAATCCCCGCAGTAATACAGACAGTTTGTTTGCAAGTAGGCGACCAAGTAGGGGCAAAAGACAAGGGCTTTGAATTATTACCTCATAGATGTCGCTCAAGTATATATGAGCCTGCTGTGATTTGAGAGCTTGCTCTTAATGAGGCTTTGGGTATGAAACGCATATTTAGTATTATTATGGAATAGGGCCTTGGCTTACCCACGGGCACTGTTGCCTTCTGGGGGACCCTTGGCCCGCGAATTTTGACAGTTGACTACACCTTTAATTGGTAAAAATCGCCAGAAATACGTTTTCTGACTACTGACCCTCACCTCCTTAATGTGTCATTGCTTAACAATGCATACGTGTTACCCGTTTTGCGGGACAATCTGTTAATACCATTAGGTTGTAGCTATAGTGATGACCAACCTGTATGCGTAATTTGCATTTTTTATGTGCCGCTTTCTTTGCACACCTGATTTAGTGCACAAAACAAGAGCTATACTCGCAGATTTCGGACATTAATCTTCCTTCCTAGGTGAGTTTGGAAAAAATGTACCTTACAAAAACAACAAAACTGTAGATTATACCTGGTAAACGCTAGCATGGGGCTAGCAATGGGTCGGCATCTCGCGTTTGCTGCGTTCCTAGTTTGGTATTGTATGTATAAAACAACTTTTGAGTGGCCCTCGCGATTGCGATTATTTAAAATCTTAGCGACGGTCTCTCAGCCATGTAATTTGGACGCCTTTATGCACAACTGGACCAACCCACATTTTTTTGTAAATTAAACAAATACAAATATATGTAGATGATTTACAATAATAAGCACATTATAGACTCTCCACGTCTTCTGTAGATCTGTATTGTATTTCTATAATAATAATAGGTGTAACTTTCTATAGCTTGGGTGAAATCACGGGACTGCGAGGATGATGTGAAAAACAAAGGTGTGGGTTGGTCCAGTTATGCATAAATCAATTTCAAAATTTTGTTATATGGACAAGTGGACCAAGCCACAATGATTGTCAATTTAACAAATGTGTACAAAATATATCAATAAGCACAATACAGATTAACTACATCTTTTTGTAGATCTAGCTGTGCAATGTCTTTAGTAAAATACGTGTAACTTTACTAGCTCACGTGACATCACGGGGACTGTGAGGCTGATGGAAGAAATGAATGGGTGGGCTGGTCCAGTTGTGCATTAATCAATCTGAAAATTTTACACGGACTGTTTTTTCACCGCCCCCAGGTGGCATGATAGGTGTAATTTTGACTTTCGGAGAATTCCTAAATAAAAGCTATGCATGATGTCTATCAATTGGCACACATAACTCATTTTCAATTTTTTGGGGGTTGGCTCAGTTGTGCATAAAGGCGTCCATTTGGTGTAGTAAGCCTACACGTTTTCTGTCTTTCTGTCTGTCTGTCTCTCTGACTCCTAATTGATACAGCGCTAGTTCATTAATACCGTAATTATTGTACGATCAATATCCTGTTATCGTTTAGTCCTTCAAATAGGTTTATTTTTTAAATAAGCGTTCAATTGGTGACACAAGCAGTAAAATTTGGTATGCGTAACGTATCGCCGCCATGCACACATCTTTTATCAGATTATATACATAATATAGCCTATTTCTGTTCTACATCCTTTCCAGCTTATATAGCATACAATCAATTCGTGATCCCTTTGAACCTCAATAGTGACGGATTCGCTGGATAATAGAAAAAGTTGAGGGCGCGGTTGGCTTTTCATCGATTGCATCTGTAGCTGAACCAATGTCGACTTATTGTTGGTCCAGCGTCGTAGACGATGGGCCAACATTTGGCACCGCGAGTGTTTGGTGTTATTTGTTGATACATGGTATTGTACTTGTTACCTTTATGTTGCTGTTGTTGCTTTTTTCATTCAGCTGCGGTCTTCTTAAAATGATGTTGTCTCTATACATGCGCAACCTTCGTATTTATACCTCCTCATTAACTTATTTTGCTGCCATATAGCAGGGCACACCACAGGGCTTTGCGTATTCGACGCATCGATACATTCAACTGACGAGCCGAGTATTCGCCGCATTGGCGCATCTCCATCCACCTTATATACAGACCTAATTATAGATGCGTCATATTAAATAAGCCTGCTGATTCACAATTTTTTTGCGTTCAATTTAAATTATATATAGGGGGCCGGATCACAATAATATTATAAATTAAAAATATTTTTGTTTAATTTCTTAGCTCAGCCATCCACGTGAGACCGTCACTGAGCCTATTGTGGTGGACAGCTCGCACAGCGTCAAGGTGTGAGTCATATTAGACGAAAATTAATTAGTTTGACTCGAGGATGAATCGGGTGGGTGTACACCTCAAAATGACTTGGGTTCTTTAAAATTCAAAATGGCAGACAAGATGCCATGGCCGCCAAATTTGAAGAAATGATGTAACAAGCAAATTCACTTATAGAGATGATTTTTGCGTCCAAACATATATTTCCTCTATCAAATTCTTATCTTGGACAATGATTGTCCAGCAAAAGGCTTAGTCCACACGCTTTTCGAAAATTGTAAATGTTGAATATCAAATAAACTTTCTGAAAATGATGTGTAAAACTTCCTTTAAACAGGTACAAGGACTACTCAACTAGAAGAGTATCACTTCAGCTGTGCAAGGAATAACATATTCGCGTATACATAGGCTAAGAATAATATCGACGTTTCCACCACACGATTCATTGCTCAAATGTAGGCCTACTGTCAACATTACAAAATTCAATTGAATAAGTTATTATATGTGACCGAATCCTTTCAAAATGACTGCCATTTTCTCAATCACAACACAGCTGACCCCCACATCGTAGTAACAGGTGACGATGACGCTCTCACTCAGGTTTTTAATGGCAAATACATCCGCATTTGTACTTAAGAACATGTGTTGGCAGAGGTAATATAGATGAGAATGAAGATGAGGTAGACAATGCTAATGAAAACAAATCAAGTAAAACATGTATTAAAATATAGAGTATTTTAACTCTGCTCCTTCATGTTCATTGAGTGTCTATATCTCATTAACTCATCAATTTTTATTGTACAGGTGTCTTACTTTAATGACAAAAGTTTAATTTTGCTTGCTTACAACCACTAATACATCTATTGGTCGCAGGGTTCAATGTCTACTGCTAAAGATGGATACTATTCGCTAACTTTACTAGCAATCATTTAAGTCACCGCTAATTATAATATTTCCACATATAATCACAGATGAGCCCACAAGAAGTCATGCATGGAGATGTTTATAACTATATGATTATTTATTGGTTTAGCAACAACATAATACTGATTTTAGCGGAACATAGCTACTGTAATCACCATCACTACTTTGAAAGGTTGCAAAATTATTCAGGCCATTTTAAATCTTTGCAAACGGCTATATCTAAAGGTCAACTTAGCAACTTACTTGGATTCACAGAGGGCAAAAACATATGACTGGACATAAAGACCACAATTCTAAAATATAGATTAATTCAAAGTTCTGCATTTTTGTTTTAGGATTTCAAATGTATTTTGGTGGCCATTTTGATTTTTTAAAGGTTTATTTGATTCAGAGCAATAATTTAACACTTGAAAAGGATTCACAGATGCGCAAAACATTATGGTTAGCCACCAAGATCAGAATTGTATGCGAATTAGCTAGAGAGTTATGTATCTTGTATATTTGGTGGCCATCATGGCGGCCATTTTAGATTTAAAAAAAAGCCAAGCTAGGTACACCCACTGGTTTTGGGTATTAGACATTATGTACTTGACAAAAATGCAATAAATGACAATTTTGACAGGTCTAGATGCTGGGCCACAGGACAATTGTATTTATTTTCTTAGCCGTCCAGGAATTTGGCGGTTGGGTGGAGCTGCTGCCAGGAATTTTGCTGGTAAAAGGTTAAACCCATTATTGACCTGATAAATAGCGGCCGAATCTTAGATAATAACATTCAATGGAATTTCCTACGATTTTGTACATCAAAATCTTTGGCCAAGTCACGTTTGGTGCTATTTCGGGTCGAGATCACCTGTTAGTATTAGCAAATAACATTATGCATACTATAGATTGATTTTTTCCACAAAGAGGTTTAGGCAGTTTAAATGATTCAATATATTGCAATGTTCAAACATATTATCTCTGATAGTCGTATAACTTGATCATTATACGTTTATCTGGGGCGTGTCGGGTTTTCATGTTTACAGGCTAAAGTAAACTTCCTGTACACAGTTATATAAGGGAATCCTAAATACGTGAATCTTACATGGCGTATACATGATGTATACAGAAAATCTACATGCTAGGTTTATTTTGGGCCACCGACTGCCACCAAACCAAACATCGAACCAACATAGACATCACGGAATAACGCGATATTTATAACGACCAGTCGACAGACACTGATATATAAGAGGGTGGCCTGTTTTGAAGAGTTCTGATAAGCTTAACAAACGTTCTACTATTTACATCTTCGATATACATAGATATTTAAAAATCATGATTTAAAAGACATTGACAATATATTCGACTTTTGAACGCGGATTGAGGCTTTCTACATTGAAAACAGTCATGAAATATTAGTTTTTGCAAAAACATTTCACAGGAAATGGTGTGTTTTGAAATAGAGATTTGATAAATATTTCGACTATGCTACACAAATAAAGTGTGTTCTGACGGACGGGTAGGCAAGCCGACGAGCGGGTGCATGAAGATGTGGGTTCTGGTATGCATGCCATCGACCTGTTGACGTCTTAAATTTCGTTGTTAAAAAATGATGTTCATAAATTAGTGCATTGTTTAATTATTTTTACCAATCGTGATGTCGTCTATTTCAATATATCGTCGCTCAGATGATTACCAAAATCTTTGTAAATTTACATTTATCAATAATTACAGCATCAGTTTATTTAATTTTAAAAATAGATTATTTTTTTTAATTCTTATGTATTTGTTGAAGAGGATCCTTATCATTTATCTTAAATAAAACACCACACAAGAAATCTAAAAGTGAAACAAATGGGGCAATATACATTGTATCTGCTATGAACAGTCCACCTGAGCATTATATGAGAACTTCTGAAATAAAATCACGCTTTTCCGTGACTTTCGGGATCATGGTTTTTCATGATGTAACCATAGATTAATCTATGCTCTAACGTTACCTCACCGTGATGTGCCAGGGGCCCATTTCACTAAAATTCACTGATCTCTGGCCAATAATATCTTTAAGCCAAAGATCACCACTTGTTCACGAGCTATTTCTGTCCGACCGTTTCACTAACGTGATCTTTACATCATATCTTTATCGCCATCTGCCAAATAATTCTCCCACGATCATCAAATATCAAATGGCATGATACACCACAACTGTCACAACAAACAAAGTTTTTAGCCAATCTAACATAGAACGTAATATTTCGTTTTATACGTTTTGACTTTTGATACAGTGACAATTTAGTCACGAAAAGTGTACGAATTGAGTAGGTATAATAGCCTAAATATGAACGGCTAAGTATGAAGGTGATGAGTCCATCAGTTTTAATAGCGCAGTGTTGATTCGGTGGTACTCTGTTCAAATCTTGTAGTAGGCACAATTTTCTAAACAGTGTTTACGTATTAGCTTGTTATAGCGCATGATTATAAATTATAATAACATTGGAACAATACAATTGATCAATTGTAAAATGAAAAGTGGATGTTAAGACAGGTGATGGCCTGCGTGTGATTGATATCGAGCGCTGTGCTTTAAAAAAGTGGAAAATTCCACTGTCTTCGCGACGCGCAGTAGGCGTACATGATAAAAATGATAAACGCCATCAGAGTACGGCGCGTTCGTGACCTTCTCCGACAGTCAGGTTAATGTTGGCCCAACGTTAAATCTACATTTGGTGGCTGTCTCGTATTTCCTTGTCGCACCTGATTTTCAGAGGCTGTCACGAAGCATTACCTGTCAACCATGTCGACACGTCTTGACGTGGAGCGAGGTCTGGCAGTGCCTCACCGCCACACAGTAGGATGATCAATCTTCTACGGCTGCTCCACATGGTGTGCTCTGTCACTCCCACCTAATGCTCTGGTTAACCATTGCAGCGCCGAAATATTTCTGTATAAACAACGGGGACCATAGTGTTTTTTTTCAATTTGCAATCATCATAAATGGCTTACTCAGATCTTCCCGCTTTATTTGAATACATATGTTATGGGTCTACGGTCATTATAAATGTTTATTTCTTTCAGTGCGGGGATCGATTTTATACGACAGAATTTGACGTCTACAGACGTCAGAATCTGACGTCTAAAATCGTTCCCCGCACTGAAAATGTTGAATCTGGATTTGCTTTTCGCCGGGTGTTTGCAGTAGTCTGGCTGCAGCCATGATCTTTTGATTTACTGCTAAATTAGCTGTGCTTGCTTCAATCTTTATTGACGCATGCGAACGGACAGTGCTTTGTTGTACAGACACGTTCATTTTTATAATAAATATTGACCTACATATATATGCTATAATATATATACTAATATAACTATATCAGTATATATATTATAGCATATATATGTAGGTCAATATGTATTATAAAAATGAACGTGCTATGTTAGTTATGGAAATCCACAATATGCAGTACTGCTAATATCATACAACATTTAGATATAATAGAGCGAATGATATGATATCCAATTGTTGTCTAGTAAGTCATAGTATATTGTATCTCTCCTTTGTTTCCATCCATTATATATGTAAGCCCAGCTAGTATTGAGGTAAAATCTGAAGATGGCCTTGCAATATGAATTTTCGATCATTTTGTATACAGCCACTGTGAATTTAAAAAAAATCGAAACATGTTTGAAACAATCATGAGGCATGCCCTAACTTCAAAATAAACTGACAGGATTGTATTGTGTCGGGTGGATTTTCGTGATCAAGTAGCCCAATTATGATAATATATTATGGAACGATAGTCTTTAAAAAATAATGTAAATATGACCGCCAAACTGGTGATTGAAACTTCTGAATAGTAGCACAATCAATGTCAGTGATACGTGGTCAGTTAGAGCACAGGTCACAACATTTGTGATCAACCAGGGTCATGAACTTCCTAGTAAACACAAAACATTTGCATGACTTTTGTACAATGCTGGACTAACGTCAAAGACGTTGGGTCAGCGTTGTACAAATGTTATACAAATGGTTTGTGTTTTCTGGGCTCAGCTCGCCCTCACTAGAGGCATTTCAAAAGTTAGTTGAATGTAGTTATTTATCAAACGTTATAGAAGAAGAATTCGCCTTTAGAAACATTTGTGCACCCCACAAACAGAACTAGTGTAGATACCTCCTAGTTAGTTTTGTGGCCTCTGTTTTTTGGCGGTCGCATTTAACTAAAAAAAGTTTTCGCATAGGACGCCAGCTAATTCTTTATCTAGCTAGTGGTCATAACCTCCTGAAAGCAAGCAAATACATTATTGCAAGATATAGCTCTGATATGTTAATATTCTGGCCGACTCCTTTTGTAGAGAGCAATAAATAATTATCTTATAGTTCAATGATATTCTAATAGTGGCATTATCAACATATATAGGCCCACAGTATTATCATTTGTGACCCAATCTGGCAAAGTCAGTCCTAAGTCGCAGCTTGACAAAAGATGTTATAGTGCCCTTAAAAGGCAAAATGACTTATTTCTAATTATTACATAAGTTTTTATTTTCTTATAATTACTTTCAAATCTTAAAGTTCACACAATTTTAGAATTATACGTGTATTATTGAAAAATTGGGTTATAATCGAATTTTAATTTTAATACAATTGTTTTTATTTTTAAACATGTGTAAAAAATTAATTACCTATTTGAACTTTAAAGGCCATTGTATGCCATTTTTAGTTTGCAATTTCAGACTTCACATTTAGCTCGAGTTTGCCGAACCATATTTTTGTGGTTTCAACATCTGGTAATATCTCCACTTTTTACATTTGCGACGTACAGCTAGTTTTGCCACATCGGGTCACATATATAGGCCTAATATTAAAGGGACTAGCCCACGCTAAAATCATCAAAAAAACGGTGATTTTATTTTGGCTTCTTAACATGACCATATAATGTAAACATGTCAATAGACTAGAACTGCCAATTTTTTTTAATTTTTCTGCAGCGTATTCACCAGTTAAGCTAGATATAGAGACGAAATTCCTGATTGCTAATTATTGACAACCATGTCAAAAATAGGAATTACAGGAATTTCGTCTCTCTATCTAGCCTAACTGATGAATGCGCAGCAGAAAAATTAAAAAACTTTTGCAGTTCTAGTTTATGGACATGTTTACATCATATGGTCATATTAAAAAGCCAAAATAAAATCACCGATTTTTTGATGATTTAGCGTGAGCTAGTCCCTTTAATAAGGAGGCCATTTTGAATGACACAACAAACGATACTGCGCTTCTATTTTGGCATTTTCCCGAGGACAAGATTACTGACCGGTCAGATTACGTTATTACAGATAATGTCTTCTCGTCATGACAAAATTCTGTCCCGCGGACACGGGATGGTGGCACAACATTGGCTTAACTTTGGTTCAGATTTCTCAACATTGATAGAAAATTGAACCACGCCACGTTTCGTGTTTCTTGCGTCTCTCTCCCATACGTGCTGTCCATTAACTGATTAAGGTAAATCGTACTGCGACCTCCTAAAACACGAGCAATTTGATCTTTATACGAAATGAGCTCATCTCCCAAGAGACTAATAAGCTGTCATCAACCTCATTTACATTGTGACTCCATACAAGGTAATAGCTGGGATAACGTGCTTGACCTCAGAGGCTCGAATTGTTTTATGTTGTTTAACCGCCGGTGCCGATTATATTCGATTTGTTATCTTTATTTCCACATTAAATACCAGAATCTAAACATGTATAATATAAAACATGACATCAATAAGCAAGATTTCAACATCGCTGACCTCCATTTTTTTAAATCTGAATAATTTTCACCCACTTGAAGTTGTGGATCGCGTGGGTGAAAATTCTAATTAAACAATTTGGTGATTAAGGGATTAAATAGGTTTTCTACAAATTTATGGCACAGATTTTAAATTTATAATATTTTAGGTTTGTTTGGGTGGGCATTTTTTAGTCGAGAGTACTAAACGCCTTGAAAAGATACATAAACATATGGAAAATGGTGCTTTATCAATGTCTAAATCACTAGAAATGGTGTCGGTAAGCTGTAGGGCCGATATTCGGTGGAGTGATTTTCACAGAAATCATACTGACTTGGATAAAGTAAGTTGGAAAAAATCGAATACTAATGATAATAAAATGGTCTTATAATGTGAGTGATATCGGATAGTCGGGTGCTATCGGAATATTGCAGTACTATACGTATCAGGGTCACAAGCAGGTCTGAGAAGGAAGGTAATGAGCCTACGAATTTGGATCATCAATTCGATTTGTTTTTCTGACTTATTAGACAGATTAACAACACCTAATGCTAAATATGGAGAGTTGTTCTTGCTAAAACAATAGAACAAGGTCTACCGAATGTGCCATTAATTGTTCAAAACGGGGCTCGTCAGAAGAAAAATATGTTGTATCACTGAAGCGAAACGACTGAACTGCTTTAAGAAATCTGCAATTTAATTCACCTACATATATTCCTTATAGAGTAAATTGGGTAAAAATAGCTCATATGACTTTTGTAAACATTGGTTCTTGATAAAACCAAAGAGCTGTTGATGTATGGCTTTACACAGGAGCTATAGAGCTAATGTTTGTATCTGCAAAACTGTTTTTTAATTCATAAAATACGAACAAAACTTTGTGATACATAAATATAAAAAATAAATATAAAACAGATAATTATGTTTTATATGTACATCATAGAATAGCTTTGGCCCATTAAAAACCCGTAATCTGAAAGTTCTGGTCGAATCTACATGGTACTTAATCGAAACCTCGGCCAACATCCACCTTTTGATTACCGTGTATGGTGTATACTATCAGAAATGTATAATAAATGTGAATTATGCATTTCTGATAATATGTAGCAGCGCCGCTGAATTGGGCGACGAACATCATTTAAATTTATCAGAAAAAACATCTCTGGTTGTATGTTGTCCTGCATATGCAGTACACTATTACGGTTGAAATAAATTAAAAATCATTTTATCTATGACCTGGTAATTGTATAAACATTATGCATTTTAAACAAGCGTGCATATTTTATGATTGGAACTACCCCAATTCATTTTATACTTGCATGATATCTACATTAAACGTTCACATGTGAATTACCGTCTCTACACATGCACCGCGAAAATTTCAGTAACTAAATATCCGTCCCAGCAAACACAAAACATTTTGTATAATTTGTATACAACGTCGGCACAACGTCTTCGATGTTGGCCCATCATTGTGTTAATGTTATACAAATGCTTTGATTTTGCTAGGATGGCTTGAAACCTTTACCCGCTCAGCACGACTATAGTCGTTTTGAACAAATATGGGTAATTGTCACCCACTTGAAGTTGTATGTCGCTGTAGCGAGACACAAGTTAAACGACACCTGGTGAATACTAAAACTGAGTCAAATGTTAGCATTACATTGACTGGAATAACTAAAATACAAAACGTTGAGCAAACACCATTGTCTTATTATACTCAACAAGGACACCGCAGCCAACAAAATGAAATCACCCAACCCTGGTAGACAGAGGTGGCCAAGTGATCGATACATCGCCACACGTGGCGACAGAAGCAAACTATCTGTAATGTAAATATTTCAAATTGATCATTCAGATCACCTAAAAGTAGCAATTTGTGGCGACTGGGCTCATTTCGCCTGTGCTCCCCTGTAAACACAACATTTGTATAACATCTGTACAATGTTGGACCAACGTCGAAGACGCTGGGCCGACGTCTTACAAATGTTGTACAAATATTTTGTGTTCGCTGGGACGTCTCTTGATTGAACCAATCAGATAGCATCAGTAAGTGACACCGCTGTTACCATGGCCACCAATCATAAACCCTGCCAGACTCGGTCACATAATCCATCTAAGCCTACATTAATTGATATATCCCAGCAAACACGATAAGAGGTTGATCCTAGGCTGGGTTAATGTTGGTCCAGCGTCGAAGACGGTAGACCAACTGGAATTTGACTGTCCCCACGACAGATTGTGACGTAGCTTTTGGTAACTGTAACAATTGGAGTTCGCCTTTGTATATCAAATATGGACGCCTTTATGCACAACTGGACCAACCCCCAAAAGTTCGTTTTGAGATAAATGCAGTGAAAGTTTTTGGTCTACTGTAAATACAAGAAAGCAAATGAGCAAAATATTGAGTTGAACTAACACACGACATCCACAATCTCAATTCATTGAACATACCCACATCTTCAGATACCTCCGGTTTCGAGCCTTGCTGCCTCAAATTAACTGGTCCAGTTGTGCATAAATCAGAATGACCATTTCTTTTTATGCAGAACTGGACCAACCCACATTTCTTGTAAATTCAACAAATACAAATATATGTAGAAAACTTACTATAATAAACACATTACAAACTCTCTGCGTCGTCTGTAGATCTATTCCGAAGTTCCCATAATAAAAATACGTGTAACTTTCTATAGTTTGTGTGAAATCACGGTTACTGCGAGGATGATGGGAAAAATAAAGGTGTGGGTTTGTTCAGTTGTGCATAAATCAATTTTTAGATTTTTGTTTATGCACTAGTGGACCTAGCCACTATTATTGTTAATTTAACAAATGTTAAGAAAAATACATCAATAAGCACATTACAGATCATCTACATCTTCTGTAGATCTAGTTGTGGAATATCTTTAGTACAATGCGTGTAACTTATAAAGCTTAGGTGAAATCACGGGGACTGTGAGGTTGATGGAAGAAATAAATGTATGGGTTGGTCCAGTTGTGCATAAATCAATAATAAATTTTACGTGTGTTGGTTTGGTTCACCGCCGCCAGGTGGCGTGATGGGTTCAATTTGGACTTCCGGTTAATTTTTAAATAAAGGCTATGCATAATGTCTATCACTTGACAAAACTTGGGAATAGCCACTAAAAGAGCTGCGTGGGTGGTTTGGATCAAAAGAGCATTATATAGGTTTTAGGTTTTACTTATTTTAATTTATGCAAATTAGGTTGATCTCCGTTTTTTTAATTGCATTGAGACGACTTACATGTATAGACAACATAAACAGTTGCCCGGTAATCTAAAAGCTAGAGCATTTTATATTTTTGGACTTTAATTATGTTAATTTATGTTAATTTAAGCAAATTAGTTTGATCTGTGGATTTCAAAATTTAGTGAAACGCCTTTCATGAGGTGAAAAACCTGAGTATAGATAACCAAAAAATCACTGTGGTTGACTTGTTGCAAAGTTAGAGCATTTCATAGGATTTTGGCTTTAAATAAGTAAATTTATGCTAATTTATGCAAAAAAAACCTGGGTATAGACACCAAAAACACCTGTGTGAGTGATTTTGTCGAAAAGTTAGAACATTTTGTAGGTTTTCGACCCGGCATATGCGCATTTTTAGCTATATTCATGTTAATTTATGCTCATTTAGGCAAATTAGATAAATTTATGGAATTTTTAAATCGACTAAGACAATGTCCATGTAATGAAACCCCATAAATAAACACAAATATGCATTTATGAGAAAGTGTGTCGAAACATCCAAAGCTGTTACGGAATGATTTATTTTTTAGAGTGTTTCTGTGTCGAAGTGTCTCTTCTGTGTCGAAATGATCCACGTGCATTCTTTCTCAAAGTTGGGATTTTTTATGGTGTCGATTTTTTGTAACCTAGGGATCTAGACTCGCCTCAAGCTCAAGGAGATAACAAATTAGGCTCTGTAGGTTTATAATTGAAGATGATGTAATTGAAGATGACGAAAAATAATTCAGAACATTATCAGATATATATTTAAATCAACGAGAGTGTTTTGGGCCTGCATAAATACCAGTAGAACACTCACACAACATGACACAAACGACAGGTGCTCGTGTTCGACATGGGGCGAGGTATGAGACAGTTCTCTATGGCGTAAATGTGTTGCATTTAGCAATCATGTAATTACCGAAAAAACACCTGTATAAAATCTAAACGCTTCACATTGATTTTTCGTACAATAAAATTACATGAAACATTTCCATTAAAGTTTTTTTTTGCAAAATTTGTGTTTTTTCTCAAATTCGGTAATAATCGTTGCCATCTATGCCCATAGAAATAGCGGTTGATATTTTTTATTGACGATAATTTACCTAATAATTATGTGTCGTCGGATGCATCTTATAATAATTGCACAAATGTGTTTATATAGTCAGGATATACAGATTTGATCTGGAGATACAGATTTGTACTGTTGCCATGGAAAGCGTTTCTATGGAGTAAAGGGACGTTTCCACGAGGTATCATAACAACTTGAAATTAACCACCCAAATGTTGCCCATGTGCGTAGAAAGTCGTATTGTGTATTAGAATAAAAGTTTAAAAGATATCAAAATATTTGCATTGCGTTATCATTTTTGTTTTAAAATCCTGAAAAAGCTTGTGGGGAAAAGGGTTGAAGCGCTGAAATCATATAAACCATGTCCAGCAAGTGGCGTAAAATAATATTATTCACTTACACTCACTCTTTCAAAAAAAAAATGGGGTTACACTATCCACTCGATAACCAGTGGTCCCACAGAGTGACTGCTTCTCGAACTTTTTATTGTAAATGTCCTACACATGATGGTACTGTGCAACGAATCATGATTGAGGATAACTGTTATTGACCATTGTCTGAATAATCCAGAGCTGTTTCTCTACATGGGTACATTCTATTAAAACCAGCCAAGAAGAAAATCACCAAAATAATAACATCTTACTTTAATATTATGCTCATTTTAAGACAGTAGTGTACAAATGCCCCTGTCGATTACTTGGAATAGTCGATTCGCGCTACGCGCTCGGACATTATTTTCTCAATAAGCAACATCTATACTTATGTATTTTCCATGGCGCCATGTTTTAATAAGCGCATCACCATTTGTCACGAATCAGTTGGACCAGTTACATTCACATATATAATTATTTTCTATCGACCTTAAAGTGTTTTTGTAATTACCTCGCACTAAAGTGTTTACCTTCACAATATTGTTTATGATTTGGTCTTGGTCGATAGGGCGTTTTTTAGTTTTGAATGTTTTTTTTATATGTTTGTGTTCAAGGTAAAAAGAATATTAACACGTGTCCTGGTTCGTTTCCATATTAGGCATAGCACTGTACTGTACTCTCTCTTTTTTATTGTTAGAGAAAAAAATGTAATGATAATCTCAAATGCCACTTTTAGATATGATGGTCATGACTGACCAAGTATCATTATCTAGCTAAATTGATAAATGATATATTTTCATCTCAGACAGCCTTAAGGCCCAGTCACACATACCATCACGCACGTCCAGCGCACAAAAAATGAAGAATTTTGGTCAGTGCGCTGTGATTCGCTGGGCGTGCGTCAGAACTCGTTGATGATTTGACGAGAACACCTGATGAACGTCATTCATTTTTTGTGTGCGTCAACCTCTGCGCACATTTTCTGCATGCTCAAAAATGTGATACCCCAGTCACACATACACGACGCACAGCCCACGCCTTGAGTGACAAAAATTAGAACAGTGCGTCGTTGTACGTCCATGAATTTTGTCAGGATATGAGAAGAGCCAGCGAGTCTAAAACGATTATACAGCGTGTTATAAATAAATCAAGTGTATAAATCAACGAATACACAGTGTTTCGCCATCGCGCATTGCCAGCGCGAGGCATGAATAGGTTAAAAAGCACTTATATGTTTGCTGAAAATGCGTTAAGGTCACGTTAGTTGTGCGCTATATGCGCGCTCAGCGCCGGCATTATTGAATTTTTTTTCTCGCCCTAAGGCTCAGTCACAAATAGTCAACGCACAATCCACGCTCTGAAAATTGATTTGATGCGTCGGTCGTGCGTCAACACTCGTTAGGAAGTTGGGTATGTTTAAAATATTGAACGCAAACGAACGCATAAAATTATTGATGAGCAAGCCAGAAGAACGCCAGAAACACTTAGGGCGCGCTAGAACAAATGAAATGAAATAAAATGAATCGGGCTTTAGGCCACCTTTGTGCACATATAGGCTAAACTGGGCCAGGAGAACCTCCTGAGGATGGTGAGATGATTGAGATGACACTGTCCTCCAGACAAAGGGTTGAAATTAGAGCACGCTACCTCTCGGTCACGGAGGCTCCCCACAATACTAACTTTCACACGTGGATAGGGAAGAAACAATTTTGTTTCTTTCAAACCGCCGAGACCGGGAACCGAACCCCGAACTCTCGCAGCGGTGCTAACCACTACCCTAGGGCCCCCGCCCCGCGCTAGAAAAACGTCATATCAACGCTAAATACGTTTGCTTTGTATCACATGCCTGCCCGTTGAGGGCGCCTGGCAGTCGCGGCAACGCGCCTGCCCTGCGCTGCATGAGCGCTAGAAGCAGGCGCTGGGAACATGCCGCCAGTTCGGCCAACGCTCGAGCAACAGGCTGTGACTATGTTTTTTTCTGCAACTTAACCCTTATAGCTCTGAAGAACGACATTTTATTTTTTAAACATTTGAGGTGTTTTTCACACGATACACAGCTTTAAGCGCAGAATTTGTTTTTAATTTGTCGAAATTAAGTCCAAACATATAGTGTTATCATAAATTTAAGACACATTTTGTCTTCTAAAAAAGGTTACATATGTACAAAACAAACTGATAAAAGTTACTAATATCGTCGACATTGGCATTATAGGGTTTAATGCGCACTGTATGCGTCCAACGCGTTAGCATATGAGTCATATTTTTGAGTCATATGACCATGTCAGTATGTGTATTGGGAAACATTCCACATGAGGAGTTTATTCAAAATGGCGGCAAATTTCAAAATGGCGGCGAATTTGAGCTGAATTGCACAGTGTGTGTTGCTAACATGCTTAAAGAAGTTTATCATAAGTATTATAATTATATAATATATCATTATTATAAGTATTATAATCTGAAAGAGTATGCTTCCCTTATCAATTATTAATATTAAACCTGACCACTACACCTGGCAAGGATAACATAGGCAGGAGTGTACAAACTGGAGTACATACCTTCAGACATGTCAAAGCCCAGCGTTGTAAAGAACAAGATATATCTTAATAATTAGTACATGTCGCCATGTAGCATATCAAAATTCTGTGTCATGTTCATGTTGATTTTGATTGATGACGATTTCTCACATCTATATATCCCAACTGTACAAATAAAAACTGTTTCCATTTTTTTTCCTTTGCCCATAAATGAAAAATCCAAGATGGCCGCACTGGTAAGGAAAAATCAAGTTTCCACTATATTATCACTAATAATGAACAAACAAGATCAATGTCATTTGTTGTGTCTAATCCATGAGAACGACCAGAATATCATATTTCGATAAATTAAATATATATAATACTGAATTATGGACTAAATTGTATTAAAATACCTATAAACTCGTGCATTTATCATAGAGGTTTCATCCCATCAGGAATAAAATTTCCTACAGGAGTGTCTCCCAGCAATGAAATGAGATGTTAACAGTAAAAAAAATTTGCGCGACATATATATTTTGACCGCTTATAGGGGGATTACCCCCAAACCTGTCTAAAATAAGGGGGGTAGCGTTACGCAAACGTCTGTCTTTGCGCGGCATTTGAGTCTACATTATTTTTTCGCTTACTTTTACATAATTTGTGTGTGCTGAACTCGAATCTGTTGGATAACATTCTATATTTGGTATCCTTCACCTTTTTAAATAAGCAAAGCAAAAAATGTCCGCCAAAATTTTTGTTAAACATTATTGCACGATTTCTGGTGTCTGCATGATTTGGAGTTGATAAATTTATGTCTCATGTTTTTCGATCTAAATGACCTATACTTGACCTTTACATTCAAAATGGTTACCGCCAACACATAAATAAAAGCGATTTTTATGCATGTGAACTATAGTATCAAAAACAACATTTGTTTAATGAAAAGCTAGAACGTAGAATACGTAATACGGCAGATTAGGTTACAAGTCATTCGAAACTGTGTTTTAGCACATTGTCTGCTAACATGCTTTGATGTGCTTAGTGTTTAGAATGACATCATTATTTTAATAGTAAATATCTAAAATGACGTCCATCTTGGATTTTACGATAAAATATAGGTCAGACGAGGAACAATAAAATTCTGAAATGCTTGTTTCGCCCCCCCCCCCCCCAAAATCTTACAAAATCAATAAATTGAGCAATTCTGAGCTACAAACGAAAAAAAGAGGTTGAATTTACATTTAGATAGCAATTTTGTTTGTTTTTCATATGGAGATTAATTTCGCGGTCATTTAAAAAAAAAAAAATTCAAATTTACTCGTCAGTAACGTTTATTCCTAATCCCTTATGTTACTAAAAATACGTCATATTTAGCAGTATAATTATAGTATCAGCAAATACATAAAAAAAACTGTGGATATCTTGGATTTACAGGTCAAATAAAGGTAATTTCTTTCCAAAGACAAAGAAAATATCAATTGAAAATCATGCAAAAAACATAAATTGTGCTTTCATGTGCGACAAACTATAGAAAATATGATGTTTTCTTAGCATTTTAGTGGACATTTTGTGTTTTTCTAATTTGAAGGTAAAGGTCACCAAATATAGAATGTATACCGACAGATTCGAATTCAGCACACACACATTATGTAAAAACAAGTGGATTAAAAAGTATACACTGAAATCCCGAGCAAAGTTCCATGTTTCAGATTTCAGCCCAGGCTAAATAGACATATTTTCATGAAAGGCTGCAATATTCTTTTATTAAAAAATATGTATTACAATAATAAATATAAATAACACTCATTTTTAAGCATACACATATCTCGGTTTAGAAAACATAGGCCAGATATTGTTATGACCAATAACTACGATTTATTACGTCGTTTTCTTTGACCATGTTCACTAGTTTGTTTTGTTCATTTGATTTTTTAAAATAAAAAATATTCGTGAGCGTATGTGGAGAGACGACTATTTACTCTACTGCAATGCGTGATGTAATATTAAAACGAGAATTTAATTATCTGTTTTATGGTATATCGGGTGTGCTGATTGGTTAGTCAGAAAGTCAATAACATGCGCTTACGTAACCATACCCCCTAATCCTAGACATGTTTGGGGGTACCCCATAAAACGGTCAAAATATAAAGTTTGTCCTTATTTTTACTGGTAACATCTCGTATCATGTTTTAGACATATCAAAGGTGAAACAAAAGTTGTCTCATAGTGTCATTATGATGTCACCATGAAAACAAAGCAACTGTCCCAGATGTAATAATAATTGATAGAGGGCACCTATTATGTCATGTAAGCAAGTAAACTGCTGGAGATAAAAAAAGATCTTTATACAGCTGGAATATATAATTAATTAACAAAATATACTACTGTTGAGGCCTATTATAGCCAGCCAGCTATTATAGCCAGCATTCTCAGTTGACAAAGAACATCGATAAACATAAATCGATATACAGTTATTGTGAAGCAGACATCGCACTGTGCTACTATATGTTATAAGCTGTTGAAGACGATGCTTAAACAATTTTCTTAGTGATGATTCAGATATATTTGTCCTTTTTACTGGAGAGCAAAGAAAAATATTGGCACCAACATATGATACCGCGTATTTAATCCGGCAAAGGGATAACAAGGTACAGACAAGCTTTCTGCACTCAAGATACTGGATCATGACATACAAAGTCTTCATACAATACTAGGTGAATCCAACGCAACACTATTAGATCTCGAAGAGACTGTAGTATTTCTCAAGTCGCTATGGACAGCCAAAGTGTAGCACAATGAAGAATGCAAGCCCACACGTTTTTTTCCGCTGCAAGACGTAATCTCCTTTGAAAAATATGCAACCAATTGATGCAAACCTATAGCTACATGTGTTATGTGCCCATCTGGGGCCTTGGTGCATGGTTAAAGCTGCCTGCCTCGAAAGTCAGAGCTGGCGGATTCGAACCCGACTCTGGTATTCAGATTTCAAAAAAACAAAAGTTTCTTCCCCGCTCACTCGTAAAGATTCAATATTGTGGCGAGGCTCCGTAACCGAGAGGTAGCGTGCTCGGCTTCCTACAGCCAGGATCGTGTGTCTGGAGTACAGTGTCATCTCATTCATCTCACCATCCTCGGGAAGTTATCCTGGTCAAGTTTAGTCTATATGTGCACAAATGTGGACTAGAACCCCGTTCATTTCATTTATCTGAGATGGTAAAGTTGAAAACAGAAGATCAGTCATGGCCACCCAGAAAGCAAAACAAATTTGTCAATACATTGGCTGGTGTGTGAGCAACTCCACTGTTACAGGTTACACCAGCCACATCGACCTAAAGAGTTGTTCTTCGGTCATTGCTAGATGTTGTCTGGTATATTGTGTAATACATTACGCTGTAGCTGTAACAGAGCTGATTTCTATTGAACAAACTATGTATTCGATTTGGAAAACAAATTATGTGTATCACCTGTATCACATGTTTTAATCATTTTACTTGCAAAGGCCATTGACAAATATAACAATACCGAATACGTTGATGAGACTAGTGCAGTTACTGACGATAGAGTTGATGATTAGACTGAAGGTATAGGTATATGGATGACATTTATAACATTTAAATATAACATTAAGCGAAGCAAATTGTAGATCAAACACAGCATTTTGTTTACCTTTAAGCGTCATTTAATTTCACATATATTTCCCTGTATCATTTTGAATGTTTTTCAACATTCCCTGTACCGATTAGTTTTGTGCATATTTAAGCAGCACATATTGTACAATAGATGTGATAAATGACTTAACACACATATGTATGCCACACACCTATAATGACCCTATGTCCAAGATATCTACGGCCGCCATCTTGGATTCCTAAAAATGTTCACTGCTGCAGGTTTAGCAACTGTACCTATTAATTATCTTTTTTTTCACGCATTGTTTTTAAAGTAGAGACCTAAATGTCATTGGCACATATCAATATAAATATTTGTTGATAAATTCGAAAATCGGTCAATGTGTGACCTAGAATCATTAAATCTGTGGCCGTCATTTCATATTTAAGCAGCAAATATTGTCTGGATTGTAAAATGAATGTGATAAATAACCTTAGCACACCCAAAAACCCCTCCTTGACATATTACACACATATGTATGTCACACAAGTCAAAAGTTGTTAATCACCCTATATCCAAGATGGCCGCGGCCGTCATCTTGGATTTCTAAAAATGCTCAATGTTGCATGTTCAGCAATCAAGCTAACTTTGGTCTCAAGGGCACATAGAAGCCATTTCTGCACAAAAGTTTACAGGAATGACCATTGCAGGGTCATCATTTTGGCAACTAGACTATGAGGGTTAGACAAGTTTAATACATATTGGATTCTCTGGATATATTTATCTACTACCCATAAAGCTGTTAGAGTAGCAACCTAATTCGATCTACCAGCCATATATATAAAATACAAAATTAATATGTAATCACATAAATAATCAATGTATCTCAAATAAAATTTATATGACAGGCACTTTTTTTTAATAATTAATATACATTGTTAGCACCTTTACAACTAGCAAATAGTTCCTTAGAAAATGGATAAAGGATTGTTTTATTTTGTGTTTATCATAATTTATCTAAAGACTTCCATACAACATATCACAACATTAAACTTGTAAAATGTAACTATTATGGAATTTGCCACTCTATATTCAAACTTGTGGAAAACTATGTTTCAAAGCAAACATGTTGAGCAACTTAAAATACAAATCAATATCTATCACAATGATCCATATTTGGACCTCTTTTATTCATTATTCAAACAACATTCCTAAAGCTGCTATGTGCTTAAAACTGATATTTGCAGACGACCTAACAATATTTGACACACTCAATGGGTTTCACTGAAATATAGACATCACGATTAACAGAGACATAGAAAATCTTATAATTTTCTTACATTAATTAAGTTATCGCTAATCACAATCTTCGAACAATCACTATAAAAAAATAATAATTTCTGAGCTTCAGATAAACAATATAAAAGTGTAATGTGTTTTAACTTAGAGTATCAAAATTAACGTGTTTTTTCGAAAAAATTAAGACAATTTAAGGAATTATAAAAACCTAAATTTCTTCTACAAAATGTACGTTGAACCTTATAGAATTAACTAATTTTACCATGCACACCACTGTGTACCGATACTGAAACATGACAATAAACGAATAAATAAAATCAAGAAGAAAATTGTAAGAATTATTGATAAAATTCCCCACATCTCCCACACTAACTCAATATGAAAAGATTTACAGCAGCTTAGATATCATATAAATAAACACAAACAAAAACAGGCCTATTTTAAACTTATCAACTAACCCCTTCTGGTATTCCTTAATATACTAATCACCACAACAGCCGTTTACAGCGATACCACAAGAAACATACACAAATCGCTTAACCACTTATGCCAAACAGCATAAGTGCTATACTTAGTAACATCCCACACTTCACTAATAAAATATAGAATATTATACTATACTTTCCTAAATGTTTTAATTAATTAAAACTAATATTTGTAGACCACATATAAAATTGACACACTTTTTTTCTGAAATATAGACAGTATGATCGACAAAGGCATAGACAGTCCTACCATTTTCTTACATCAAGGATAATCACTCTATATGAAATGAAGTGATTTCAGTTTAGAAAAATAATTGAAGTATATTTTACAGTGACAAATCTACAGTCCTTTTTTTAGCTGGGGTCTAAATTTAAAAGGTACGTTGTACATCAACATCTACATGTACATGTTATTGTACTGCAACCAATAAGATACAATCTTCCCCACCTGACGTTAGAAACCCCCGTCCTGACAAAGAATGGAGAATTAATTCGTGCTGAGTAGTGCTGAGGATTTCATCTGGCCTTCAATATACACTGAATATAATTTATAAATATATTCCACCATTTTCAATATTCACATGGAAGCATTTTTAAATTGTATGCAACAAAATCAATATCAATATTTATACTGTTTTGCTATTGTAGCGACAATTTGGTCTAAATAGGAATCTAAATACACATGCAGTTGCTATATGTTTGTTTTGCGGGGTGCAGTGGCTAAAGCTAACTGCTCGGAAAGTCGGAGATCCACTCTGGCCTTCAAATATTAAAGAAACAACATGTTTCTTCTCCGCTCACTCGCAATGATTCAATATTATGGGGAACCTCCATGACCGAGAGGTAGCGTGCGCCGGCCTCACACCGCCAGGGATCAAATTTTTAATCCTGTGTTTGGAGGGCTGCAGTGTCAACTCATCCATCTCACCATCCTCAGGAGAGAGTCTCATGGCCTATTTTAGAACAAAACATCGCTATTCAAGTGTATTCAAGTGTGTGGTTAAGCAGATGTGGCAGATTGTAAAGTCCTACCACCAAACTTATATCACCAGCTTACAGGTGTATGTGGTAAATAGCAATAATTAGCGATAAAGCCCATTGTAGGCACATTCGATGTATCTGAAATTGTTGCCTTGTGTCCAAATTAGAAAATGTAACTGTTATTGTATTTAAACTTGTCTCTACATTAATTTGTACCCAACAGTAACGACTACAACTGAAATGGATACATAATATGTACGAATAATTATGATTATGTTCAATGTGCCCATGTCAGGCTTTGAGAAGCTTGGAAACAAGTCTTACAACGACATTAATTTGGTTACTCCGTTTAGATTATAAAAATAATTTAAAAGCGTGAAGGATACAACGGATGGGCTAATAACTTTTTCGAGCCAAAGTCGCGCATCACATGGTAAAATGCATGATATGGCTGTTTTTAATGGTCACTTTAGGGGTAAATGTGGCATGTCATCAAGGTTAAAAAAATAACTCTCTTCTGCATTTTAATTGATGATTAGTCCAAGTGTACCTTGCATATATGTATGGGCCAGCTTAATTAACTAGTGTAGCTCACAACATATATATTTAAAACAGCCTTGCTTGAGCCATAGTTCCAGTCTGAAATTATTTTTACTCTCAGAATTGCTTCTTGATGTTATTTTTGCATATAATTATATTTGTGGCTAGCAATCCCTTCTAAAGCTGCGATGATGCAAGGTATCATTCAGATTTAAAAAATATTAACATGTGATACACTGCTATGAAGTAGAACAATATAAGCTATATTACACAGTAGTATAATAATAATCAGTGGTAATATTTTTTCTCGATTCGTGATGTATCAGGAGAGAATAGACACATTCTGCTGTTCCCTAAATTAACCACATTTATCACAAATAATGTTATAAAGAATATGTAACAGGATAGACCCATTTTTCGAGTTAGTGTATATAAACGTATCTAAAAATAATTTTTACTAAATGTCATTAAGTTCGAGAGAAAATTTACTGACAGCAAATGAGAGTCATTATATCCATTATTAATGGCATGCAAGTAAAGTGGTTTCATGGTTATTTTCAGTAGCCATATTCATAATGATTTTTAAATTTGAATAGTTCTTCCGTTCATTGTTCACAAAACTATTTGCATTTATATTCAAAAGTCACGATCCCATTTGGCTATATTTGAAATATATATATATATATATATCATAGTTTAAGCACCAGTTTGAACAATAATGTTGAAGATTTACATAAAATTTTAACAAGTTAGGTGAACGTTTGATTTAGTACGAATTTCAGAACATGATCATGTTCATGGTTATCATTGTTACCAGTAATAATATGTGAACATTAACATTGATTACATAGATCCTAACCATTTGACAATCAGACCAAAACTTAACCTGTTCAGTTGGTGGACCGCTTTTAACGTCAGCGTCTTATGTCGTAAGTCATGCATTGAAATGTTTCGATTATTTAGAATGGTCTAATTATTTATAATGGTATAATTGAATAACAATAGATATTCAACAGAAAAATATTATCTTAATCCACGACACCATTTGCGTGGGTGCTATATCTTTTGTAATTATCCCTATGAAAAATAATAAATGGCGATTATTCGCAATGGCTGTCATCACCTGGTTCGTTTCACATTTTAATCAAGACATTCCAGATGTTCCTGATTGTGAAATGTGTTATACCGGTATTTTGCAAGTCAAAATAGTTTGGAATAATACTTCTCACAAGTAAGGAATCAAGGAATATATGTCACAGCGAATTAAAGTCACAAGTTGTAGAAGAGAGATTTAACTTGCATGGTTGACAAGTTCAAGTTCAATAGATAATTATCATACTGCCTAAGTTAGTATTCCTGGAAGATTACCGTACGACAAATGTGGGGATTGCTAATAAATCATTTAAATCATTTATTAACATGTTCATGATGTTCTTATCTGTATAAGTTGATTTGATTTGTTGATTTGTATGTATCGTTTAAACATATATAAATGTTGAGATGACAGATGGCAATTATTAGCTATATGTAATCCACATCAGAAAGGCTTGCAGAAGGTGCGATTTACCAATCATTTCGTTTGTCCCCTATAATGTAAATCCATTGCTTATTGATTTCTTTGTGATTTATGCACACGTTTTATTCAGAAATCAGTTCAGAAATCAAACAGCTGAGACGACGACTTTCACATCGAACAAGACAGAAAACAAGACACTTTGGGGGAACGCTAGATATGCAAGGCCAAATAATATAGGACTCAGGTATGTTAATCAGGTCACACAGTGGATACCACTTGGAATCCACTGTACACGATAGCACCTATATCATCTTTATGGTTGTCAGATGAAGGACTGCTATCTGGAGTAAGTCTACATTCCATAAAGGATGTTTCTGAGTTACCGTCAGTTTCTGTAGTACCTCCTGAGTAGCCATCCATCTCTAATGGCTCTAAAAAGTTCACAGTTTTAGATGGGAATATGTTCTCGTGTCTTGGGCGTTTGGGTGACATACGTGGACTTGTAGATGTGGTGGAGAGGTGGTCAAGGCAATTTTGTGATACCTTCATATAACCAGAGTTTGAGCGACTAATAGAGGCGAGTTGGAGGGAATGTGGGCTGTTTTCTTCTGTAGCGGACATGTCTGTATCTGACAAATCAGTGGTTGTGTACGCCTCACATACTATCTGTACGTGACCGCCCTTTAGATGATAAAGGTGATTACGTTGTGGACCTTGGGGATCATGCACCATTTCCCGACCTAGGGGTATGTCGCTGTTGTAGGAGAAGTGCTGAGATGCACTGGTGGAGTCTTCATCTTCGTCCCCTCGTGGACTTGGACTCTGACTAGGAGTTGGATTCTCGCCATCTGTCTCCTCTATGTCTGGATATTCACGACTGGATGGGTAGCCTCTTATTGGCGGAAAGAGACCTCCACCTCGCCCAAGTCCGCCCATTCCCACCCCACCGGCCGCGGCCGCAGCCCCTGCTATGCCAAATAGTCCGGAAGGCCCAGAGAAGCTGACAGCTCTGGAGAAGCTCTGTCTGGCAGCGGCAGCCTTGGCCGCAGCGCTAATTAGCTGTAGTTGTCGTTCTCTCTTTCTAACTGTAGCCATCTCCTTCAGGTAGCGGTTCATCCTCCTGTCTATTTTATTTTTTCTTATGTAAGAAGCAATCATCATCAAGATGGAACAGCCGTAGATGAATATGACTGCCACCACGTAATAAAGAGCACCAACGTCGTCGCGGAGCTGTGTGTGTTTTGTCTCCTGCACCACAGAGGCCACAAATGAGCCGTTATCCGATTTCTCCACCTTGAACGTAAAGCTACCCTCTATGTGATGCCTGTCCTCCAGAACAGACATGTTTAGGCATTCACAACTTTGTACGTCGCAAGACCACTGATGCGTACGTACGCGGACCCTCTAGCAGGAGAGGGAGGTAACACCACACCTGTTACGAGAACATGTTATGTCTGATAGATGGGAATATGATGGCACACCACTCAGCCACTATATAGTGATACAGCAAGAGCTTCTGGGCAAGAAATGCAGCAACAGCATCTGGTGACATCTGGTTCTCTCAGGTGGCGTTACAGGAACCGTGCGTGCTCAACTGATTCTGCTTCTGCTTCTGGTCACGCTGTGTTATGGCTCACCGTCTGAAAAAGTAACATGCTAGTTAGCACATAAACTAATAAATAATGGGTGGATGACGGACGACTGACGGACATAGTTAGCATGAAGGCAAAACCAACAGATATGTATTAAACGTCAATGCTGGTGAACGCTTGCAGTTTCAGGGATCAGAAGACACAATATTGATTGCACGGTGGCTGCAATTTCTGCTAATAAGCTTTGTCCCCGCAGTAAGACACTGTGATAGAGAGTATTGTATAATGTCCTGAAAATTCTAAATGCAGTATCTGCTTACTTGTGAAGATACTGCCTTTTTGGTTTTCACGGCAGTGTAGCGCATTCCCTAGTAGTGAAGTTTCAGACGGACAAATATGCGGCAAGGAAACCCGTAATGCCTACTCCACCAGTATCGCTACTGATTGCGAGGCATGTGCTGGTTGTTGAATTTTAGACACACCTCATGAAGTAATTAACGTCTGTAAAGTAAATGCAATGCATGCCAATCATACACTAAAAGATAAACAAAATACGTATACGTTTGGCTGTTATACATGTACCATGCAAATAACGTCTGTTGGACATTTTGGTCTAATGTCGCCTGATATGCCATAGGGCTATGTGCCCTGACCCCATCCCAGATTTCCTGTCCTCCGTGCCTGTGACATTACGGCTTTGCCTTTTCCACTTAGGCATGGTTGTGACGGAATGTTTGGCATGACTCCCATAAATTAGACCAACGTCAACGCGATGTACGCGTCATGTACAGGGAATTTCACCAGGTGGTGTATAAGTCAGACACATGCCGTGATATACACGTAGATATTACTTTCAGGGTATAAATTATGTTCTTATTTAAATATTTTTAAAAATAAAATTATCAAAAAAATGCGTTTTTCGAAATAGCGACAGCGTAAATAAATCCAGCTTTATGCAAACTCACTACACATCTGATAACATTTCATAGCTGATTAATTGTGCACTTTTTTTTGCACTTTGATGAATTATTATGTGACGTGACACACCGGCACCGGTATGTCCCATGCAGCTTTAGTGTTAGGAACATTTTTTAAAAATATATTTACAAAATTGCTACTTTTTCTGACGCAGATCGAAAGTACAATATGTTATCATTGCAAATACAAAATATTGAAAAGATCTGAGTTTTATTTCTTATATAAATGCTAATTTTACTTGAACTTAATTTTCAAGTTTGCACTAACCGATTACAGATCAGCATTCAGTGACAATGGTCGGAGAGTTAGTACGATTTATCACGCATTCAAATGTTAACCCTTCTACTGACAGAAACTTATTGACGAAGACGCCCCTTAGCCTCGTTTTAAGACACATTTAAAATGACCGCCGTCGAGATCACATATTTAGCCATACCTAGGGCTCTAGCATAGCTATATTCACGATTTCGATGTATATATCTATGTGGATGTCTCTTAGGTACTTTGAAATTAACGATAAAACACATTTTTGATACGTTTTCGGTCATTTTTTTCTCGCGAATCCGAAAAAATCTAGACAATTAGCGTTGTTTAGTGTGTATTATGATAAACAGTACATTGTTGATGGTTTCTGAATGACGGGTGTTCCGTTAATGGACCCCAAATAAATGTAGTTAATGTGATTGCTTCATACCGCAATTTAGTAGTGTTAGCTGTCATATATCCATACCTTGAGATCTGTGATAGCTAGAATCACCAGTTTCCATAATGATGTTTTTCTGTGTGTTAGGAATGCAATGGTGCCCACACGTATATATTTTGACAACAAAATTTTTTTATCATATTATGTATGTTTTCGGTCATTTTTTTCTCGAATACATAAATTACTCAAATTTGATTATTTTTTTTTGTAGCGTCATTTTAGTCTGATTTTCTCTGACGATGATGAATGATTCGTTAACAGGGTAATGGACGCGTAACTAATACACCAAAATCTTGTAAAAAAGGGTGTAAAGACAACAATGAGGAAGAAACTGATAAAACGTCAATACAAGCTGGTGGATGGGTCGATGCTTAAATTCGGATTTTAAAAAAAAATGAAAATAAAAAACATGTTCGCCCGCCGCGCCATTGATGATATTATAATGTGTTTTGTCACAGTCTTAGAAAGACTTTACAATAACATATGACGCTAAAATTTTACATTAAGGACTTGCAATGTCATTGACGTCTAGATGGGTCAAATTCAAGATTGCTCCACGTCCAATAATGCACCGTATGGTTTTTAGACATTTTATCATAAAATGCACACACTTTTTTCTTATTGACTGTGTACTAGTACAATGGACCACATATACACATTGTTTGATGTTGGACCACTGTCTGAGACGCTGGCGTAACATCGAGCCATCATTGGGTTAATGTCAGGGAATGAACTCCGTAATTTGGGGTGACACGTGGTAACTTATACCAGAGCCCCCAGCTTGCAATTGAGATGGTGTCACAAACTGAAATGACTAATAATCGCTCCAAGATCGATAATAATTATTGACCCTGAACAGTTTCGAGCGTTGCCTGAATCTCCATTCATTATATCGGGCATTATTTGAAGTATAAATTCGAAGAAAAAATATCGGTCATTGGTTATCAGGTGTTAAGAACCAGGTGTGGATCAGATCAAATTACACATCTTCAAGATGAAATTATGGGGAATCGTGCAAATGTCTAGTGATACTGAGGAGAACAGTCACACCTATTCTCAGTAAACACAAAACACTTGTATAATATTTGCACAACGTCGGCCCAACGTCTTCAAAGTTGGTCCAACATTGTACAAATGTTATACAAATGTGTTATGTTTACTGGGAATTATTGATCTCCGTACGTAAATCACACCACTTTGCAAATAGGCAGAAATCCCCTTTCATACATGTTAGCACGGCACCGTCACATTCATGTGATGCAAGGTAACCCTTCAGCCCTTACAACGCTCAAATAGGTTTGTATGAATGTGTGCTCAACCCTTTCACCACTGAAGCCCGTTTTTATGTGCTGAATGCTATGGCATTCAGCACATAAAAACGGGCTTCAGTGGTGAAAGGCTTAAACATGAAGATTTGCAACTTATTCGTCTCAAATTAAACACGTACATATGTGACCCGATCTGGCAATATGAATCGTTAGTCGCACTTTGAGAAACGATGCCAGGGCCCTTATTACCTAGAAGTTAAAATTACCTTTATTTTATGTATTTTCCATTTTTGCATTACGTTTTTATTTTTATATGCTGACTTTCTAAGCCTAAAATTGTGTGGCATAGAACTTGATGTACATCATGATTTTTTTAATATAGGCCTATCTCTTATTTTAATTTTAGTTTCAATTACACTTTAATCAGTGATTTTTATTTCTATTTGCATATTAATATGTATCTATCTAATAAGTGGGACATAATTATCCATACAGTGTAAAAATCCTAATGATAACAATTTCTGCCATATACTTTTGAAGCTTACAAGATGTTAGAACTATACGTTTACTAGTTGAAAATTGGAAGCAAAATTAATATTTAAATTATTTCTTGAATTGTAAGACAATTGTGTGTATCTTTCAAAAAGTGTAGAAATTGCCTTTTTGAACTTCAAAGTCTATTTTATAAAAACGACGTAATATCAAATTTCTTATTTCTCTGAGTTTGCGGAATCATATTTTCAGAGCTAACCACGTTACCATTTTAAAGATAATTAGCCTAGTCTCAGGCTTTGCTACTACCTCCAATATTTAAATATATGCGACTTACGACTCATTTCGTCATATCGGGTCACATATGAATATTGTTCACCCACTTGAGGTTGTGGATCGCGGTAGCGAGGCACAGTTTCAGGTGGGTTAAAAAGTGTAAAAGATAACTTTGTGATAACTTTGCGATATTCCAAAGTAAAGTCACAGAGGAAAAGAAAGGTATGTCCGTCTTGGGTGCAGGTGCGGGGGTTTAAATCTGAGCGGTGGGCATGAGCTACTTCTACAGCTAATATAAGATGCTGCTCACATAGCCACACGATTTAGTCTTCTCTCGCTTAATCCTGCCCAGTATATATCTTGCAAATTTGATTAAGCTAAGTCGGACGAGGCTCATCGAATTGAGCAACTCAAATCTGTCAATGCACTTTTGGTTTTTAAATTTCTCCTGACATGCATTACAAAATAAAATATCTGCATACTCTCACAACGAACATGAGAAAAATAGAAAAAAAATTGGTAACTGCCAATATTTGTAAAATATACTGTTGAAACCTTTAACCCTTTAAGTCCTCACGATGCATCATTTCACATCCATCATTTCACATCCTTGAAAACAGACTTAATTTTTCTACAATCAAGGGTTTCAGAACGAAAATTTTCATGAAACTGGTTATCAATACATGGCAATTTTCTTCAATTTTTAAACCACATCAAGTAATCTTCATCCACTACAAGTCGAGAATTGCGACAGCAATTCGCGGCTTGTAGTGGATGAAGATGATAATGGTAAATTCAGGATTGAAAGGGTTAAAGCGCTGAGTTTTAGAATTTAAATTTCCACCCAGTTAAAGAGGGGTGTTGTGTGTGGGAAACGGCTGATACTCCCGTACACCAGTCCTTATGAACATGTGCAATATAACGTTTGAGGTCCCTGGGTTAAGTACATTCGTGTTTAAAAAAGCTTCAGAAAAAACACAGTTATATTCGTGGTTAAAAGCTTAAAGGGTTTTGGTTGGAGTAATGTTGGCCCAGCGTCGCAGACGGTGGACCAAAATTATTTCACAATTGGGCCAATGTATCGTGTTACCTTTGTAGTGGCCCTTCGGCACAGCTTCACCCGTATGGCAGTCAGAGAGCAAACACTGGACAATCACCCAATTATGTTTCAATATTGAGCCAACGTCGAATACGATTGACCGGCATTGAACCAGCAATGGGCTGCGACGCTGGTACAACATTGAACCAGTATTGGGTGGGTAGGTCTACATTGTGTGTACCAGGTACATCGTATAGACGCATACACTGACTTATCAGCAATGGTGGTGGAAGGAATAGGCCTACACGCTGAATATATACTCGCCTCCTCAGTTCTTTCAATAATTATATCCTGGACATTTAGGATTCTGACCCATGATGAAAACCAATACAGCTATGTTTACAAAATATTAGGCCATTTTTGTCTAAAGCACTCAAGCAGACTAAAGCCGGGCATCGGAGTTCGGGAACTCTATTTCTAGTTAATATCTGAATTCAAGCAAATATTAAAACGTGGTCTACAATAGCTGATCAGTAATATCAAGCCATTCGAGTCATGTAGACGTTTTGCTCAATAGACTGACCAATATCGCATGTAATTTGATAATGGACTGATGCTGCGATTGGTGACATTACGCACACACTCTTTTCACATTTATCTGATTTGGTGAACTGGTTCAGAATAGACTGACCTTCTCACTGACGTTCGTTGTGCGAGTTATTTTCTTGACATGTTTATATAGGCCTATAGCCTACGAAAAAAATCTTTCATTGTTTTGAGTTCAGAATTAATATCCCCAGCTAAAATGATTGAGCTTATTATATCAAGCTTGTCTAATTAATTCACATACATAATGTGATTGTCTATAGAGAAAAGTAGAAATCGGCAATTATGATTGAGTTTTAGTTCTTAGTCGAATTTGGTTGGAAATTATATTTTCTTTGACAAAATCTGCCTTTTTATTCTAAATAGTTGATTTTCTGAAAGCATATGGATCTATGTCTATGTTAAAGAGGAAAACAGACGCTTCATCAAATTCCGGGTCTGATTGTTTTAATGGCCTAAAACTGTTTTCATTAAAATGAAATTACACTGCACCGCTCCTCTACAAACACAATACATGGCCTTATCGTATTCATCTACAAAAAAGCTTCAAAGTTTAGAGCATTAGCCAAAAATAAAAATAAATTTAAAAAATATGTCTCAGTCACTTATTCACCTGTATGTTACCAGGACCTGAGAATTATTGACAAGTCCTACATACTGGCACATACAAGGACAAAAAATTGACGAGTTTACAAAAGCGGGTGACCGCCCTGCATGCATGCGTTTTTATGTGCCATAATTATTAATATAATATACATTACTAAACAAAAAAGTTACAATTCTTCATGTACGCTTGGACTGGAAAAAAACCGACTTGGTACTACCGTCTGTAGCGACATTCCCACCGAGACTAAAAATAAGTGGTAGGCCAGTACATTTAAAATGAACCCTGTCAAATGAACAAACATAGGTATTCAAATGAAGCGGAAATATCAGACATGTATTATTTCAAATTGCAAATTCGGGCCGAAACATTGGGTATGCACACATACAGCTAGCACAAAAATAATGTTTAAAGATTGGCCAAATATTGAACCAACGCTTGGAATTTCCAGAGAAGAGAAACTAATATTGATCTACGCCGGCGGCTGCCATTGCTGCTAATAAGCTTCATTCCCGTTCCTCCACAAGAGATCGCAATAATACAATGCCATGACCAGCGTGCTGGTTTATCACTCATTGTAGCAGCAGACGCACAACAGCTGGTGATCTGAAATAATCATAAATGTATACACCCGGTGATAATGTAAACCGTGATATGATACCACATGAAAATATCCCTTTCTCATCCGTCACTTTTCAAAATTTCTGGAAGGTTTAATTTTTATAAAAGTAGACAGGAATATAGATAATAAGCCCCACCTCAATGTTATGAGAGCATTGCCTGATATTTCACTGATAACCGGCAGTGAACACTTCGCCGTCGCATCTCATTTTCCAGCAATCTGTGGGCTTGTTTATTCAGAAGCTGGTGGTAAGTAAGTGAAATGAAATGAATCGGGCTTTAGGCCACTTTTGTGCACATAAAGGCTAAATTGGGCCAGGCGAGCCTCCTGACAATGGTGAGATCAGTGAGATGACACTGCCCTCTGGACACAGGATTCAAAATTTAGATCCTAGAGATCTGAGGCTGAGCACGCTACCTCTCGGTCGCAGAGGCTCCCCACAATACTGAGTTTTAGTAGTGGATGGGAAAGCAACATTTGTGTTTCTTTCAAACCGCTTGTACGAACCCAGTCTCGGCGGGAAGCAGACGGGAAGCAGACAAAATCGAGGACAACGATTTTGAATTTTTTTGCTTGATCACGTTTTCACGTTTTTCACGTTTTCACGTCACGTTTTATCTTTAACATGTTCAGAAGCTGGTATTTAATGTGATAATAAAATTTAAAAAAAACGTATAAAAAGATTGGTTATAATGAGGATCAAAATATCATCAAATATCCCAAGGGTATAGTAGCCTATTATGTGAGCATAGACAATCTGGAGTTCATATATTGTGTTGTTATTTGGAAAACAAATACAAAACTGCAAATACGGCGGAGCCGGTGCCGGCGGTGCTGGCGGACTATGTGGAATATAATAATAAAAATAATCAGTGATTATTAATCCCATGACATTATACTAATTTTATTTTTTTAAGTTTAGTATATGTTTTTCGAAGAAATAGGCATATTGATATATTTCTCGGTGATTTTAAAGTGTCACGTCATTGACGAAAAGAAAAGCATCAAAATTACGGTGATATAGCTTGGACTGATACTGCCTCAATTCTGCCTGACCCCTTTAACCGCCGATCCCGAATATATTCGGTTTCTCATTTTTTCTATCAACACAGTAAGTTTTACTTTTTAAACATAAAACATTATAAAACGTGACATCAATCAGCAATATTTAAAAATAGTTAAGCTCTGTTTTGTCAAATCTGAATAATTTTTACTCACTTAAAGTTGTGGATCGCATTAGCTCGACGCAACTTCAAGTGAGTGAGAATTCCAATGATATAACTTGGCAGCTAAAGGATTAATTAAGTTCACATTATTGTATAAAATAGTTTCACATATATTGAAATTAAGATACAAACAAATTAGATTAATGTGAGCATGTGATAATTAGCCTAACAAATTGAAGCCAAACAAGTATAAATTATTGTTAAGAAATAAATTAATTAATCACAACATGCATTAACTGAAATCTATTATTAGACCCATCCATGTGTTTGTAAAGTTCATCCTTTTCGGAAAGTTCAGTGCAGAACTCGACTTACAACAAAATGAAACAGTGCACAAGTGAATAGGTCATAACGATCTGCCAGATATATTTCAGATTGTTTGTGTATTCCAACGTGAAGGCAGCTTTGGGCCGATGTTCCGTGATAGTTATGCTCGGTCTTTGGATTTGGCATACTTACCGTCCAATGCCAATATAGGCAGAAACTGCTTGAGCAGTTATTTCCTTTACAGCACAGAATAGCTGTAGATGGCATAACTCGCATTCAGTATTAATATCAATCTATAAACATTCATTGTAAGAATTAAATGACCTTATATAATGATAACAGGTGATATTATTAACATTTTTTCTGCGACTGCAGCAGTTCTTCGCCGGTCGTAAATTTAAATCTTTTTCTGGCCACAGCCACTTTTTGCGCACATTATTTTGGATACCAGGTATCAGCGGCAGCGACGATGTTCTATGCATCAAGCAGATATAATTATTAATATAAATCGCATAGGAAATGGAAGAGAAAATAACGAGCCTTTTACAGAGAGAGAGAGACCCAACCTAGCAAACAGGATACCCTGACCCCCTTGGTGGCTTAACCCTTTCAGCAATTGGATCGACATAGGAATCTGACGGCCATAGACGTCTAAAGTCGATCCCCGCACTGAAATAGTAAAATATCTATGATGGCCGTAGACCCATAACATAGGTATTCAAATGAAGCGGAAATATTTAACTAAGCCATTCATGATGATTTCAAATTTAAAAAAAATACATTTTGCTCTCTTGGTCTATACAACAAATATTTCAGCGCTTTATGGCCCAGCGTCAAAGACGGTGGATCAACATTGAACTAACATATTGGGCTAGCGTCTCGTGTTGGCTGGGAAGCTCTCAAGATGGCGGTCCGTTTATTATTATGTATCTCGTCGTCCCATAACGTAAAATGTAAAGGATAGATAGGTGTGCATGGCCAAGCTGGAGAGACTGCTCTCGGCAGTCTCTCCAGCTTGGCCATGCACACCTACAGGGAGCCGCCTGAGATGCTGTAAGGCAATCTGCCTCCATCTCACGTTTCCTGTCCTCCGTCTTGCCTTTGACAACAGATCTGTCCCTCTTCGCTTTAAGCGAGGATTTTCACGGCCTATCCGGGCAGAATCTCAGACGCTAAGTTAAAGAATATCACTACATTTTAGTCCCTGCCGACTGGTGGGAGCGGGGTCTATAAATTCATTTTATCAAATATTATCTGGACGATCACCCAACCCTTTAAGTGATGAGCACGACTAAAGCTGGTTTTATTCAGTTTTATTATCAGGGTAAATCACAGATATCATGGATATTGGGAACAAAATGTGTGTTTAAACATTAAGATTTGCAAATGTTTGGAAATTTTCACCAACTTATTAGAAGATGGGGGTTGTGTAGGCATAAGGCACGAAAGCTCTCGCCTACGGCCACCCGAAGATCAAGCTCGCCACACTGACACTATCTAGGAGATTCTTTCACATTTCACTGAAACATCAGCAGCGATAACACTCGTCTACAACAAACTTGTGTCCGCCATTTTACACACGCCGCAGCTTCATTGAGGCTGACCTCACGCTGCGCCAAATACTGCAGACGTCACGGGAGTAAGATGCTCGCCTAAAGGCTCACACCTCATCCATTTGGAAGAGGAAAACCCTTTATCTCATCTGGCAAACCGTCACTGCATCAATCGTACGGTATACAAATATCAGCAACGTTTTCAAATGTCACACCTTGCCAAGAAGTTGATCCAATGTTGATTGAGCGTCGATGCACTTTCTGTGATGCTGGCCCAACCACGAATGAAATTTGGTTGCGTGTCTTGGTAGGCTATAGGATGCCAGGCCATGGGCCCGCAGACACGACACGCACCGAATTAGCCTGTGTCAGCGAAACCTCCCACGCCCACAGCGATGTGTTCTGGATCGTGCTCGCCTAATCAGGTGCGGCGCCCAATGACGATGCTCCTGCCAGAACCAAAAGGCCGTATCTGCTTAGTTGTAAAGTAAGCAGATACGGCCTTTTAGCTATGCCATCCACCGCTCCATATCATTTTCAGATTCCACACATGTCATTACCCGGGTGGAGGAGTACTGGAATCGTGCAAGACGGATTGTCAATGCTGAAAATGTCCACAAATTAGAAACTGTTGTATAGTGTATGCTGTGTTGTCACTGATTAGGGCCAGATAGTAGATTATCTTACTTTTCAATTCAATTTAGAATCCTAATTATAACCGTTTGCAATTAATTAGACGGAATGTCATCTTTTTTAATAATGATCTTCTTTTGTGTTCACATTACCTTGTAGGTAAAAGCATAAAACATGGTGCGAGTTGTGC